>VXAC01007146.1:0-132074 GCA_013399225.1 Rhipidura dahli
ACGTCCACCTTGGGAGCTTTGATATCAGATTTTGTAATTTCTAAGGTTTCTTCTTTTTGTTTTGTTTTTTTACTGTAAGCACTCTTTTCTGTTTCAATATCCGTTTTTGACATCAATACATTTCCTTTTTCTTTTTCATTACTGGTTTCCATTGAGGAAGGTTTCATAGCTATTTTTTTTAGACTTGGCATCTCGACTTCCTTCTTTTGTTTTATGTCGTTTTCATTTGGTTTTCCTTTTGATATCTCTATTTCTATTTCAGCACTAGGAACCCTAATTTCTCCCATTAGTCTACATTCCTCAAGTCCTCCTGTTTTTTCTAGTGTTTGCACTTTCCCTTCCCTTTCACTTATCTCTGCTTCAGTTTGGTCTGTTTCTTCCTTGGTAGTTGACCAGGTAAATGTAGGGAATTTTAACTTTGGCAGTCTGAATTTGCTTTCTTTCCCCTCTATATCTTTTTCTCCTGTCTTCATTCCAATTTCTATGTTTAAGGCTTTGTCATTTGTGGGCATGCCATCTTCATCTACCCGTTCTTTTTTTACACTATCTTCTGTGTCCTCTATGTATTCTTCTCTTGTTGGTTTCATGTCAGTTTTAGGTGTTTTGGCCATTTTGAATGATGGCATTTGTATTTTCCAAGTAGATACTTCTGATTCTGCATCTGGCATATGAGTTTTCCCATCGAAATTCCTGCTCTCCTCTGAAGTCATATCAGCTCTTTTTTCTGGTACCGACTCTGGAACATCACTTCCCTTTTTGGTGGTGTCAGTCACTGTCCCTTTTCTTCTGGGCATTGAAATTCCAAAATTAATTTTTTGAATATTTAGTTTTTGTGTGTCATCTTCTGCTTGTTTTTCTCCTGTTTCCAGTGTGTCAGATATCTGTAATTCTGCTTTAGCAGTGCCTATTTCTAGGCCTTTTACCTGTACAGATCCTTTAGTTGTGTGACCCATCACATCTATGTTAATTCCACTTTCTCCATCTTTTTTATCTGCTGATCCTTTCTGTTTCTTTTTTCGGGATTTTGATGAAGCTTGTGGTGATTTTTTAGTTGGGCTTACTTTCAGATCAGCTGTTTCTAAACTGAGCTTTGGTATCTCTGTTGTTATGTCTGGTACTTCAGGTACACTAAATTTTGATGTTGCTTCCTTTTCTCTTTCTTTTTTAATGCTTATTTCAACTTCAGGGTATTGTTTTACATGAGATGGAATACCGTTTTTCATATCTTTTAAGTCTTTTGTTAATGTTTCATGTACCTCCCCTGTTTTCATTTCATAAGCAGGAGATGTGGTATATTCGACAGTTAAGATTTCAGGATTTTCCAGGCTTATATCATCTTCATGTATTTTTTCTCTTTCAGAGATCAGTGTAGTTTTTATTTCTTTTTTTTGCTTCTCTTGTGGTTCTGTTTTGGACCTGTGCATTCTGAATCCAATGCTAGGGAACTTCAGCTTCCTTTGGCTTCCTTTTTTCTCTTTGGTATGGACTTCTTGTGGAAATTGAGACTCTGTGTCTGTGCTTGTAGGGGAAATATCCTGTGTAGCAGGCTCATATGCATCTGATGTACTATGAGATCTTCTGTGCCTCAGTATCTTTTTATTTTTGATTGATTGAAATTTCGGCCATGATAATCTATCTTTTTTTGGTCTCTTACTTCTTCCTACCCTTTGGCTTACAATTAATGTTTCTCTGTCTTCTTCTGAAATGGTTTTTCCTGACACATGCAGTGTTTCTTCTGGAATGCTCTCACTGAGTTGTTTTTCCTAAAAGAACAAATAGTAGTCAGAAGATTAGAAGTAACCTAAATATAGGTGCAACAGAAAATAAAAAGCATACTATAAAATATGAATAAAAATGTTATTTTTATTACTAGTATCTACTTGTTATAGAAAAATTCCTGATGACTATATAAATATGTAATGTCAGGCAGAAATTACATGAAAAATATGGACTGTAATATATGGATTTCAGAATATTTTCATTCTTTGCAAAACACTGCAAGGAACAGAGGTTTCTATATGTATCTGTACAAATATATATTATATATACTATTTGTATATATGTATATGAAGAAAAAATAATCTGTAAGTTGATGGAAAACTATGAAAAGATCTTATATCTATCAAAATATCAGTGGTTAAACATATTTTTTATTAGACAGTCTTATGGAAGAGCTTTGAAGAAAAATGTTTTCTGATGAATTACATTTTTGAACATACTGGATATAAATATTACAGGGATTACCCAAGTCTGTTTGATCAGTGGACAATTAACAATAAATAAATGCTGACTCACTAAAGAATATTTTTATACCCTAACACAAGATTGTGGATTTATGTAAGATCTATAGTCTCACTCGAGATATTTAAAAAGCTGCAAATATTGTGTGGAGGGGTTTTTTTGTCTTGAATATTCATGCTAGTAAGTCTAAACACAAGTCTTAAGAAGACACAGGTGAGTGTTTCTGATCTATTTCCACACAGCTCATTAGTACAATATGTTATCCAAACTTTGTAAACTATTCAAATATCTACCTGGCCTATTCTTTCCTTTTTGTGCTGGGCTGTAGGATCTTCTAGATCTTCTTGCACAGCAATTTTTCTTTTGAGGCTGAATTGGACTCTGTATGGCTCGGAATATTGGAGAATCTTGAGTGCATCTTCATATTTGATATTATCGAAAAATATTGTAGCACTTAGAAGCTGATCACCTGCAAGTGAAATCGTACATAATTTTAATTACTTTGTGTTTTCTTACAGTTTTTTCTATTTTTTAAAATTCAGTTTTGTATATACTACTTTTTATGTGTCTTTTTCACTATTCCAGTGAAAATTAATTTTTTTAATGGTATACAAAAACCATCACATTTCATTATTGCTCAAGCAAGTCTTAGAAATTATTAACATGGACAGGTTAAGCTCACAGATAACATTAGTTGGTTTGAAATCTACTATTTCTGATACATAAAGAGATGGCAGAGCATGCAGCTACAAATCTCATTATTTAAAGATACAGGATAAAATCAAAACATAATAAAAAATCAGACTGTACCTTCTCTAAGACTAAATATTTTTGAAGCAGGAGATTCCTTAAGTACTTTTTTAATAAATATTCCTTCATTTCCTCCACCTTTCACACTAAAACCACTAGCACCAGCTTCCGCTTCTGTTTTCAGGGTCACTTCCATTGTCTCCTAGAGACAGAAAAAGATATGAATTTATCATTTTTATGAATTTGCATTAAAGGGTTCTAAGTTTTTCTACAATAAAAAATTTTGTCTCCTGAGGTGTATTTTCAATAGTTCAAGAAAGAGTATCCAAAATAGAGAATATACTTACTCACTGTGAGTTTGACTCTGTTCTAAATTAGAATTAAGCATGTGTGTTAGGGTTGTGCTGGATCAGGGCCATAGGGAAAATAGGTTGTAATTTTTAAATGTGAAACATATGGAAACTTTTAGGGCTGAAAGATTGTATTTTCTATGAAGATGTTAACCACTTGAATTAAAGTCAGTGGGCCAGAAAAGTCAGATTAAGAGCTTGTGCTGTACTGCACTGAAATCAGAGAAGGCTAAAGAAAGAATTCCAAAACCAATTATGGATGGACCACAAGTAGGACAAATAAATGGTCATGCCTGTGCCACCACTCAGCCACTTGTGAAGTTCCTGGTCAAAACAAGTCCAAAGTGATTCTTTTCCCATTTGTCCTTGCTTCTGTCCACCCATTCATGTCTGTGATATAACAAACTTTACGAGGCTCACACCTAAAACTATGGAGTGCTTTTAGACTGACCTGTGGATGACTCTGTTTTGATTTGTCTGTAGAATGTTTTTTGTTTTCTTCTTGAAGCTGAAAAATAATTTTTAATTATTTAATGTTCCAAAGTCATGGTGTTCTTAAGTACAACAAAAGTCAGTTAAAATTCCTGGTTTAGAGTAAGAACTGATGCTGACTTTAATGACAACAGAAGAAAATCAGGATCGAGTTCAATGTACAATATGAATGATTAAACTATGCTAATCCCAGTGGTACATCAGATGCCAAGGCCTCCCTTCATTGTACCAAAATTTGCATTAAATGACTGTCAGAGACCACATGTCTTAAAACACTGGGAGCTTTTCTGTGTCCCAATGTAGCATATTGTTTATGCTTCAATTTTTTAAATATACTTTTTACTTATTCAACTCCAGCATGAATTTTAAACTGTTGCCTACTTACCTTGACATGGCTGTACTAATTAAATCTCTAACTTCGAATAACCAAGACGTACGGGTAGTTTTGAAATACTTATTAGTTAGATTCAAGCCAGTTACATATTCTAACAGGAAAAACACTTTAATTTCTTTATGGAATTAAGTCAAATGCATTTTCTTGCCAATAAACAAGAACATGGTCAGCAAGTCCAGCACAAAGTAAAACCATCAATGAATATGGATGTGATTTTGGACAGGAAGACAATATGGCTGCAACAATATCCCATTCTATGACATATGACCCTCTACTACTTGTGGGAGCTAAAGCCTCTTGAATGAACTTAGTAAAGCTATGCCTGCATGGAAATTCAATGTCTTGCCTTTAAATAGTCTTCTTCTATGGGATACTCAAAAACTGGAGAGGATCCTTGTGGCCTTGGACGAATGTCTTCTACTGCAACTTCGTTAACCTGTGGAAAAGAGGTGAGTGGTGGTAAAGGAACATCCACCATTAAACAGTGGCTCATTTTTAGGAGTGTTTCTCTAGTTATGCATAGTGTCCTGCTGAGTAAAAATCTGTCATTTGTGGTGGTGGATAAAAAGTAACTAATAACTCTTTTTTTAGGCCGAGAACAAACACAGTTCTCATGTAAAGCATTCAAAACCACAAGGGACAGAGTTCTGAGAGACAAAACCAATGGTATACTGATTTTGGTTTTCTTTATTTACTGTATGCATCTACAGACTGAACAGACTGAAAACAGACAGATCAATTAGTAAGAATTGACAAAAGTAAAAAAAAAAAATCCCTTCCCTGCTCTATTTGCACACCTAAACTTTGCATCCAATGGCTTCAAACTTTATTGCCTTCTATAAGCAAGCAAACCATGGAAAAGTCCCAGCAGGAATTTCTGCTGACAAGCACTTGGCATTCTTCCTTCTGCAGTAAGACAATAGGGGAACCTAAACTGTCTAAATCTTTAAAGAAGAGTTACTGTAGTTAACAGCCATGTAATAGTTTGCTAAGTCTTGGTAGTAAACTTATGCCAATAAACCATGGCAAAGAGCAGATGCCTTTACACTGAAACATCTTTCTGGTTTTTGATCTGGCAGGACAATCCCAAGCTAAAATACAGCATTTTTAATGGGGAGGAAGATCACCAGCAAGACCCAGCTATAAACAAAATATTTAAGATCCCATTTTGCCAAACTGTCATCAGAGAAAAATTCAACAGTGAAAAACTCACAGAATCTTCATCTTCTGCATCGGCATCAGCATCAGCATCAGCATCTCCTGGGGGCTCAGCTGGTCTCAGCTGTCGTCCAGAACCTGAAAGCAGCACACAGTTTGTTGGTGCCTGAAGGATCCACACAGAGCTCAGAGCAGCCAGATTGCAAGCTGAAACCCTCTGGAGCAGCAAGGCAAGGGGTGTGCACAGGCCAGTGGAAAGACCTGCCTTAATTTAGATTCCTGGCATCACAGAATGGTTTGGGCTAGAAGGGACCTGGAAGATCATCTAGTTCTCCTTACTAGCCATGGGCAGGGGTTATAATCCAGCTAACTTCTAGTTCTGCATTTTCTCCAATGTGGGGGTTTTTCTCCTTCACAAAAACCTTTGCATTTCTGGATATGAGTATTTCTGGTATCTATGGAAAAAGAAAAGCAATAACCATCTACTGACCCCTGTCTCCTGCACCAGCCCCCACCTTTTTGAGGGGACTGAGTGTAGCCCACAATGAAGGCTTGGAGGGATTGGAGACCAGAAAATGGGAAGGAGAGGTGTACAGAGGGAATCTGAAGAGTTTTTCCCTGAGTTGTTTTATTCTTTAAAATATAAAAATCAGTAATTAAAAGTCTTTTAATCCCCAATAAATTAAATTGATTGAAATTCCCTATACTGAAACTCTGCTTCTGACAAAGGTCTTAAGAACAGGAGAGTAAATGTCATGAAGCGTTGATAGTCATAAAGACTCTGTTTTCTTAGTTTTTAAAAAGATTGAGGGCAGACAGAGATGAGGTAAATGAGATGGGCTGTCTGAAAGTATGACTCTCTTGAAATCCCTTAAATTGGGCACCAAAGACTGAAAACAGCATGAATTAGAACATGTTTTCAGAGATCCGGGCTTAGCCAGTAGAGGACAGTGTGACTGAGCTACATGTTCCCTAATGCACCAGCTATTCACATGCCCAAGTCCTTGTCCCAATAACTATTTCTCTTTCCTGTCTCCATGCTCGTTTTTTTTTTCCCAAGCCATCAGGCTGTCTAGCTCCCCGAGACCCAGTTCTGCAACTGCCATTACCATACATAGTTTTGGCTCTCCTAAAGATCCTCTGGCTTAAAAATATGCTCAAAAACAAGAGAAAACAATTGACAAGAAGAACTGTGCAACTCATTGTCTGTTTTAAGTGGAGAGTCCTTGGGCTGGAACACAACATTTCTGGACATTACATGCTGTGTGTGCAGACAAGATGGCATGACTTAGTCATGTCTGCAGTCACTCTGACCTACATATGTTGCCAAGCTCTTGTTAAAGTGGCTGGGGTTTTGCTGGTCACTCTTCATAGTTTTTTGATCTCCTATGTTTACTTTTTCCTTGATTTTTTTGAAAATAAGATTGTATAATACAGGCAAAGTTCCCCAGTGATCAGTGATGGACCACTTTGTTAAGATGAAAGGAAATAGTGTGCTTCCAGTGAGAATATACCATAACAGTCTGTGGCTCAAATTTCCAAACTTGATAGAATAGAAGGCAATCCTTATTAGCCATACATACAGCATGATAATCAGCTGTCCTGCAGTATTCCAGAATTGAGGGAACTGTGATCAACCCAGAACACATCAGGGCTCCCAGACCATGCCTCCTTTAGCCTTCACAGCACTAGTCCTGACACCTACAATGGACAATTCTAGAAAATTGTTTTTATGCTGATTTTAACTCAGATTAAAGACCTGCTTGAAATTTAGCTTGATTAAAAAAAAAAAAAAAAAAAAAGTTCTAGCATTTGCTATCTTCATACGCTCAAGAAAGTTGGAAATTTAGCATAACCTTGTTAAAAAAAATTAGACATGGATTTATGAACCTGATTTCAGGCATTTCTGTTTGAAATTTCTGGAATCTATTCATGAAGCACTTCACCACATGTATTTTAATAAGCATCATATGAGGGGAAGAGCTGCAGGACTGAGGCTTGATTGTTTCATTTGCGTAGTGCTTCTAAAGATTTAGGTGCCAACAATAAATTTTATGGCTGTTACTAAAATTCCAAGAAATAGTAAGGACTTAGTCTTGTGGCATTGCCATATTTTTCACTTGGGAGAATCCCACCCACAGGCCCTGCAGTCCAGTAGAGTGACTTCACAGAAAATTGCTTTGATTGCTGGAGTGCTTGCTCTTCAGTGCAGCACTTCAATGTTAACTGCAGCATTGATCCCTGGTGGCTGCCAATGATTTTGCTACTGGAAAAGAAACAGGAAAGAATTATCTGTGAGACTTCTTAAGCTGGTTCGCTGCTGTTTCTCTTGTTTTACTCTGGTGTAACCTCAGTGACACTTTAGTTTCTGGAACAAGAGCAATGCAAGTACAGTACCTCTCCTAAGGTGTGATAGTAGCGCCTTTTCCTAAAAAAACCCTGAGGAACAGATTACTGTCCCCAGGGCTGACAGAGATGTGGGTGAGATTGCATGGAGGGGCATCAGATATACAGATGGCCTTCCTTCCCAAAGCTTCACACTGAGGCCTTTCCATCCACCCCAGTGTCCCCAAAGTCTGCCCAGGCTGTGCCTCTACAATAGTTAACCCATGTCACGTAAGACTTGTTGTGCCCTTGATTCCTCTTGTAGACTAAGATTTGCTTCTGATTATTTCCCAATTCAGAATACTTTCAAAAGAAATCTATAAAAGAGGGGAATTACAGTATGTTTTCAGCAAAGCCTTCTTTCTGAGTAGAAAAGCCTGTGCCAATAAACTATGATTTATATGCATGTCATTCTCATGCCCTGAATAGTAGTGAAGCCAACATTTTATAGATTTTAACTTTTTTTTACGGACCCTGGACAATCAATGCTTTGTTCAAAATGTTTTCATAAACAAGATGGAATTTACATCAGTGACTACTTCTAATAGCCACTGGACTGACTACAGAACAAGGGAATTTTTTGAAAGTAAGCAGTAGGAGTTACATAGGCTGCATCATTTTCATATCATGTGACTGAAATGTGTATCTGCTTTTTGAAATGCAATTATTTTAAAATTATTTTATCTTTAGCCTAGCAACACAGATGGACTGTTTGGGCAAAACCACAAGAAAAAAATAAAACCAGGTTATTTTATTCACATTCAGTGGGCAACAGTCTCCAAAATCACATTTGATACAATATAACGAATTCCAAGTTTGACAGTGTCATTGAATGTAAATCAAGTGTGGTTTAATGTATTGTATAAAGAGAAACCTAGCTTTAATTGGAACACTGGCATATAAAATTCCCGTGGTCTATACTTTAAAATAAAATAAAACAGTACATGAGAATACCAGAGATGTTAATAAAAGAAACAATAATGTCTTTAGCTCATCATCCTAGCTTCTCTGCTCCCAGACCATAGCCCTTTCTCTGCAGTTCTTAGATTTGTGCTTTTTGCTTTTTAAGATTTTCTACTAAAGTTATATTTGCATATGAATAGCAAATTTAAGTAATCTGTTCTTATTTTAAATCATATTACTTTTCCTTGCATCAACTTCAAAGTTACTTCAAAAAATAGTTTCTCTTAACGGACAGAAACCTGATCCATGGTAAATATCTGTCCACAGGTGATAAGTTTTATGCTTTGCTCACTCACTTATTGTTATTTAAAGTCACAACCTGTACCTTTTTTTTAATGAGGATTTTGGCATTTGCTAGTTACCATTTCCAAGCTGTGACAAGGAGCTAACTGTTGTGTTTGTGCAGTGTTGTGGAAATAGCTCTGAGTCCATAGCCAGTTGGAAAACTTGTGCCAGACATGTGCCCAAGGCTGGGGCATCTTTACATCGGGTCTTTTCTGCCAGTGCAAAGCACACTCCGGGCACAAAACCTCATTTGTGTTATTAATGAGGAGAAGGAGGAATGAATATTTGCAAGACAAACAACAGCAGTAATAATTTAATGTCACTGTCATTGCTGGCACTGTGTTTGACCCACTAAAGAATTCATGCATGTAGGTCAGCAGTTTTCACAGCGCTCCCTCATGTGCTTATGCCTTGTTGTAAACAAAGATGTGCATAACAGAGGCCATGCACAGCTTCAGCTGCCTCCTGTGTCATTCCTCTCTTCCTGCAGCCATCAGTCCCTGTACCTGCAGGTCTGTCTGTCCCTCTGCACTCAGGCAGCCTGTCGTGGGGCTGTTATTCCTCACGCCTGAATGGCTGGGAGCTGCTAATGCATTGCTCCAGAATGTCTTTTGTTTTTAAAACCCCATCCCTCTCTCCAGATGGATGATGTGCCTGACTTTTTTTCCTCCACAGCTTGTTCTCCTCCTCTTGCAGGTATCTCAATTGCTGGGATTCCTTTTCCTCCCTCAGAGCTCTCACAGCCGCCTGAGCAGTGCTGCTGTGAAGTCCTGCAGCCCCTTCTGATTCACTTCTTGTATTTGAAATAGGGAATACTTAGAATAGTTAGAATATTTTAAATCGTGGGCCCCAGTTCAGGAAAGCACTTGATAACAGGAACACTATGCACATGCCTGGCATTCATCTTGGCCTCTCAAGAGCTCTTTTTCAGATAGGTAAGTTCACCTGACTTCCAAGCAAGCAATGCTGGAGGAAAATGATCCTGCAAGCATCAGCTGCAGAGATAAGAATCTGAAAGTGTCTGCAAATAAAACCTTGTTATGCATGCACTGTGTTCCTGTAGGAAGCTGCCGTGAGGTTTAAAGCACGTTTTGTGGCACGGGCTCTCGCACAGTCTGCACGGGCTCGACCACGAGCTCCAGAAGGTCCGTGGCATTTCCAGTAAGCAGCTCCAGTGATGCTGGGGAAAACCACCAGCAAAAAACTCAAAGAGCTTCGTCTTCTACAGAGATTTCCTAGTGCATTCCAGAGACCTGGATTCATTCCATTGTCCTGCAAGATCCCACGGACTGAGTTACAACAACTGCTGGGCAGGGCTCTGGGGCATGGCCGGAGCGCAGCGGGAATGCTGCGGCTGTCACTCTGTCTGGGCAGGATCCGTGGCCACGGGGAGATGCGGGCTCTCAGGCACGGAGAAGGCTGCGTGCCTCTCCCAGCCCTCCATCGCAGGAATGTCATGTTACTTCACTTGAACCGCTGCCAGCGAGACAGCGGGGGCACCCAGCAGCTCCACCTAGAAGAACCAGCCTGTCAGCTCCGAACGGAGCGGCTGCCACACTGACAGTGCAGCCGTTCTGCCTCAGAAGAGGTGTTAAAGTGAACATCAGCACCGCCTGTTTAGTGTTTCCCCTCTACCCTAAGCTGGGAGTGGGACCCTGCCCACCAAGCCCTGAAATTTCTGTGGGATGAAGACAAAGAATTACTCTGTGGAATGAAGATAAAGATTTTGCTGCTGAAGGAGTTTAACAGGCCTTATTATCAGCGGGATGCTATCAGAACCAGCTGGGCCGGTGTTCAAGCTACACTCCTGCCTTTGTTTTGCAGTGGTTTGGCAATGCCCCTTGGCTGCACTCTGTCCCTGGGCTGCATACTTGTGGTGTGATGAATGTAGCTCAGACCTGGGAGCCAAAAGCTGGGGCTTGTAGCAGTCGTGCTAAAGGAGCAGCTACTCCCAAATAACCAACGTGTGTGAGTAGCTTCCTTCCATTCAAGGCATGAACAAGATGTTTTGATTCATTGCCTTGGTATGTTAAGCTGCCCTTGTCGGCTGTTAGAGTACTTCATTAAAAGCCTTCAAATCATTTCATCTCAAAACCTTTTGAAAACAGAATATATATGTGAGTTACAATCATGAGTCTCCTTGCCCAGCCAGAGGACTGTCCATGAAATTAACACCTACTTTTATCAAAAGGAACAGTACTCTACTCAGTAAAGTACATCCAAGTAGAGAAATGTCTCGGGAATTAAGGTTTCTTGCGGACCACACTGAGGTCTGTAAGATTTTATAGGGCATTTTCTACAGGTTGACTAATATCAGGAAAGATGTGTAAGAGCACTGGCAACTAAGAACTGATATAAACACTACCATAAAAAGAGAAACTAAGAGCCCCCAGATGAAAGAAGAGTGAATGGCTTTCCCATGAGTGTGTGTTTATTGATAAGCTCTGCCCACAGATTTAAAAGTATTAAAAGCATTCCTGCTCACACTTCACAGTAGGAACAAAACCTTTAGGAAGGCTGATCAGAAAGGAGTTCTTGATTCTTACAGTGGTCCACCTTTCCTCTGATGGTAAAGATAAACTTAATAGAAACCATAGAACAATTCAGAGCATGAAAATAAATCACTCTGGTGGGGCTCTGCACAGACCTTCTCGGCTTAAGTCATATTTAACATGAAAAGCACAGGGCACTTTTTTTTTTTTTTCCCCAGTTGTCAAGCTGAAATTTCCCAGATCCTGAGTTAATGACTTTCATCTAGCTATCATCATTTATTGGTTACTTGGCTATATAGGAAATGTGGTTTGGCCAGATCCACGTAACTCTTCTGCTAGAATCAAATATTTACTAAAGCATTTAATTAATCTGATATTTCACCTCTTACTGAAACAGAATAATGTTTCCTACAAATAACAGAGAGTTTGAAAATAAGCTCTTAACTAAAGTTTATTGCAAGAACATGAATAGAGTGATGTCCAAAAGAGACAGCAAAAGCAGGAAGCAGTGGCTGATAAATGTGTTTTTTTTCCTGGTCCATCCCTCCTCTTCCCCGCTAAAACACAGCTGCAAGTGGCAGAGTGGAAAAGGTAGCTGGAGAAATGCTCATGGTACCCAGCAGACAACCAGAGGTTTGGTGCTGCTTCCCCTAGGCCATGGTTCTATCTCAGAAGCACAAGTTTTATATCATCTCTAGTTTTAGTCTGTTTGCATGGAGGGTAGGTGTAACTTCCTGCCCTGTGTCCCTGTCTTGCAGGTCTTAGGCAGGAATTTTCCTGTCCCTCAGGTTTTATGTGACAGAATGGGCATCCAGTCCGTGTTTTACTTCCTGCATGAATTTCTACCATGTTTTCTTGCATAATTATTGTGACAGTGTAGTGAATTAGGACCCTCTCTGATAATAATCAATTACAACTTTTCCAGGATTGCAGGGCCTCTGTTCTCACAAAGTTGCTAAGAGAAGGGAATCAATTTTTAGCAGTTGTTGCTATGTGTGGCCAAACTCCTGGACTGAACCAAAACTGCTTACCACCCTTTTGGACAGAAAGTGAGTTAGCAATTCATAGCCAAATAAAGCAATAAAGACCAGTCTAATCCACTCTGATCCTCAACAGTTTTATCTCCTGGGACTCTCAACAGTTTTATCTCGTGGGATATACTTGCAATTGGGTTTTACTTGCAATTGAGTCTCTACCATGCTGTAAACAGTTGTATGGATACCCAGCTAAAATTTCCCGGAGTGCCACTGCCCATCTGGATAATCTGGGTTTTAAGAAGGGTTTCAGAAGCATGTTGCAAATGAAGAGCCCTCACTTGCTTACCAGCTTCAGAAACCCTAGTGGGAACTACTCTGCAGTTATGTGGCTATCCAGTATTTTGATTAGGCATCTTGCAGTTTTCTCCCCTCTGAAAGGAACCCCTTCACCTATACAACAAACTAGGCTTGGGAAGTGAATGCACAGCACATCTGCCTTCCTCTCAGAGCAAGGAGTTGATTCCTGCTGTCCTTCCTGTTAGACAGCTGTGAACTCAGCCCTTACCTTGACTCGCCTAGAAGTGAAGGCAGGTGGGTGCCTATTGCAGATAAGGCCCATAAAGATCACACAAATTAACTTTGCCACATTCCTTCCCCTCTCTGATTCACCCTTCCAAGAATTCAGGCTTCTACCAGAGCAGATTGTCCGTTCCACTGCCAAAGCACAGCCCTGCTCAGGTTTATAAATTAATCAAATGAATGCATTTATGGAAAATGATCGTTCTGCCTGCGTAGGCTTGACTGGCAGCACTGGAGACTCAATTTCTCTGGCCACAGAGTCAGTATTTCTTAAGAAGAAGTGGTTTGTAACCCCAAGCTGTCTCTTAAGGTAGCCCAGTACTGACACACTGAAAAAAGATGTTAATTCTTGGTGGTTTAGGTAGAAAACACATTTGTTCCCTAAGGATACATCTTAAGAGTAAGGACAGAGGATCTGCTAACATTTTGCAAAAAGCCCAAAGCAACTGATGCAGGCTTTATGTAAATGGCACTTACCACTCCAAATTAGAAACAGACTTTTTAACCCAAACTGCTAAAAATGCTCTTCAAACCCTTTTCTTAAAAAAATCCTCATCAGAATCAATGCTCAGTAAAAATCTTTGCATTTAAGAGACAAATATATACATACATACATATATATAGAAAAAGAGTTCTTATCCCTATGATCTTAAGGTCCTTATGGTCTAGAAGATTTGTATTTCTCCTTACTCCACGGATAAATTTCAGTGCATAATTAAGTGCCCAGATACAGCAATATTGATGGAGTGATGTTACTTTGGCCATCTCTTTGGTATGCTGGGCATAGCCCCTCTCAAAACAGGAATGCAGGAAAAAACCTTGTCGTTTTTGCACAACCTTTTATGGGGGCTTTTATATAAATATCTGCCCTTGGAAACAGGTTTTCAGTTCAAGAGAAAATTCCCTGGGCAACTTGTTTGGATGTAACTCACCACAGAAGAAAATATCTTTTAAACTTTAAAATTCCTTAATGTATATGCAATGCAAGAGATACGGGATAAAGGTGACAGAAAATTATTATGGGAAAATATTTTACATCAAAGATAAACTTCACAATTCCCTCATTTTGTAAAGATAAAAATCTTTTCTGTCAATAAACACTGATAGTAGCAAAATAGCGTTTGGCACAGCTCACTTTTCCTTGTTTTTGTGTGGTAGGAGATTCTCTTTAAAATCAGAGAGAATTTCTGGATGCAGACTGTGGGTTTACAAAAGCGTAAAATCTCATTTACAGATAAACTAATCCATTGAGTCAGATAAATAAATAAATTAGCTTCGTTCTGTCCACATCACTGTAATTCAAAACTGAATAAATGCACTATAAACTTGGGTTTCAGTCACAAAAAGTTCAGATTTCAAAATAATTGAATTGGGCACATACCAAATTCTTTTTGAAAATGTTTTCTCTTGATTTCAGCCCATTGGTTTGTACCTCTTTTTTGAACACCTTTCCCTGACAGATGTATACCTTGCCCTAGCATTTTCTAAATGTGCCATTTGATACATGTCTTCTTTTACAAATTAAATATGTTAACTTAATTTTCATTGTTTGAAATTAGAAATAATTATGTGAGACTGAAAGGCACTGGAATTTTAAGTGCATATTAATTTGCAGAAGGAAAAACTGGTGCTGACAAACTTTTGTTGCATTATATTTTTGAAATAATAAAATTGAATCATTGCATGTGGTTTTTAAATGGTTCAGTACTGATTTTCCATTTTCTGAACCTCCTAGCACCCAAAAATAACAAACCAAAACGCTTGCCTAATGGATTAGAGAAAAACACAGTTTAGTTAAGGAAATAGATTTCAGTTTTAGGTTTCACAGACACTAGTGTAAATGACAGGGAGAAACCATTTCTTTAAAGACTCATTACTGCAGTTCTGGATTTCTTTCTGGTCAAAGACTCAAACAGCGAGAATGTAACTACACTGTGGTTCATCCATGTAGTAACTGGTGAATGAATTGAGATGGCTGGAGTTGTTTGAAAGAACTAAGAGGACTATTTCTTGGAGTTGATTATCAACCCTAAAGCTGATTCATAACACTTCCAAACATCCAGAGCCTCTGTGTAATACGAAAATAATGATATCTAATGGAAATTAGTAACTTTATCATAATGGTCTGTTCACACTCAGGTTAAGTATTTTCTAACTCAATTAAAACAGGATGCATTCTTTTTGATGGCACATGGTAAGGTTTTTCTTGATGAACGGCTGTGCTAGATTCAGGCTAATATATAAGGGGAAGTAAATCACCTTTTGCTCTTCAGCCAAATCGAAGGCTCCACTGAAATAAACCAGCTTTGTACCAATACAAAGTATAAGGAAAAGGAAGACCCCAGCCCTTCAGTTACAGTTTTTGAGATCTGCTGCAAGGTGGCTTCTTCAGAGTCATTTAAATCTGTGCAACAGGAGGACAGTCCAGTGGCTCATCCCAACTCTGAAGACTAGCAATGACCACCTTGATTTGTGGAACTGTGAAGAGTCTGAGCAAAAGGAAAAAATGGGAGGCACCTGGAGATGCCCTTCAGTCCATCTGTACGGTTTTCTACACATCTTTGAAAAGAGGATTTTTAAACCAATGATCTTCTACTACTTTTGCTCTCTTGCACCCTGCCTGATCCAATGTCCCCAGTGAGGACTGCTGTCTGTGAGCTGTGGTTCAGGAGCTCTGTGTGCAGCAGAGAGACCACTGCTCTCTCCTCAGGAAGGTAGATTTGCATTCCTTGCACTATGCACAACTTACAGTCAACAACGCCAGAAAAGGAAAACAATTGCTACCATGAAATTATCCTGTCTAAAACAAAAGGGTGTTTACTGTGACATTTTAAAATACTACACTCCCAAAGTCCTCCATGGACTGAGATGTTAATAAGGTTTTAACAGAGACTGAAATATTTGCTTTATATAGTGGTGTTGGGGGCAGTGTTGACAGAATTCTGTGACTACACTGAGAGCAGAATTTCTTTCTTTCTTCATTGCAAATACTTTGAACACTACTTAATCCCACTTTGAACACTTATGAGGAAGATCTGTCCCCATTTGATCAAAAGAGTGTTAAAAAAAAGCACTCTGCTCATCTTAGAAGACACATACCCAGAACTCTTTTTTTTTTTTTTTTCAGAGAAACCAACTGCAGGGCTCGATGCAACGGGACACAGATGGGAAAAAGGCAAAGATAGCACATACATAAGCCCAGAGTAAGTCACAGAATCATAGAATCATGGAGTGGTTTAGAAGGGATCTTAAAGTTCATCTCATTCCAAACCCCCTGCCATGGGCAGGGACATCTTCCACTAGACGAAGCTGCTCAAAGCCTCCTGAAGTCCTACTAACTGAGAAACAGGTTCTTCTACACTTCTGCATCAGGGAAATCTAACACAGAGAAATTGTCTCAAATGGTTTTGAAGAGACACCTGGGCCAGGGTCTCAGGTGTGTAGGACCAAGATTCAACAACATTAAGCAGAGCACACAGTGAGGGTTAAAATGCAGGGTCTCCTGGGGTACGTTCTCCTGCTATGGGTTTGGTTCAGGAAAAGAACTCTGTTTTTGGAACACAGCTTGGCCAGTGCTAGGTCTTGTTCCTGACCCCTGGACTTCTAAAGCCCGTTCTCAGAGGGCTCCAGCACACCTGTGCAAAGTGCATGTTGCTGCAGGTTTATCCTCTGCAGCTGGGACCACTGGCCCTGGGAACAGCTTCTGGACTGGTTGGTGCAAGGAGGTTCTGATGGATTTGTTACTCTTATTGCTGGGGCAGGTGTGGATATTGCAGCTGTGTTACTCTGCACACCTCTGCAGCAGGGAAGGTCATGAACACTTCACACGTGTACGTTCAAAGAGAGGGATCTGAAAATGTATCTGAACAATTTCTAGGGAAGTTTAAGTTCTCCTTGCAGAGCAGTGCCAGCTCAGGGATACTGGAAAACACATTTTTCATGCATATGTTTTTTATTAAAGGCAGCTGTCAAAACAGAGCAGGGCTCATGTTCCTGAGAAGGTGCAGGGAAGAGAAGACAAATGGTTGGAATAAATCAGGAATGTGTCTACTCTGCCTAGGCAAAAATCACCACTTTTGTAGAGCCTTCAGGGCAACCTTTAAACCAGCTGGCTCGGGGACTGGTAGCTGTGTAGCTGTGGGATTTCAGTGAACGCCTTACAAACCCGACCAGCTCCCCAGGGATGCCAGTGCTTGCTGCACAAGCCACTCCTCCCGTGCCCAGATGGGCTGGATGGACACCAGCTCTGCACAAACTGCACCAGCCAGCCAGAGACTGTCCTTACCCATCCTCACCCTCCCTGCCATGCTGCAGACAACGTGTTCCAAGTGTGCTGGCACTGAACTTACAACATCTACTGCAATCAGGTAACACCCACCTCTAATCATTTTGCTGCAGTAGAATTATGGAGGTGAAAACAGCAAAGGCAAAGCAAGTTTGTTTTTTTAAAAATTATAATTTTCCTTTTATTCCATAGATAAATATTCAGATTTTAGCCTCTGATCTAAATGTGTGCTCTGAAGGTGTTCAGCTGGATTTATAATAGTGCAATAGCAGAATTTGGCTGTGATCTTCAGACAACAACATCAGTTAACAGACTTGCTTATTTCTCTATAATGTATTATTTGGGTTTTCTACTAGGTTCCTATTCCACAAGGATAATAGTCTAAATACAATGCAGTTCTGTGGCAACAGTGTACCAGATAAATTCAGCTAACTCTGGGTAATATCACAAAAAAATATGTTTATAGCTTCATGCCAGTTTCTGACTAATGCTTTTGTTTGTTGCTATAGCAAACCACACATGAATCTGATAGCCAAAAGCATGTTTATGACTAACCTTAGCTCTCTGGGGATTGAAAATATGGAATAAAAAAAAAAATCCCTAAACCACAACACACAATGTGAGGAGAACATGATAGGAAACACCTTTTTTGGCATGAGTTACTATGAACATTAAAAGAGAAGAACATCATAAGTGGAAAACATTAGGAAATGGGAACTGTGGGAATAACTGCCTTTAACCCACAGCAATTCAAATCAAGCTTTCACTTCACATCACAAAGTTGTCTGTGCAGGACTAGAGAACATTGCAGGAAGTCCTGGCTGCATGTTAAGAGATGGATTTAAGCCTCTGAAATCTGGAAAAGCTTTGTATCACACTTTAAAACACTCAGACCACTTTACTGGAGATAATTTTTACACCGTGCCTTGCTACCTAGGACATGGGTATTCACTTAATTAATTTCTATTACCATTTATGCTTTAGTGGTTTCCAAGACCCTGTCCCAGGACTGACACCTCATTATGTTGTACAAACACACAATGGAGAACAATGCTGGGCCCAAAGGACTTTCTGTTAAACTAACAGAGAGAGCCAAAGGGGGAGGGGGCTGGGCAGAGGGGGAGGCAGAGACAGAGAGGTGATGTGACTGCATTACCCACCCAGTCAGAGGCTGAACCCAGGTGCCTTGCACCCCAGTTCAGCTGACTGATTCAAGCTGCCAAATGTGTTACTGTGAGAAGAAGAATACATTATGTACCCTGCAGAGGAGAGAAAATCAATGCAGTTGAAGTGACACCTAAACTAGGACAGTTTACAACAAAGCTACATTATGTCAGGCAAAATTTATACTTGTGTTACCCTGTTATTTTTAATAACCCTTTTCTTTCATAGGTTAAAAAAAAAAATAAAGGAGAATATTGCAGTAGCTTGTATAAATCAGATCAGTCTCCATCAATGTTTTTGATTAATTTATATTAATCACTCTGCCTCTGGACTACATATTGCGCCTTTATTCTCAGATTTGTACAGTGCATAAAGGCACATGATTATCACAATTCCTGACAAGTTCTCCCTGCATCTGTACGATACTTAGCAGAGTCTTGAGTTCATGTACAACTTCAGGGAGAGATAGGTCTGCCCAAGCTCTCGTGTTCCAGGTATTTCCAAGAGGTTTCATGAAAAACATCCTGACCCATCAGTAGGATCATCTGGACACAGCCATAAAGGGAAGCTTGCAAAAGTCAGTAGGACTTAATGGTACCTGCTGGTCATGCCACAGGATGAAATCCTGAAGTACTGAGGTTTCATTCTGTGCCTCCTCAAGCAAGACATCCATTGTCCTCACTGAAACTGATACATGGCATGTTATATTGCATTCACCTTGTAATTCAGACTCTGATATGGGCCAAGGTGAGCTTTGATTTCATCTTGAGAAATCCAGCAGAGCACACATCACTGCTCACAGTAATCACACCTGCATCCTTGTAAGAGTAAATATTTTGAGAAAAAAATGCAAGCATTTTTTAGATTAGCCATGAGCTCCATTGGTTGATACAAGTGGCACTAAGACATCAGTGTTGTATAAAGTGAGAAACAAAGGCAAATAAGAGATGAGCAGAAATTTTCCAGCTATAGCCTAAGTATCACTGCTGGAATATGGAACTGGTAGCATGCAGAGGGACATGTATGACTCTCTCTGCTTTCACAGGCTTTTTCAGTTCTTCACATTTGGCAGAAAATGCATCTTATGAAAAAGAAAAAATGAAGCAGCCAGGCGTCTTTCCTCCACACTGAAAACCTGGAAACAGCTTTGGGTCCAGGAAGCACAAATACAGAGACCATTTCAAAATAGCTATCTCATTCTCTGTGATTTAGCCCCACAGCGATTGCTCCTCCCTGCGAGTGCTGTAGAAAATGAAACAGGAGAACATAGGTAGAGGTTGCCAACCCAACTTCAGCTCCAAATTGCTTTCTGATGGGTAGCAGGAGGCACTGGTTACTGGTCCTTATGGACACTTGTTTGTGCAGGCAGGGTGCTACTTCATGAGCATCTTTGGGCTCTCAAAAGGCACAGCTACCCCTTGCATCCTCTATCACACAGACAGCACTGCCTGGCACTTAAGAATCTGCCAGCTTGGCAACTGCAACATCTTGGTCATGGTCACCAAGATGAAGTCCCTCCACCTGCCCAAAGCACCGTGTGAAACCTACCTTGCAGAAAATAAAACAGCAAAGTAAAAAAAAATTACTTGCTCAAAGTCACAAAGCAAGTTGGCAGCACAGCCAGCAATAAATACAACCCAGATGTCCTGGATTCCACCTCCTCCCTGCACCATGCTGCCTCTCTTAGCTCAATGCTGGAAGGAAATGTTTCACATTTACTCATCCCTCCTTTTCCTTTGTCAATAGAAATTAAAGCAGGCATCTGACTGCCTGAGCCTTGAATACTCCGATGGTTTCCAAGGCTTGCGGTAAAGTCAGCCAACATTTCTATTGAATCCAGCCCTAATGGACAACTAAAAGTGATTTCTTTGCCAAGTAGTCTATCAGTGCAAAACTCATTTAAGCACATACTACTTTTATATAGATATGCATTGTCGATACATATATATATTTCATGACTTTGCAAAGAACCACAAATTAAAAAAATGCAATTTTGGTGACTGTGCTGGTTTTGACTGGGGTAGAGTTAATTTTTTTTCATAGTAGCTGGTATGGGGCTGTGTTTTGGATTTGTGCTGGAAACACTGTTGATAATTTAGGGATGTTTTTGTTATTGCTGAGCAGTGCTTCCACAGAGTCAAGGCTTTTTCTGCTCCTCACAGCACCCCACCACTGAGCAGACTGGGGGTGCACAAGGAGCTGGGAGGGGACACAGCTGGGACAGCTGACCCCAGCTGACCCAAAGGATATTCCAGACTATATGGCATCTGCTCAGCATATAAAACTGGAGAAAGAAGAAGGATGGGCAGGACACGTTTGGAGTCACGGCGTTTGTCTTCCCCAGTGCCTGTGATGGAGTCCTGATTTCCTGGGGATGGCTGAACACTTGCCTGCCAATGGGAAGCAGTGAATTAATTCCTTGTTTTTCTTTGCTTGTGTGTGTGGATTTTGTTTTACCTATTAAACTTAAAACAAGCCTCTTCACCTTTTTACTTTGTTGAAAAGTGGGAAAGTCTGTCAGAATGTTTCTTACATTGAACCCACTCAGGTTTGCCAAAAGACTGATAGCCAATTAACATTAATTTTCCATCAATTTATTTTATGAACAGAATGTCCAAATATTTAAAATTTTCTTATTAAGCCATCTATGGTGTCTGTGTGGTAGGCCATGTTCATATATTTTCCAAAAGCAACATACATCTCATTTCCATGGAATACGTCATGTCCTGTCAGCAGAATATCCTTACTGCTGTCAGCCCAAGGTAAATCCATGTCTCTGAGCAGTTAAACACATTCTTACTTGCCTGTTTTCTCACCCTCAAGGTGAATGCCATTCCATTTTTCCTACCTGTCATCCTACAAATCCAGCTGGGATTGTAGGTATTGTGCTGCTGTTGCTGTAACTCCACTTCCACCTTGCTGCTCTGCCTACCGAAGGAGCTGGATAGAAGTTAAAAAGAAATGCAGTATTTCATGCTGTATCCTCCTCTCACCCAAATACTCAAGGGGCATGACAGTGGGAACAAAAACTTTAGCAGCTGCAGGTTGCCTTAAACACTGAACTCCCTCATTTCTCTTGACTGGAAAACAAACGCCCTCCAGATTTTGCATTCAGGTCTCCTGTCAGACGCCTCTTCTCCTCCTCAGAACAGAAGCTGGAGATCCCACACACGGCAAGGTCACAGAGCTCCTGCTCCTGAGATGCTCTGGTATTATGTGCCTCCACCATGAGCACTCTGCATGGACACGAGTGCTGGATAACTGCATCCACAGCTTTGCTCCAGCCAACAGGGCTTTATTACGACTGAGATTTTCTGAGATCTTTTAGACAATGAAACAGACAAAAATGCAGCCCAGAAAAGCCTTTCTTCTTTCTCTGTAGAACTGTTTCTGCTATTTCCTCATTACTGTCACCTCCATTTTGCTCAACTTGCTTGACACAAAGCTTCTAAATCCTCCGAGGCATACCTGGGCAGGGGACTGTATATCACTTAACACGCTGGGGACCTTAACCTGCCCTCAGACTTCAGCAGCAGTAAATGACAAGAATAGGTCTTGACAAAGGTGGCTGGGTTGTGCCATTTTTGTGCAACAGTAGTAAACAGAGGTGTTTACAGATTTGAGCCTGCGTTCATGCCAGAGACACTGCTGTCTGTAAAGTCTCTGCGAAGCAGGAAGCTCTCACTCCTGCTCCTCAGAGCTATTGCAGCCAGGTCAAGGACATTGCTCCTTGCTGCAATCTGTCAGTGTGGATTTAGCAAGTCCCAGCTCCCTTCCCCTGAATGCACAGGCTCTGACTGACCTTCCCCATGGTTCCAAGTGTGTCCGAGAGCCAAAACCTTATCGCAGTCCATCTCTGTCTCCTCGCAAGAGCAGAGGCAGTGGAGGAGTTGGCGTGGTCTGTTTGTGCTGGTATGACAGCCAGCTCCTGTTTTGGATTAGAGGATGATGGTTTTCCCTCCCTCTACATCCCTTACTGGGCATTCGAAAGAGGAGGATTTGTGGGGAGGGGAGACATTCATAATGGTTTTTTAAAGCTCTTTTCCCTTTGCTCTGGTGCAAATGAAAGCCCTGGGCCCATGTGCTGTATCTGTGTGTGCTGTCCAGGGACCTGACTTTTGTCAGCCCAGGCCATGAAATAACAGTGTGATAGTGGAGAGGTGTTCATGCAGCACCTGAGGTTAGCTGCAGCTCCCTGCACGGAGGATTGCTGGCACAGGACCAGTTTCCAGTGCGTGTCACAGCTTGGGGGATCATTGCAAAAGCACCACTTCCCTATCAAACGCCAGGGTGGAGATCTGCTCACTCCAATCCCCATCTTTCAGAGCAGGGCAGGGACTGAACATGAACCAGAAATAAGCCCCAGACACACAGGAGGGCAAATAAACTAATGAAGCACAGCTGAGAATGGTGGGGGCAGTGGTCAGCAGAAACACCCCAAATACATCGTGGTGCTTCTTGTTGCTGATGTGCAACACAGTTCTGTGGCCACCATCTAATACAGCTCCTGAAAGGTGTTTCCCCTGGGCTGGAAAATGCTGTGGTTGCCCACAGGGGCAAGGAGGGAGTTTTGCTGCATGAGGTTGTCTCATCCACTTTGGTTTTCAATGGCCCGTGGCCAGACGTGTCTGTGTGTGGCCCTGCTGGCTGCTCTCTCAGTGCCCTTGACAAATAATCCAAAATCACTGGTTTTCTTCCCATGCCATTTGCTTCCATCCCTGCTCTGGGGTTGTCTTTGACTCCATCACTGCATCCTGAGGGTTTGCAGGCACCTTTATGCAGCCTTACTGAGGGAGCAGGCTGTGGTATTGGGTGTGCTGTGGGCTCCCATAACTCTCTTTTTGCCAAGGTATCTTCCCTCAGCACTGCCTCTGCCAAGCAAACTGATCCCAGAGACACCAGCTGCAAAGGACTTCAAGGTGGCCCTGTCACAATCTTCCTTCATGGGTACTCTATGAATTCAAACTTTTCCTCAGGAAAGAAAAAGCTCTAAAACATGAAAATAAGAAATCAGATTATTTCTCCACAGGTTTTCCTACCCAAGCCATGCCATCAACTATGATCCACATCCAACAAGTCAGTGTGACTCAGGTACTTCACCCTCTCTGTTCCAGAGCACCTGCAGTGCTGAGTGCCCCAAATGCCCCTGGCAGTGTTGTGCTGGGCAGCATTTGCCAAACACCCAACCTGCAGAACCAGCACCCACCTGCTCTGCCATCTGCCTGCCACAGCCTTCCCTGCCGCTGCACCGGGCACTGTTCTCCTGGAAGAGCCACGGTTCTGTGCTGACAGAGAGGGGCTGCAGCACTTTTCTAATCAAAAGGGAGAGAGAGTCAGCTCTGAGTTTGTGTGACAGTGTGCTCTGGAGCCCGTAGGGTGACTGGGATATCATCTTGCTAATGTGCAGTAAATGCTGCTGACAGATGTACCTGTTCATGCTGCCTTCAGAATGACAAAACCCTGCTGCCCTCCAAACAACATTTTTTGCTACCAGATCCCCCCTACCTATTGCTGCTGAGATCCTGCCAGTCTGGGATGCTGAGGGTATTTTCCAATACCCCCAGAGCAGCCTGACTTCTGAACAGGGATACCTCAGGCACCCACACACCCTCTGTGCTCCCAGCCCTGCTGTGCTCAGCAGCAGCAGAAGGGGAAGGATGGTCCAGGTCTCTGGGAGGGGTCCCATGGCCTAGGGCTGGCTGGTTGGGATGTGAGGGGTTCTGCAGGACTGGGGCTGTTTATCCACGGTAGGAAAGCAGACAAAGCGAGAAAGGGAGAGAAGGAAGGGGAAGCACTGGGCAGAGCTCCCAGGAAAATGTTGCTATGGACAGTTTGCTTGGGCTCCTTGGGGATTCCTGATGGCTGCTCTGATCTCCTCTCCATGAGACCCAGGGATGATTTGTTGTCACATGCACTGAGCACTCTGTTTTCTTTCTAAGAAAAAAGCTGGTGTATTTAGGAGAGATTACATTCATGCTTGTGCTTATCTGAAAGTGCTAGGCTTATTCTCTGGGCTTTAAGGTTTATTTAAACTAAATAAGGTTTATATATTTGGTTGTTGAAGCGTGCAATGTATACATTTTAATTACGTAGTTAATGCACTAATCTCTGTGATGAGCTTTCCTGGCATAACCCAGTACAGTTATCCAAAAGCTTCTTTTTAATCTCTGAGGAAGGATAATTTTAAGAAGAAAAACATGATTTCTCCTGCTATCTCTGTCCAAACCCTTTCATTCACAGATTGCTTTTAGACTGAGTGAAGCAGTGGTTAAATCCACTGTGAACATATAATCCAAATACAGATATAAGGTCACAGTGACATTACTAAATGTATTCCTTTCAGAGCAGATACGTGGGGGTCCTGCCTCCATCCAGCTCTGTTGATCACTGGAATGTCCCCTCATAAATACCTGTGTGTGAAATAACTTGCTAGGTCTGTTTTACACCACTTACATGGTCAATCATTTTCTAGTCTGAGACATGCCCCAAAAAAGGAGACTGATGGCTGAACCTAAGAACATACCATCCATCACTGTTCATGGAAGCCTGAGTAGCAAGGTGGCATCACCATGAACCCAAGTGCTGCATGTAGTAATTTCCATGTGCCCAGTTTTTCTCCAAAATGGGCTCTTACTTGGTCTTTAGGCACTGAACTGGCTGAGCTATTCATTCTGCAAACAATTTTTTATCTCATAATCAAGCCCATTATGTGAAAAAGTCAGCCTTAAGGAGTGTGAGGACACAGTTCATGTAAAAATCAATGCAACCTTTCACTGAAGCATAAATCAGATCATCTCCAACATATTTGAAAATATTTGGGGAATGTTTAATGACACTTTTGTGTTCTTGTAAATTATTTGCTTTCAGCTGATTTTAGAAGCAGGAATTGGGGAAGTTTAGCTCATATCAGGAAACATCAGCAACTGAAACCACCAACTTTCTCGTGATAGTGTCACAGATCTTCATCTTACAGACCTTCCAAACTCACACACACAGAATCATAGAATCATTAAATTTGGAAAAGACCTCCCAGATCATCAAGTCCAACCTTTGACCTAATACCACCATGTTCACTTTTCAAGCAAAAAACCAACCAACCAACCAAAAAACGAAACATACCACAAAAAACCTTCAAACCAACCCAATCTTTTGGATGCGTATCTGATCTGAGGGACAGCTGCTAACTTCTTGGAGGTTATCAAAAGCTGATCTCTAACTAATTTTAAAGATACTGATGCCTAGTCCCACTGAGCCATTTTTCCCCCTTCAGAACACAATGCAAGCATCAGTTAAAGCCACTCCTGCTGCGTGGAAAAGTTACTATCCCATTTGCTACCAGTCTGTAATAATTTTGGCTCCTGCATGCATGTCCTTTGAGTTTCTTCTTCTTAGGCTAAAATTCACATTTTGGAATTGGCTCCTCTGAGTAATTGTGCTAAGGCAAATTCTTTGGATTAAAAAGAGAGTGATGTGGGCAAGGGAAAGAAAAGTTCCTGCATGTGTTTATTTGAGGGAAAAGTAGAGCACTGTGCATGGCTGACAGTCAAGGAGCTGGAGCAAACCACACAGTGAGTAAATGAAGAGAGGACCTGTGGAAACCTGAATGACATTTGCTTCTTAGGGCTGGTATGGAGTATGGGAATCCTAGGAAAAGTGGGAATGCCCAGACTAATAAAATGTGTGAGCTTTCAGGATGCCCTGCAAGGTGGAATTTTTTATACCTGTAACAGTTTATCAGACTATTTAGCTGGGACTTGTGGGAATGGGAAAAAATACGTGCAGCTTGAAAATGTTGCTTTTCAATGCTGGCTGGCTGAGGCTGCAAACACACCACTGGGAGAGAACTGGGAGGTCAGCAGGCAGGTAAAAGGTATTTAAAATCAGAGGGCTGCATGGATAAGAGCTGCTCCCCTGACTCTGTGAAAGTCAGGCACAGACCACTGCTATCAAAATCAAGTGGTGTTTGCTCTCTTAACTACAGAGAAGAAACAACATTTGCCCAGCAGTGAAGAGCAGTTCCTGTGGTTTTGGAGTCTCGAGAATTTATCAGCAAGCTTGGAAATCATATAAGCCTTATCTCCTCGTTTGTGTTTCTGAGAAACAGAAAATTCTGCCCCCTGAAGACACTGCTATCTTTATTAGGCAGATGAAGTGGACTTGGTGCCTGCTCTTCTTCAGGCACTTGCATTCCTGCTCCATGGAATTTTGCTGGGATTTGGGCTGTTACCATGGCCTGGGACTCGCTCCCTTGCAGAGCTGCCATCCCTGCCTGATGGGTCCTCTACCAGTTATCTTGGCCTCTTTATTACTTACATGCCATAGTAACCTTTGCATATTTTGACTTGTTTCAGCCACTATGGACTACACATTTGGTCATCCCCTTCTTTGACAGCAAACTGCACACCCATTCTCTGGAAAAGGTAAGCAGTTACTTTCAGGCATTTGGCTAACTATAGTCTCCTTTCAGGAAGTAAACACGTTGGTAGGAAGTATTTAGTACGTGAAAGGTCCTCTCTCAGCCTGAGGTTTTGTTTTCCAATATGAAATAATGAATTCCAGCCTTCACTCTGAAATCTGGAGTGAGATGAGCAAACACGTTGATTTAGCAAATTTTCTTTGGAGAAGGCATAACCCTCCCACACTGGGGCTAGGCCCAGCTGCGGGTTATGCAAAGGACCTTTCTTGCCACAAGGATTTGCCTTGATTTCTGTAGCATGTGGAGAGATGAAAAACTAGTTTTGGTCAGGTTTACTCTTAGCTCCACCCGGAGCTGAACCCCCTACATCGCTCAGCGCTGCTGCACCACTTGGCTGTGGGGGAAAAGCTGCTGGGCAGACTGGAAGTTACACCTCAGGGAAGAGGACAAGGCAGCAGTTGTTAGCTGGTGTTGTCAGGAAAGCAGTTTGTTGGTGCACTGGGGGTCAGGGACATGGCAAATTGCCTGAGAGCAAGCGCTCACCCTCACTGGGTCTGCCTGTGCTGGTGCAGAGGGCCAGGTCCCTCCTCGCTCCAAACAAGGTTAATGGCGAGGCCTTTCCCAGCCTTACTGGTTCAGATTAAACCTGCAGTACAGAGCCCAGTAACACAGTGAGGTGTTTCTCCAAAGGTGAAAACCCTGAGTTTTTTCGGGCGTATTTTGTTGTTGCCTAATGTAAGCGACGTTATGCAATGCAAAAATAGCTAGATGCAAAAAATTAGATTGAATATATTTACTCAAATATTTACTTAGATTATAAGCTTTCATACCTTTCAAATACACTGCCTTATATTCTAATTATTTAGGTCTCTGAATGTGAGGAATCCTGGGAAAAAATCTTATTCTAATCCCTCAGTGTTTTACACTTGCATAGGACAAACTGATTTCTTTGCCCAAGTATAAAACTTGAGGAAAAAAACAACCCAAAGCTCTGTGCATATCTGGAGGTTCAAAACAAGAAAATATACATTCCTGTGGCTTCATATAAGGCATGACATCTCAGTAGGACCCTGATGCTCCCTCCACTCACAGTGACAACGTTAAGTGGAGTGCCTGTGAGGTTGGTGGCGTGGCTTCCTGCAGAAAGGTGTGTCCAAGCAGGGGACACCGAACCCCCTGAAGTCAGCAGGAGGTTAACTCAGATTGCAGCCATTCCCATAACCATGCATTACAGACTGTTGGATTTTGTTTCAGTGATGAGTTTCAAGTACAGCCAAAAGCGAACAGAGGCACGTTGACCTCATAGTTTTGTGAACACAGACTGAGCGTCCAAGACAATTAAAAGCAGGGAATACGTGCCATCTCCAAACCCCTGGCGAGCTGCTGCCAGAAGTTACCGCTGCCCCGTCCGACTGAAAAGACATTAACACCCGCTGCAGAGGGGGTTGGAAGGCAGCCATCCCCGATGGATTGCTTACGAGCACTGACTAGAGTCAAACTGACTTCAGTCAGAGATTTACACAAGCCTCAGACTCTAATAGTAGAGTTTACTTTACAAGAGTGCCACACCAAAGATAGTAAAATGCAGTTTTAGCTAACAAATCTACATGCTTGCACAGAAAAGCTACAGCCATCGTGGAGCATGTCAGCACTGCAGAGCGCCTGGCGCAGATTTATAGTTCTCAGTTTATTGCTGAGGAGTTATTGTTAACTCCATTGTTATAGACTTTCTGCAATTAAACGTTCCAGTCACACTTATCATTTTTAAACATAGCTAATAAAACCCAATAAATCCTGAGATGTTATAGGTTTTCCCGTGCTGTTAAACATCTGAAACTTTTTTATGCCGGATTTTTGACCTGTGTTAGGATAGATTTTGGAAGTAAATTGGCTGTTGTAAGCTGCTTTACTTCTAATTTGCTTGTATCTGCAAAATTTCTTATAGTTTTTCTTTATTATATTAAGAGTGAGGAAATACTTAGACCTTTTCCCTCATGCGTGCAACAGGTGATCATAAACTAAATACTACATCTCTTACAAGTCACCTTCTAACCTTCTGTGTTTCTTGTGTCATATATTATAAAGAATAACAGTTATTTTTGTTTTAGCAATGAGTTTTGGTCTTTTCTCTCACATAAGTAATGTTTTCTCTCTCTTCTATTGAAGCTTATAGAAAACAGGCTTTTCATTTTCTCTACAGGTGGTTACAGTTATAAATTCTCCTTCTGACCATCTGTATTCACATCTCCAGAAATATATCAGGGTACATGGATGGGGCACAGAACCTAGACAGGTGGACAGAATAAATTCACCCTGAATATTTCCCAGCACTTTATGAACTAGCCTCAGCAACCTTGCAGTGAGCACCTCCAGGATCCAGCTTCTACTGACAAGGTTATGGATTTGCTTTTTAAATGCTTCAAGGTTAACCTTAGTCTCAAATTCCATGAACGTTCAGAGATCCTAGTGCCAAGCCACTATATTATATGAGATATATATATACACATTGCAAATGGTATCTATTGAGATATAATATCCACAAAAATAGTATTCCTCTTATAGGAGCAGAGATACTATAAAAATCCGAACCTGTCTAGGGGAAGAACAAGTAGGAGAAAACTCATACCATCAGAAACCAGCCTCACTGTAAGAAAATTGCTCTTTGCACCCTGCAATTCATTGCGACAATTGGAACTGGCTCTTTGCACTACAAAAGAGTTTCACTATCTTTGAGATAGTCCCGATGGGTTAAGTATACAGACAGAGGAAGTAAGAAAAACAACATGCGTGATCTGTAATAGAGATTACTGAATGGAGGATTGTGTATACACTAAGAACCAACATCCCTCTGAAAGCTTTGGGAGGCTTAGAGGCTTGAAACCCCCTGCGTAAAAACGTGGATCAGAAACTTTTTGTCAGGGTGAACACATCTGTTCATCCCTGATCTCACCTCTTCCCATACACAAGAAAGAGGCAAAGCTTTACACCAGGTGGGATGCACCTTGGCTGAAGCTCTGTGCACACTTTTCCCCAGCGGTATCATTTACACACAACATCTTCAGGTTTCGCTTATCGAGTACAGCAGCTGGGAACATTATGTCTTTACAATTGGAAAGTCCGGTTTCTGCACCAAAGGACGCAAAGAGCTCACGCCCACACCTCTCTGCATTTATTAAAGCCCATCGTCTACTGCAAACTTTTGCAATCTGCATCAGAGAGTTCAAAGAAAGAAAGAAAGAGAGAGACGCTCTTAAGTTTTAAGAAAAAAACTTACCAAAAATAACTGAAGTTCTCTAAAGTTGCCCTGAAGTTGAAATAGCCCAGAACACCAGTGCAGAGCCTGCCTTAAACTCTCTCTCTTTCTCACTCCCCCTCTCTCTCCAGCAATTGGAAGGAGGGCTGTGCAGAAATTCAGCAAACAATTTTCCTTCTATGTCGACCGGGGCGTTCCTCACGGGCAGAAAGGGGATGGCTAAGCCTGGGTGAGGCTCGTTGCTATCCCCGAGCCAAAGAGCTCTGTCGCAGATCACACAGCCTGTGAAACCCAATCCCCTTCTCTGCTCAGGCAACAGCTGTACGGCTTCAGCTGAGGCGGGAGCAGGGGATAGACCCCGGGCTTGTTGCTGGTCAGGCTTTCCATGCTGGGGGACGCTGAGGAATGGGGGCACAGGGATTTCCGTGAGCTCCGTGTCCTCTCCCAGCTCGCTGCCGGCAGCTGCAGCCACGGGCGCTCGCAGGGTGGAGATGCGGGGCAATTTCCGCGGGACTGAAAGTATATGGGATGTGGGCGCCCGCGCAAAACAAACATCTCTTTTCCTGAAATTCATTCCCAGCCTTGCTTCAGGACATAACTGGGTAATTAACGTTGTATGTATTAGTAAATTCTCATGCAAGCATGCACACACACAGGATGCGGTCTGTCAGCCTGTCACAACAGCGTGGTTCAAACGGGCTTCAGGGCTGCTCCAAGGTCCTCTCTAGGTTCGTTTTTCCTGGCCACTTTTAGTCAGCTGTTTGATTCTTTCCGAAAACCCCCTGAATGCTGAGCTGACAGTCCTTACAGCAAGTGAAGCACTGTGGTGGCTCCCAGGGTGGGAGTGCCAGTGCTTAGTGCTGCCTTCACCCTGTCCTGATATTCTACACTTGAGGAAAGCTGCTTAGCGCCAGCAGAACTGGACTTATGGAAATTCCCAGCCCCTCCTCTCACCTGTTTCTATTTCTTCACCCCATGTAAAGGAAAGAAATTTCTAATACAGCTGATTCCTCCCTCTCCCAGGAATTCCACTGATCCTTTGACTCCTCCTCCCTGAAGCTTTAAAAAATCACAGCAGCAGATTTCTGCCCGGGTTTCCGTGTTTCACAGAAGCATTTGGCTGCTGGTTTGCATTATGTCAAATTAGGGTGAGGTGAGAGAGGGTGCAAAATACAAACAACACATAAGCAGCCCTGGGAGTGTCCTGCAATCGCTCCAGCTGCTTTGCCAACATCCCAGAGCCGGTAAAAAACACTCCAGCAAAAGAAGAAGGAAATCCCCTGTGTTTACAGAGCAGCCTTGTTTCATGTCGAAGATGCTGTGCTGGGCATCGTTCTACTGTTGGCTCTGAATTGGTTTCGATACCCAAAATTCTGCAGATGTTTGGTTTCTGGACCCAAGTTTAGAATGGGTGCACAGAGTTTCCACAGAGTGCATTTGAAAATCTAGAGGGAAAACTGAGTGTATAACTCTGATTCCATCCTATACGGGTACTCAACTCAGGCATTTTATGAAAACTGGGTCTTAAGAGAACCACAGTCCTTATTCTGTACTACAGCCAATTCTGTAACTTGTGCAATTAATGCATATTATTACATCTAATTATACATTATATATTAATTATAGAAGATCACATGACAATTTAGAAATACTATATATAATTTTATCTAATTAATAAACAGTTTTTCAGCACATTATATGAATAACACTTCAGAAATTTTGTCTATTTACTACATGATTATATTGTATATCTATAAAAATAAATCATATATAATCACATATAATGTGTGATTACATACTATGTATATAATCATATGTAATTAATATAAATATGCTGAGAAGCAGTATGCAGTTCTATCTTCCTGTGAGTGTGGCATCCACATCAAGAATTAAAAACAGAGGTTGGCTGTAGCCTCTGCAGGGAGGTAAGGCTGGGAAGGAGGAAGCAGAGACAGTGGACAGTGTCAGAACAGGGGAAGTGAGAAAGTGGCACATGGAAGTGCTCAAGACAAGGCTGGATGGAGTTTTGAGCAACCTGATCGAGTGAAAGGTGTCCCTGCCCATGGCAAGGGGTTAGAACAAATGGTCTTTGAGGTTCCTTCCAACCCAAACCATTCCATAATTCTGTGTTTCAAGCAAGATGTCCTGCAGCTGGTTCAAGGATGGAGGTGGCCAGAAAAAATTAAGGTTTCCTGAAGTGCAGTCAAGAGCAGTAAAGTAAACTGAGATGGATGGGAATGGGAGCAAGACCTTTCTAAGAGCTAGCTCAGGCTTGCTCTGCTGCCTTCCCTATTTCCATGCACTGTCTTCAGTACTATATCGAGGTCCAGCCTTTCTGAGCTGTCTTACAACATCCTGACAAACAACATATATTTTTAGAAACAGACATGCAAAATGAGAAGCCCAGCCTACAACATGGATTGATGTGGGGACAGTTCATTTGGATGCAGACATCTGGCTCCTACCTCCAGAGCGAGGGGTGCCAGCAGCAGCACTCCAGCAGGGCACAGGCTGTGGGGTGGCAGCAGCTGCAGTGTGCTCCATCCCCACTCAGTGCTGCATTTCAGCTGTCTTTGCTGGATATATGGATGGGCGTTGCTTCCATCTTTTAAGCATTTTTAAAGCCCACATGAGACAAAACCCTGGCTAACTTGAGAGAAGCCAACTGTTTTTCCATAAACCTGGAAGAGGAAACTCTTTTCATTTTCATGGTGTTGGGAAATCCACATTCACTGTCACTGGCTTTTTTCCAGCTCCATCTCAGAACTGAAGGTGTAAGGCCGGATGTCTGAGCACTGCCCTGCTGCTGAGACTCCAGTGAAGACAACTGCTGTGACAGGGATTTATCCCCACACAACTTCAAACCTAAAATCTTCCCCTCTTGTCAGCCAATATGGTGCCATTCTGGGACTGTCAAATTATTTCAACATTATTTGACTGACAGGAATTCATAACACTCACTTGGTCTATTTTAAAATATTTATCAAATCCACTGTTTGTCTACTGAGCTATTGAAAAAATGCTATCAGACTGATAATTTCCCAATTCACCAAGTGATTCCAGCACGAGTTATTCAGTGAGAATACTCCAAACAGCCCTTGTGTTTACTCTTCCTGACAGACATCTGAATATTAAAAGATAAAGCTCTTTGAGTTATGCTGCAGCAATATTAAAAAATATTCTTCTCTGCTCTACTGCCTTGCCAGGGAGCAGCATTGTGTCTCACATTTCTCTGTCCCACGTCTAACCCCGTTTCCCAACTCCCCCGTGTTACAACGTTGTTGTCTCTACTCTGTGCACAGGTAAGGCTGCAAACACACAATTGAATGACACAAGCTTTCTTTTACTGGTGCTATTCACACCCTGACCTGTGCATGGACTCGTGGTAGGCTTACGCATAAGGGTGTGCTGCTTTAACAGTAATTGAGAAATGAGATGAAAAACAACGGGAATGGTCTTGTGTTTTCTTTGGCCCAAAGTGAGAGAGACAACATGTTCCACGAGATTATAGTAATGCATGCTCTGGAACACAAATTCCTGTAGTTTAGTGTGGAGGATGCAAGGGGGATCATTTCTATTCTTCTTCCTTTTTAGCAGTTACAAATCTTCAGGTATTTGGGGGAAAAATATGAAGCCACAAATCTCCACAAGTAGATAAGACCAGGTTGCAGAGAAGACCAGATAAAGAAAGCAAACTTGTCTGCACAATTCAGAAAGGAGTTAAAAACCTGAGGACCTCCAGCTTAAAGAGAAATGTGCTGCCAAGAGAAGGAATCACCAGAGTAAGAAAAAGGAAGGGAGAGAAAACATCAGTATGAACTCAAGATGTAGAAGAGTGGATGGAACCGAACATCACACTGGCAAGGAGAAAAATGAATGGGTGGAGGCATCTGGCCACCAACTCTCAGTTCAAGCCCAGAGGAAGAAAATTGTAACATTAATCACCAATTTACAGACATCTCCCATGCTTTGTCTCCCCTGACTGCATTTTGTTAGGACACAGGAATGCATTTATTTATCTATTTCACAGTCAGTTAGTTTGAACTAAAAAGGTATTTAATCCAGCCACACAAACTTCCTCTGAATTTCTTCTCTTTTGCAATACACATGCCATTAATTTGATTGATTTGCTTCAACATTTTTTTTTGCATAAAACTCTTCCATTTGCAGGTAGACATGCAACCTCACAAACAGAGAGAGAGCCAGGTATGGAAATGAGGTTCCACCACTGCCTCTTTTAAGAAGCCTCCGGGCTGGGCTCAAAGACCTCATTCTGGAGTTAGTCAATTCAGATGAGTTCCCCCCCTAAAAAAGTGAATGGGTGTCATTCATGTATCTTGTAACTTAACTGAAGTCTGTCCTCCAAATAGATTGGTCTTTTCATCTGAGAATTTACTCAAAAGAGGCTGCAGTGTCTACCTGCCCTTGGCAAGTTCTACCAGCACTACCTGCTTGCTGCACTGACACCAAGATGCAACTGATAATATTTTGTGTAGAAAGAGGTTTCTCCTTTTTGAAGACAAACAAATGTCAACTCCAGGTATCCAGGTCTGGAGTAGTAAAATCCAAACTCAAGGCGAAATAGCCCAAACAAACCCGGGAAAGGGTTGTCTATTTTCAGAAATTCAAATATTCTCTTTCAGGATGCCTAAATAATTTTTTTTTTTCACTTTAGTGGTTAATATTGCTGGTGAAGGGAAAAAAAAAAGGAAGCTAAAAATGCAGGTCTGCAACCAGCATAAACAAAAACCCCACAAGCAACAGAGAAAGCATTATTTAGAAATGAAACAAAATGAGACATTTCCAAGAGCAATCCTTTCACTAACAGGAGGAGAAGAAAAAGGAAACTAATTCACTCTGCACGGTTTCTTTTATTTTGTCCTCGGGCATATACTCCATCTCCCTTTGTCCCCCAAATGCATTTCCACTGGCCCTGAGAGTGCTGGCATTGACCTTCTGGAGCCAAAATAGCTTGGACAGAACGAACCAGAAAATCAGGAGCCAGCCAGAGCAAGGGGCAAGGCAGCCACGGCCTCGGACCTGGGGGAAAACTGCTATAATTAGCCAGGCTCACACAAAACCCACGGTACTCATGGAGCTGCTGCCTTCCTGCCCTGCCAGTTGCAAATCAGATCCTTCAGAGCAGGGGGAACAAATCCACCGCCTGCAGAACACACGCCCTGTCCTGAGGGGTCAGCTCACCAGCAGCACCCTCCTCCACTGCTGCTGCTGGACATCCATCTCCAGACTGTGCCGTGGAGGGCTTTAATTAAAAATTAATATTTACTCCATGTTCCCCACAGCCATCTCGTTCCCTGCCCTCTGCTGTTTTCAGTTCCCCGCCCAACTGGAATTCAGAGCTGGCTGACCGTGGATCTTTATTATTTTACCATTTTAAAACCTGTGACGTGGTATGAAAAGCAGACCTGGGCTCCTCCTTGAAAAGTGAATATTAGTGACAAATAGCCGACAGGAAGAAAACAAAAGCATCTCTTCAAGCTGGAAAGATAGGTGTTAATTACCCGTGAATAACCTGTTTGTACTAGGTGGTAATGCTCAAGCACCTGAAAAAAAAAAAACTTGTTTGAAACAAACCGTTTCTCTTTCTGCAATGTCATTATGCTGCCTTAAGCACTTTTCTTTCCACAATTTTGGTACTTCTGGATATCACGAAGTCAGTAAGTTTTCTTGTTTCGAAATCCAGGGGAAAAAACGCCCTAGGGACTGTCAAAGTATGAATACAACATTCACAAAGTCTCAATTTTCAATCATTTACTGAGTAAGATATTTCTGAAGTACTTTTAAGCATCTTTGTGACGTTTTTCATATTTGATCAAGACACTTTTTTTCCTATAAAATTGAAAGTAGGATGTTGCCACAGATGTGGTATGATACAAAATCACACAAAAAGATCTCGTAAAAAAAGCAGACATCAATAAAAGCCAAGCACAATTATTAAATGTAGTAGCTCAGATGCCTTTGAAAAAAGCAGAAGTTTTCATCTGCTGTAGCAAAACGCATTTCAGATGCTTCACTAAAGGTTGGGGTTTTTTTTCCCTTTTGCTCTTTGCCAGTCCCTGTATGGAGTGGCATAAATTCTTGCTTTTTGTGGGTGCTCCTGTGGCTTACGACATTCCAGCTGTGGAAATGCTTCTCAGTGAACCCTCCCCTGTTGTTTTTCTCTCCAAAGCCTTAAGAATAGTTCTTAAACAAAGATCTTAAAATAAAAGAGCCCTGGCAGATGATCTCACTATGTGCCCTGGGGTTTCCATGGCATTTAGCGAACCACCGGTGATTAGTACGTTTGTCGGAGGAGTAAATGCGCTGAAATAATCCCTTTCTCCTGGCTTCGGGGTCCCTATGAAACCTGCTCTCGCCGATGGAAGGGCTGTAAATGCTCACCTGGGGACCTGGCTGTGCCCTCGCAGCCCCACTCAGGAAAGGGCTGTTTGCTGGAAGTGGCTCTGGGCGCGGGGGGACATTTCTTACAGTTACTTTTTTTTTTTTTTTTTTTTTTTTTTTTTTTTTTTTACCTTGTTTTAACCTAACCCCTCACACGAATCTGGAATACCACCTGTTACTGGATTACTTGCAGCTGTTTCTGTGTCCTGCTTGGTGGGCAGGAGCTGGCAGATGCTGCCTTTGACAACAAGCAAGAAGCCCAGGTGAATGGGAAAAAGATGAGAAGTTCCCTCAAACTGGGATCAAGCAAGCACCAGCTCCTGTCTTGCTAATAAAATAAACTGTTTTCTTCCAGATGATGAATGCTCACGCTGTTTTGCCCCTCCGTTGCAGGGGCACAGAGGGAGTCTGGGGATTAAGGGAGGGTATTTCACACACACAGGGGCTGCTGTGTGTCCGTGGCTGGCACACACCCCCATGGAAAAACAGGGTCCGTGCTGCTGCTGTGCCTGAGACTCGGTGTGCATCTTCAGGGCTTGGGCTGGGACAGAGAAAGGACTCAGCAGATGACAATGGGGCTCAGTGTTTGCTGTACGATGTCAGCAACACAGCGGGGTTTATTTCTTAATGAAGTGAGTCACTTGATTGGTATCAAGTATCTGTTTAGTTGAGTGATGGGGTGGATCCAAATGTTAAAGGATGTAGTTTTAAATATACCACTCACCACTCTGGACTGGCTTGCGATGTGTAAACAACATCAGTGAGAGATGGAAATGTATTAGGTTAATTCCATCTGAGGTTTCAAAGTCTCCCATTTCCTCATGGAGCTGAGACTGATTTTCCAACAATATGAAATTCACCTCAAAGCCCTACATCCCATCGCAAAAAAAGCCTTCCCTTGGAAAGGGGAAAGCCAGAAGTACAGGGTAAATAATATCAGATAATCAGCACAGTTATCTGACTTCTGCAGTCCAGCTTACTGAGCTGAACTGGCTCGATGGTGCCCCAGAAAGGAAAACTCTGGGAAACAGCAGCCAACGGGGTGTAAGAAAAGGAGTACTCCCTCCACAATGCATTTGTGATGCCATTATTGGCTTTATCCTGTGCAGTTTCTATAGATGAAATTATATCTTTGGACTTTAAGGGTCTTGGCATATGTATGTTTTGGTTTCAGGCCTTTTCATCCCTTTTACTGTCACGGAAATCAGCTGTAGTATTGCCTGAGACTTTTAATGGAGGCAAGGTTTAGCCCTTTACTACTTCATTCCTGACTTTCTCCCTCTGAACAGCAGAGGAAACAACAGGAATCAGCCTCGGTCAGGGGTGAGAAATACTTCATGCTGTCTTTTTCACTGTGCCAGAGAAGGGTAAAATATTGCTGAAACTGCCGGACTCCTCGGAACATATCCAGAAATTGAATCTAAACATTGATTGATGCTCCTGGCAGAGAAGATCAGCTTAAAAGGTATGAACTGGAGTCCCTTGTGTTCTGTTGAAGTGGTCAGCTGTGGGGTAGCATTTGTGTGTGAAGTGGAGGAAGGAGCCCTGCTACCTGTGACACACTGGAAGAGACCTTTCCCCACCACTGCCTTTGAGTTCAGCTGCCAACCACGAGGTCAGATGAAGAAACACAGTGTGTAATAATTAATTCCTCCTAATTTTCAATGATGCTAATGGTAAACAAGGTCACTGTTCAGTCTTGCACAGCACAGGGTGCTATGTTGGTTCTGGCTGCAGTTGCCAATAGATAGGAATCAATGAAGTGAGAGAGAATAGCTCATATTTTTTTTAAAGGGAGATGTTATATGTATTGTGGAGTTTTGACAGCAGAAGTGCTCTCAGTTGCTGATGCAAACCCTGTAAATGTAGGCTGAGAAGAAAGAGCCCAAAATGGGTCAGGAGCAGAGAAGAGCATTTATTTTGAGATCACAGCAAACTGAACACTGCCAGCAGTGATTCCTGTTCTTCCACAGTCTGTAATCACACAAGTGCTTGTGTTTTCAGTCTTTCTTTGCTTATAAATAAAAGTATTTCAGTTTTGTCTTTCCTTTAAAAAGGTATTGAATGTATTTGGGGAGTAGAATAACTGAATCTTAAAGAGTTTTACACAGTGTTCATGAAAGGATTGGAAAAGCTAAATCAGGAATTACTGACAGTTTAGCTTTGTCTTGTTTCAAATAAGAAGTTACATTATTAATTAAAAGAATCCCAAGAACTACCTGGACTGACCAGTGACAAAATACAACAGCAAAATAAATGGGAGAGGGGATGTATCTCTGCTCTTTTCTACCTCTTGCTTGGTTAGCTTAATTATGTTAGCTTTGTTTAAACACCTTTATTTTTAAAATATGGGCAAAAGCGTCCTTAGAAGTTTCTTGATTTGAAATGAGTATTCCTGGGGATGAATGGTTAAGACAGAAGTTAGGGGGAATTTTTAAAATGTATTTTTTAGCCACCATTCAGTTCTTGCTCAAGGAACTCAAATGGAGGCTGCAGTGCTCCTCATGGTATCACTTAGGTGATCCTTCCTGCTCACATGGTCCTGAACTCCCTCCAAGCCCCTCTGGCAGCTGCAGGATCCTGCCTGAACCGGGCGTACCCACGTGCCGCATCCCAGCCCATGATTCTGAGTAATGCGAGTGACTCAGGAAACAAACACATGTGACACCTCACAAGCAGCTCTGTGAAAGCTTCCAATTTCACTCTGAACAGACACATGACTCATCACCTTCTGCTGATGGCTTCCTATGTATTGAGTGCTTCAGTTAAGCAGCACTGGCCCTACATATTTCCAAACCCAAAATCCTGGTTTCAGGAAACTCTTCATTTTCCAAATATTCAACATATACATGACAGAGGGAAAGGCGTGATAGGGAAATAGAAAAGCAGAACTGCAAACATCACCTGCTCAAGTCTGATTTGTTAGTCCTTAATGAGGATTTTTGGATGCAAGAAGAGAAGAAAGTTATCCTTTAAGCAGCATCCATTGAATGAGAAGGATGCTGAGTGTGACAGCACAGGTCCTGCAGCACCATGGCTAAACAGGACAGGGTTAGTCCTCGGGCTGCCTTTTTCTTTTACCTGGGGCAATGAAAAGGCTCAGAGTATCTTGTGATAAACTGCTGCCCGGAGCCCATTTCCATCTGCAATTGTTAGTACGGCTGAGTATTGTCCCTGTGTGCAAGGCTGAGTGTTGTCCCCGTGTGAAAGGAACCACCCGTCACTCCGGGCTCCCTGCGTGACTCAGCTGCCGAGCGCTATTCCGGGCGGCAGAGGGGAGAAGCTGCCGGGCTGGCATCCCCTCCTGCTTTCCCTGTGGAAATTGGACGTGGCTCTGCACACGAGAGGCGTTCGTGCTCGGCGAGCTCGGCCGTGCGCTCCGACAGCGCCGATGGGTTATAAATGATCCATTATCCACCCGCTAGAGGAGAGCCAGGGGAATGGAAAACCAAAACCTGAAACTGGTGAGCACAAAAGCCCAGCAAGTGATTCATGCAGCGTGGAAAACGGGCCTCACTGGGTGTAGGTCTGTAGCTCTGTAGAATTAAGGACAACCACGGGGGCTAATAATTTATCTAATTTACAGCAACTTTTGTCTTTCTCTCGGTCCTGAAAGATGCCTGAGCACAGCACACGCACCATGTCTGCTTCCCCAGGTGCCTTTCAGCCCCACAGATGGCAGAGGGAGGTGGAATTCTCTCCTCCTCCTGTGAGCAGGGAGATAAGGGGACAGAGCAGGTTTTGCTTAGCACGCAAACCCAATATAACAGCAATTAAAGCAGATTTGATTTGGTTTGTATTCCCTCTCATGTGCAGTTATGCTGAGTTCAGAGGGTTTCTCGTTCACTCTCTTTTCTGAGCCCTTCTCATTGGGGAGTGCAGTGAGAAACATGAACATCACCACCTTGCTTCCTGCAGAGCTGCGGGAGGAGCTGGAAGGATTGGGCACATTGCACAAGGGTGCTCAGCTTTTCCACCACGACCCCCTCAGAGACAGCTTTCTGCTCGCCTTGCTTCCATCATTTTCAGCTCCAAGACTTATTCTGGAAACACATCCATAATGCTGTAGCCTAGGACTATTATTTCCCTGCATTAGAATATTTTTATAGTCCATTTTGCCAAGGAATCACAACACAAAAGCTGCAGATTGGTTTTTCTGATTATTCTCTCACTTCTTGCTGAAAAGTTTCTCTCATCATTCTGCTGTACAGGGAAATTTCAACAGGGAAAAACAAATTAAACACAGTTTATATTCAGATATAAAATTCTCACTCAAAGAGAAATGGATTTTTTTTTTCCTCTGGGAAAATAACTAATTTCCTCTCCTGGATTTTGAACTTTATTCCTCTCTTACAGATCCTTTGGTGAGAAATGAAGGACCCATTAACAGTCTCCAAACTGATCATGCACCACAGAAAACCACAAGCCTTTGGAGGCTACAGGAAGTCCCCAAGCATCAAACTGAAACTTTAAAACTGGTAAAGGAATTAAGGAGTGAAACATCCCAAGTGCCCAATTAGTCAGTTTTATTAACATATTGTGTGTGGTCTCTGTGAAAATCTGGCCACATCTCACCAACTCTGAGACCATCAAGAAGATGTTGCATGTGCATACCCCATAATAAAGCTATTAGAAACCCAAGAGGAGTTTTCTAGCGTGAGTCATGACACTCAGGAAGAGATGAGGCAGGGCAGCCAATTCACTTTTAAACAGCAGCCTGAGCTCAGTGCAAAATCAGCAAATCCAGACGACCTGCATATCGCACACAGAGTTTTATTTACAGCCTCAGAAATGCCTAAATCTCAACCAAGCTGCAAATCTAACTCCCTGCACTGATTTGGAGGCAGGAGGGAAAGTGTAGATGTAAGAAACAGCTTCAAAGATTTGTCTGAAGTTTGTAGCACCCACCTAACTCTCCAGTAAACTTGGAGAGAGGAGGACCAAGGGTTGTGACACAAAGGAGTGAGAGCATGGATGAATTGGTTCTCAGTAACTGCACAGAGGAGAAGCAGCGAGACATTAAAAGACATCTTGAGAAAAAGATTAGTTTCAGGTGCAGCATTAATCTTTCCTTTTCTTAGTTTACACTTTTTTAATCTCAAGGAGGTTTGGACTTTTAAGAAGGGAACAAGTTACAACATAGCAGCACTGCAGAACACCCTTGGGGTGCCTATGAACCAGAACAGGTTTGGGAATCTGCAGCTCAAGGCCCCTCAGTCGTCATCCAGGGAGCTGCAAAAAGGAAAGTTGCCCTGACAGATGCTACCTACAGCCTTCAAGCAAGGCCACCCCTTAACACTGAGAAACACTTTATGGAGAACAAAGTGACCAGGAACTGGGCAGAGCAGAACAGTGCCAGGGCCAAGATGCAGAGAACATTGGGTAGGCAGATAGAGCCAACAAGATATAGACAGGGGCCTGAAGAAGCCCTTCCTTCCCAACTCTGGCAGTATTTTCTTAGTTCACTGCTTGTTCAATCCTTAAAACTTCAGTGTTTCTGGACAGAACATGTCCTTATACCAGGAACACCCATCCCTTGGGGCAGGAGAGGATGGCAGAACATCAGCCTCTGCTTGGGATCCATCCTGCAGATGGTAGAAGTGAAGAGAGGAGACAGCAGGCAGAAACTATGGCAGGCTGGAGGGATTAAGCTCAGGTACAGGTTGGACCCATCCAAGGCTCAGCCAAGGAGAGCCTATCTTCTCCTGGACTGAACAAGAAGCAGGGTGGAAACCTCCAGGGCTCTTGGGGGCAGATGCCAGCAATACAGACAAAGCTGTAATTTAATGTGTGGTACAAGGAGGAGGGAAGTGTTGGAGAGATGGGTTTAGTGGGAAAAATCCTCTCAGGAGTGTAGCTAGGATTTGCCCCTCATGCATTTTCTGCCCACCACAGCTGCATTTCACAAATCCTCTAGCACACAGGTTCACAGGGAAGAGCCTAGAGGAAGATTTTGAGCATCTCTTAATAGTAGATGAAGTAATTGGGTGGTAAGATTGTTAGCCAGGGTGTCTCCAGTGATGACCAAAAACCACAATTCCCATTTTAAACCCCAAATGTTCGAAGAAAAAGTTAAGACCGACTGACCAATACCCAGAAACCCACAGCTGGTGATTTCAAAACTATTGTTACTTCCCTGGAAAGCCTGGAAATCTCTGACTGCTGAGCAAATAATTTTCACTCATGAAAGACTTTGTTAGAGTGGCACTTTGCCAGCAGAAAGAGAGGCGATGCACATCAGAAATTCTGCTTTTAATTTTGGCTGTACCTGCTGACCCTGACCTGGTGACAGATGGAACACACTGAATGTTTCATAACACATAAATACTCTGTGCCTCTGCACAGGAAGGACTCATGACTTCCCATGGGATGACACACAGAATGGCCAGCCTTTCTCCTGTACCTGCTGGCATCTCACAAGGCAACTAAAAGCTGATTTCAAAGCCACTGCTCCTGCCTGGGGGTCCCATAGCCCTTTGCATCCTTCTGTTTTTTATTTCAAAAAGCACCATTGTGTGCTCATTCTGAAAACAGGGCTGTCCCTCAGGTTTCGGCACATCCATGAGTTTGCCCATCTCATCAGTGGTCACAAGCAATGAAGGACAAGCACAGCTGGCAGAAATAAGGGTGTAGTTACAGGTTTTTGCTGTAAGTCACACATTCAAGTCACACATTCCCCCTGATCTCTAGGATGAGAAAACTGCATGCTCTAAGTCTGGAGAGGTGTCAGGCAGACTGAGTGTGCTGAAAGCCAGTGTGGGTAGATGCCTGGTTTAGGACCTTTCCATGATCCTTTGAAGTATCCATACAAGACAGAACAGCAAGAATTATGAGAAAATTTACACCCTCAAGCAAAGACAGACTTTTATTCTGAAAAAACTACTTAAATGCAATCTTCTGCTGTGTAATATATATGCCAGAGGGACAAAATATGGTGTAAAGAAAGATCTCAGCAAGCTGAGATCCAGCTTACATATTTGGTCTGTTTAATCCAGGGATGAAAATAATTACGCAAAGTCAGTCTAAGCAATCCCAGAAGGATTTGAACATATGAAATACAGCCACTGAGAGAAGCGGAAGGAAGGGAGAGCTTCACCAGTTTCAGTTCCCCTTGGCTTTCCTATGCTTGTGTGTGAATTTGGCCCAGAAAACTGTCTGGCACTGGGGATAGTGATCATTCATCCTTTCTCTTTGCACAAGAATGTGGGAAGGGCTCAGAAAAAACTCCTCTTCTCCCATCTGGGGGTCTGGGTGGGTGCCAGTTATGTTCAATGATGCATAACCATTTCAAGAAGCTCCTTGCCACTCTCTACTTTGCAGGCATTTGTAAAGAAAGCAAATGTACATGCCCCAGTAGCATGTAGGCTGCTCTGTCGGGATAGGGGGTATCCTACATTTCTCTGCGTGTCAGGAGAGCAGTACCAGGCAAAAAGGGAATAAAATCAGTTTATCACCTCAGCACATATCCAATAAGATTTTCAAACCCCAGCAGAAGAAGAAACTTACAACACAGGTAGAAAGTCTTGATGCGGTGTGTACTCGGAGAAGCCAGAAACTACATCTTCTTGAGGCCACCAGGTGCCTCTTCTCCTGCACATCAGCAGCAAGGCAGAGGAGGCAAAGCAACAAGATGTGCTGCCAGGAGCTAGGTCCTACCTGGAAGCCATGGGCAGGTTTCGGTCCCGGTGTCCTGGCTGGCAGCTGTTCCTGCTGTGATGGATGAGGTGCTTCGGGTCATTCATGCGCCCAGGTCCCAGGGTGGGGCCAGCAGGGCGGCTTTGGCTCCAAACCCCGCCTCCCATCATGTGAGCCCTCCACAGCGAGGTCTTCCCAAAGTGTGCTCCCGTCTCCCATGTCTCTGGGAGTCCTCCTGAGGAGCCTCTCTGCGTGTTGAGCGGCAAATTGCAGCCAGCCCGCCTCGCCTTTAAGCGCTTGCCAAGGCTTTGTTTGTTTTCTCTTCTGTTTCAAACATCCTTTGTGCCTTTCTGGCTCGGCTAATTAGCTACAATGCTCAGCTTCTCCAGTTTTTAAGTGCTGCCCAAATAATAGTTGGTCTGACGTAGAGAGACTTTGAAGCCTGGGCTGAAGGTGTGCTGAGTAAGGAAGGTGGTCTGTGCCAGTGGCAGGTACATCCAGCTGGTGCAGAGAACATCAGGGAAGACACGGTGCCTTGGGGCCAGCATCACAGTAGGGTTTGTACCTTGGTTTCTGCAGTGCCCTGCAGCCAAAGCTGCCACATCTTTGCTCCTGGTCCTGGCACAGATCACCGGGTTAAGGAAACAGAGAGGAAACCATCAACACCTGCAGCTGCAGGAGGGGCGGCTGGGACGTGGAAAGGATGACACCTCAAACTCACTGGTGCAAGGGAACATCTGCAGGGCATCCTCAGCAGCCACAAAGAGTGGGAAACCTGAGAAAGAGGCACCTGGGGAATGGGAGGAACTGCTCTGAGACTGCTCAAAGGGAGAGGTAGGAGAAAGATAGAAAGGCCATGTATAGCCAAGAAAATCAGGAAGAAAAGCAGCCTTTGATATTTGGAGTTGTTCTGTCAGATGGACCATCAAACTGTATTTTAAAAGTTTTTCTGACCTTGACTGTTCTTACAGCTTCATGATGTCACTTATCTTTACCTTCTACAAGGCAGTTTGTCCAGGGGTTAAAACTGCAGTTTCCAGCCATGTGGCAGCCTGTTGTAATCCGCCTCTATTACATAACCCAGCAAATATTTTGCTAAAGTTCAGTTTAATTGCAGGATTGATGGTGGTGAGAAGCATATTCTCCTTTATGAATTTTTCCCCTTTGGAAATCAGGACAGAGATGTGCAAATGGCAGTTTTTTCTCTCAGCTTGCCTAATTCAGTGGCCAAGAAAAGGCATTCTGCTCCCCCTTGCACCAGTCATGTTTTGCTTCTCAAGGGAAAGGTTAACATCTCTCCTTTCCCTGCTTCTCCTGCTGTGGCATGTACCAGAGATCAGAATGCAAGAGACAAACATGACATAAGTCAAGCAAAGAACTAGAAATAGGGTAGGGAGGAGGTGAATTATCCTTAGTCCAAATTAGGTGGAGCCCAGCTATTCTTGTGCTGTTTCGCTAAGGTTGCTCTGGATTAAGAGAGGACAAAAAGGGGAAGGGAAGGAGACAAAAAAAGGTTTGTTATTTAGCTTTCTCCTGAGACTGTTTATAGGTTGCTTGACATCATTTCATGGTCATTCATGGCAAAGCTCTCCTAGGCTGTTTTCTTCCTCCTCCCTTTAATGCCACTGTTACTTTTCTGATAATGAAGGATTTGTGTGGCTCTTTCCAAATCTCATATTTTCTCCTGCTCCTCCTCATGTGCTTCTCTCTTCTCATCATATTGTTAGCCCTTCTGTGTAATACAGAGAACAGCTGTTGGAAGCCCAGAAATGCTGACTGTTGGGCCAGATAACTAATTGCTCTGTTCTTCACAACAACTTGAGATCCAGCTTTTTCAGATCCATGCCGACCCACCTTTTCCATCTTTTTCTATACCTTCTTTTAATCCTTTTTGTTTTTCTAATCATAGCTGTAATCCTCATTTACTGAAGCTTTTTGTAGTCCAGCTACCTTTTCCAGTTACACTAGTGTGAATCCAGAGTAAATCTGCTGGTGTAATTGGGATCATAAGATATGAGATGACTGTACCTTCCAGGAGCCAGGGCCAAAACCAATGTCACCATCGTCAGCATCTTTCTTGCTGTTGTTTCCAATATCAAAGAGAGATTGTAGTCTGGGAACGGTGATACCAATCATCAGACTTGGAGTTAGGTTGCATAATTTACCTACTTCCACCTTCTCCAGATGCTTTTCAGCCATTAATTAAGTATAGGAGCCCAACAAAGACAAGGGTTATCATTTTCAGGGTGAGGCACTAAGAAGGCAGCAGTGTTCTCAAAGGCACATATGAAGAGTCCCCCTCTGGCTCTGTGGTGAAACCCCATGTTGATTTTATTGGCTCAAAATCAGCAATAAGTGTCAAAAATAAAGTCCCAGTCTCTTGTCCATGTCCTACCAGGATGTTGATTCCACTGGGAAAATGGGTGCCAGGCACTGAGTCTTTCCCATGCCACAGTTGTGTCAAATCTGGGGTTGGTGTTTGGTTAAATAGGGTCAGAGGAAATATAAATGTCTGTGACAAGCCACTCCATATGGCACTGACTTCACTGTGGCTATCACATTTCCCCTTCCAGCCCATGGCAGCAAGCTTCCAGGTCCCTCAGGATTTGGGGATAGATTTCCCCTTTTCATGCTGCTGCTGAGTCCCAAAGGGATTTACCGATGTTGATCATCAGTCCAAGCCAAGCACAGCTTTAGTGCTGCCAGACTTTGAAAACAAAAGTGTGGAGAACCTGATCTGTTCTGCATTCATCCACATTCACAGCACCTCTACTGAAACATGTCTGATGCCACAGTAGCTTAAAGCATTCTGCTCCATGCTGTGTGTCATGAACTTAAAAAAAAAAAAAAATAGAAACCTGGAAAACTTCCCAGATTGTGCAGTGCCTTTGTGCCCTAAGGAACAGGCGAAGGTGGTAGGGCTGTTTCCTTTACTTTTCTCAGCCCATAGCTGTGCATCAGTCTGCTGGTCCATCCCAGCTGTGTGTTTCATTAAAAAAAGTTTGTATTGAGGTGAGATGGAGAACCCTATGGCAGTGAGGACAGATGAAACAGTTTTGTTTTCTGTCTCTTATGTATTCTGTGAACACAGCACTAAATGCAGGTAGAAGAGTGCATGTGTAATGCACCTGTGTAATTTACAATTCATTTGCTAGCATTAATTTACTAATATTTCTCCCACAGTAATTCTAACAACTAGATAGTTTTTTTTTTTTTTTGTACAGCCTGTTCTGACAGAGGAAGACACACTGATAAAAATCTAATGGTAATATTGTACTAAAGAAAATTGGAAGCCAAGCCAGGACTAATTACTCCAACCTTAGACCTGGCTGCCCTCTGCATGGTGAGGCTCTGTGCGCACGGACTGGCAGGGTTAGTAGGGGAAAAAAACAGTGCAGAAACAGGAATGAAAGGTTACACATGTGCAACTCTTATGGTCCTGAAGATACTTCAACACAAAACATTATGCCAGCAAGTTTTGGTACATAGACACTACTGTTTAGTTGTAATATCTACTACTAGTAAGCACAGAGGGTTAAGGCTAGAAAAACCAGGATCTTGTGGGCATTTTCAAACTCATCTTTGTCGCATGACTGAACACAATTATGTGACTGTCTGTGTTGCCATAAAGGCAGGGGTGTACCCTTGAGAGACAGTGGTTCCTTGGACTTTGAGAGTTTGGTGGCCTTCATTTCCTAATGTAAATGGGCTCTAACATGCACTGCCCAGGATGGAGGAAGTTCCCTCGTGCAGAATAGCAGCTCCATGTGCCTTTTCTTTCACAGCAACACTGACTATAGGAGCTCTTTGTTATCCCCTCTCTGTACCTCCTGCACTGCCACATCATCCCCAAAGGTGTGCTCTCAGTTACACCAGGGAGAAAATAAACCTCCTGCAACCTCACTGCCAACCAAAAGCCCCTGGGGATATCCCACTGCTCAGTAATGCAGCCCCGAGCACCCCACACCTCCAGGGTACCCACAGGGGCTGCACTGGCAGACCCTACAGGGCAGACGTGCTGGGGATGGGATTGTGGCTGGGACAAGGTTGCTGTGCCATGGGAAACATGGAAATGAGGAAAACATGAGGCCCATCTGCACAGGACACTGGCACTGGGTGACCTTGTGTGCTGCAAGCTTGGATCCAGAAGTATTTTGCAGCCACTCCTCTGTGTGGACAAGCCCAGCCTGGCTGTTTGTCTGAGTGTTTGTCTTGGCAGTGAATCCCCACATGGAACCAAGGGTGTCATTTATCTCTGGTGGTGGCAGAATGAGGAGCAACAGCAGCAGCCCCAGAGACCCTGGCTCGTGGGGGCTCTCCCTGGCCTTTGCTTCACATTCCTCAACCTCTCACACAGTAACAAGGGCCCTGGAAAAGAGTCTGCTGCAGCCAGAGTGCCATGGACAGAAACAGATGGTGCACAAACTGCTGGGGGAAATACTCTGGTGCCCAGGGAGGAGTGCACTACGAAAGTGGACTTGAGATGTCTGCTGATTCTCCTTCCTTCTTGAATTTTTGAAATGCAGCAGTAAAGAAAAATCAACATTTTTCAGCTGGTTTTGTTTTGCTGCTGGGGTATGTCCGCTCCTCACATGAATCAATGTGCTGTGCCTCTGACGGGTACATACCATCCCCATTTCTTGCAGCTTGATGGAGAACAGCAAACCCTTCATTGCACAGGGGATGGACAAAGAAAGCCTTGTTGCCTGTGGGGCTCTGTCATGCCGATGTTTCTTTTCCACTTGTGCTCATAAGTCACCAAAGGGCCCGTGCGTACCCATTGGAAATAGAAGTGTGAAACTAACAACTAAAAATACAAACTCTGGAGGGAAGAAGATGATTCAGGAGGGAGGGAAAACTGAGAGAAGCCAGAGGGGTGCAATTTACTGAGCCTGATTCATGATGCTGGCAGGGAGCTCTCTGCCAGAGCGCGATGAATCAGATTCCCTTTCAGTCTGTGCTGGCACCACAGTTATTTTGGTGTCACCATGGGGAGAGCAAGAGTAGATACTGGGCAGAGAGTGTCTGCTGAAACTGAAACATCTTGTCATCTTAACAATACACTCACTGAATGAAGCAAAAGGAGGGAAAATGAAATATGCTGGTGTGTCAGGTCAGAGCCTCTCCTGAGAGCCAGGGAGGGTGTTCCTCACACAAACTGGGAGTCTGGCTCTTCCAGGTTTTGTTTATCTCTGTCTCTTAATGGGGCTGGAATAGATGCTGTTAGCTCATAGTCAAATATCTTGAGAAAATATTCCTAAGAAAAAGTTCAACCGAGTGGGAATTTTGGTTTAGATCCTCAAAATTTGTGGGCCGAATTCAGCAGCTTGTACGGTGGAATGGACACACAGCCTTTGGCATGGCAGACAAGAACAGAGGAGAGGGGGTGTCGCTGTGCTTGTAGTGTTTTTCTGGATGTCACAGCTTGCAATAGAGCCCTGACCAGAGACTTCCACAGCTCCAGCTGATCTCAGGATCTCAGGTGCCTTATTCTCACACAGTGCAAAGATCAGCCTGGCACCTGAGAAGCAGCAATTTTGTGGTCCAGGTGTCCATTCAGCAAAGGACTAAGGTACAGTGTTTTATTTTGACCCTTGCTCCAATCTGGTGGCAATTAGGAGGCCATTCACACTTGCTCAAGTGTCTTATTGAATGGGGTCTTTTAAAAATGGCCATTAGTTTCTGGGGATTTAGATCACGCCCCAAAACAAGGTAAAGAAAAAGTTTAGAAAACATTTGTGTTAGAAAGACCTCTATATTTTAGGATTTGGCCAATTGCCACAGTTTGCTGATGGAGATGTTCTCTCCTCCTACTTATTTGTTGTTCTGACTCAAAAACATGTTAATCAACAACTGCAAATCTCTCCCAGCCTCCTCCAGATGTCAGATCCAAGTGCATGCCTGTGCTTGCCTGGCTAATAAAGAAAACTGGCAAATTTCTGTTTATCTGTTTCTCACCTGTGTCATCATGACAGTCAGCTAAAGCAGGAGCAGATGAGTATAGCCGGCAGAGACAGGAGCTTACAAAACCAGCCTATTTTTAGCCAGCCTTCCTTCCATGCTGTGGAGGAAACAAGGCATTTAATATGTGCTGCTTGATGTGGGATCCATGGTGCGGTTGTCCCCACCCTTGCTCGGATGATCCTGCCTCATCACCACGCTGATACTCCTTTCTCAAGCCCATATCACATGCCTGGGCAGCCAGCCAGCCTACCTGTCTGAGAAAAACAGAGCTGCTTCTCCCTGCCACACCCTGAGCTCTGAGGATGATAACCCATTGTCGAGACACATCGGCAGTAACTGTTTGGAAAACAGATGCCTGTCAAATTCCACATGCAGCCGTCTTTCCCTGCCTCACCCCTCCCCAGCACAGATCCTGTCATAGGTGCCATGGCCCTGATCCTGCTCCACACCTCCCAGGCTGGTGCCATGGCATGACCCAGTGCAGGAGATGCTCCTCTAACATGTGACCCACCCCAGCATCCTTTCACAGCATCGGGAAACTGGTACCAAAGAAATTCCAACCCGCGTTCGTCACATGGCAGAACTTTGTTTCCTTAGCCAAAAAAGAGAGAAAAACCAACCCAAACTTTTTGCTAATCGGTGAGGAAAGCCTGGTTCTGTGGAGTGCTCTGTTAGTGTTCTGGCTGTATTTGTTTCTATTAGGTAGCACCTACAAGTCCCAAGAATGTCTCTGATGTGGTAAATAGAAAGAGTAACCAGAGCCACAAAACTAGTTTGTTTGCTAAACAAGTAAATCTGTGCAGGCAGACAAACATTTAAAAAATGCTACTACTGGAAAAGTCACATTTATAAAAGAAAATGTTTTCACCAAAACTATGTCAAATGTATTTTGAATAAATCATGTTTAAATACTGCCAGGGTGTAGTCCTAAAATATTTGCTATAAGCTTATAGTGATTCAGTTAGTTCATCTAGTCACCAGGTAACCAGCAGAGAGTCAGACTATCTTTTGTTGGGTAGAGAGATATGAGTTATTCCTTGAGTTGTCTCCTTGATTCCAACAAGTCAGCTTAAGCAATAATAGGACTCAGAGTCTGACAAGCAATTTCTGACTTTCCATTGTTATGGAAAATATAATCCTGAACTATTTACAAAAGGAAACAGAAATAATCAGGCATTTAAGAAAAAAAAAGGCACTCCACTTTTAGACTATCAAAATCTTACAGACTCTGTTTTGTAGATTATAACTTCTACCAGAATAAATAGCGAGGAAATTTATTGCAGAATGTAGATAAACATAGTTTTTTGTATATTTTAGGGAGAAAAAGTTACTGTAGAAATTTCAGATTCTTGGCATTTTTGTAGACACAACTTTAAGACTACAAGTTGCTTGTTTTAAAACAGGTCAATCTCTGCATAAACTAAAGAGCAGATTTGTAATTTACTGATACTCTTCTGCCAGCTAAGCACTGTTTTGCATTACTCTTTAGACTCATTCCTCCAGTCATCACCGTTCTGCTTCAGCAATATTTTATATTAAAATGTGTATCTTTTCCCTTTAAAAAAAAAATACGAAATTGCTAATTTCCTCCTGCTCTGCAGGGAAACCCAGGAAAATAAGCCCTGCTTCCAGAGTGCCGTGTTGTCCAGCCAACAGACCGAATACAGAGCATAGGACACGTTGAATTTGCAAACATACAGTGCAAGGCACAGCTTTAGCCATTGTAAATGCCGGGTGGATTGGATCATGCAGGAATCCTGCTACTCTGAGAAATAAAGGGCAAGCTCGTGAATAAAGGCATGCAACCCGAAACAGCTCATTTAGACACAGCTTGAATTTAATTTGTCTACATAGTCAAATCCTTCTTTAAACATAGCTTCGACATATGCAGGGAAGTTTAGAGGAGGTAACGACAGGCTTTTCTTAACTCTATTTTTCCTTATCTGATTCATGCAGCATCAGAGAAAGCCACACCCCAGCAGCTGCAGGGTTTGCCTGGGAGGCTGAGTCGCAGCGAGCAGAGCACAGGAAAGCAGAAGCAGAATACAGAAAAGTATAGAAAACGTAAGCCCACCACTGGCTGGAGATCCTTGCCAGTTAGGAAGAACTAGATGAAAGCAGTCACACATCTTGGTAGATTATGGTGGTACAGCAATAACAAGAGAGGAAAACTTTGTCTTTTCAGAGGATCCCGGTGCAGAATCAGTCCCAATCCAGAGGAGGAGATGGAGACTTTGTGATTCTGTGCTGCAGGAAAAGTGCAGTTAGACTGAAACTAAATGCTGACACACTCCTCAGCCTCTCAGTGAATATACATCCTTGGATGCCAACCAGATTATTCCGGGCTGCCCCGCATTGCATTATGCCTCACTGATCACTGCGTGCAGAGCTGGAGTTCAGGTCATTGCAGAGAGAGGAGAGGAGTGGTGAGGATGTTCCTTGCAGAGTCGGAACACACTTAGGGAGATTGATGAAGGCTGCCTGGGCTGCCTGGCTGCCCGATTGGCTGCTGCACTCCCCGAGGTCCAGAGGAGAGGCCACGCTGACACGAGAGCACAGCAGCCTCCTGGAGATGGAGAGAGCCGGGAGGAGTGGGGCTGGAAGTGTTCTGCATGCCTCCCTGAGGAAACACAGAGGAGCATGCAGGAAGGGTGAGCAGACCCTGGGATTTTCCCTTTCCTGTGAGCAAGGTCTGATGCAACTGCTCGCCCTGAAATCAGCAGAAGGGAATCCCACTCCTCTGCTTAAAATTATGTACTTAAACCCTGGACATTCATCAGCAGAAGGGGTTTGGGACAAATCTTGGAAATGAACTCGTATTCATGGCCAGCTACTTACCACCACCAAGAATGAAAAAGATATAAATTATATGTAAACTTTCTGTGTTGAACTTATTTTAATGCTCAGGCATTTCATTAGTAATTTTTAAAATACAGGGGAATCATGCTGCCCATTCCACACGTTACCAGCCTGGAGCCAAAACCAGCTGCTGAGCAAGAATGTGCATTGGGTCTGATCCAGTGCCCACTGGATCAACTGGACAAGTTTCCCTGATCCTAGTGGAAGCTGAGGAGAGGATGAGAGCAGCTGGTGTGACCCAGGAGGCCAGTGCTGCTAAAGACAGGGAATATGCCCATACCATCCCCCCTGTTTTCTGTCTGTGAGTATGGCAGTGGTGCTGGTAAAGAGCACAGGGTGGGAAGGGATTCAAGGCTTTGTGCTAAAGCTGGCCTCCTTGGCATTTGTGGCTGTACTGCTTCTGGCATCCACCTTAGATCATCCAAGCCCTTAGTTCATCTTGAGGAGCATAACCCCCATGACACCAGTTAGCCTGGCCCCACCAGCTCTGTGGGGATTTTGGTGGGAGGTGACACCCACCAGAAGTCAGGTCTGTGGACTTCTAAGGCCAGGGTTCGACTGATCAGCTTTAGATGTCTGCAGAACAAAAGCTTCATGCTGTGTCTCATTGTAGTCAAGGGACTGCAGTCATCCAGTGTTGTTAATTGTATCTCTAACCTTTATATTCTGCTAACTGTGCCTGATGGCATAAACCCTTGAGCAGCAGAGCCAGTCCAAGGCCCCAGCTGGTCATGGCTCAAACATGGAGAAGATGGATCAGAAGACAGAGTGGTGACTGAAGGATTCTCTGTGCTCATGGGATGTGGTTTCTCTCTATTTGCAGAACCAGCTGATCAAGGGAGCAGTGTGGCATCCAACAAGTGAATTATTCTTAGTGCAGTAGAGGGATAAAAATCCATGTGTTCTTTCTGACTGTTGAGAGCCCTTTAAAGAGATGCTTTTGAACACAGTGAAATATTTAGTGAAGATGACAACAGTTCAAGTAAAAATGCAGATGCAAGTGCATGTGCACACACACACAGGAGAAAGCTCAGCTGGAAGATCTCCCTATTTACTCATTTCAGCCATGTGTTTGCACCTACAAAGCCAAAATACTTCTTGTGGCAGATATTTATGGTCAGCTTTATTTTTGCCTCTGATAGCAGCAGTGAATTCCTGTAAAACACAGAAAGTGTGCAGGGTAAGGAATGCACCAACATGTCACTATCCAGCACAGGAAGCAGCAGGGCAGGACCTGGAAGAGATCCATAACTTGGGACTAGATTTAAATGAGGTTTCAGAGCTTGAAGCATGACATGTGCAGAAATTAGTCCAGCACTATGGTGCCAGGCACCCCTGCTCTCTCCTTGGGCTGCTGCCTCATGCTGAACACAAATATCCTCTGGAAGGACCTTGTTTCTGTTGCCCAAGAGATTGCATCTCTCCCATATGGGCCAAGAGGGGGCTGCTCTGTGGGAGAAGTTCAGTCCATCTGGATTCCTGAGCATGCTAAGCTGCTGGATCTCCAGAGATGTTTTGTTATGTATCCTTGGAGCATAATTTATCCACAGTAGCAGGTTTGGGTTTCTCCACCTGCAGTGGTTTAGGGGTGGTACCCATTTGTGTCACACCACACCAGTCCATGGAGCACTCTCCTGGCATGCAGGTGGTCTGGGTTCAGGTCTCAGCTTGCTTTGTAGGGGTGAGGGTTTGGATTCACACTTTCCTTATCATGGAAGAACCAGAGACATAAATATGGAGCTTCATTGGATCTGGAAAACATCCTTTCTTGACACCATTAAGAAAGCTCTGTGTCTCTTGCTTACTGAATGCACTCCATCAGAGTCTTCACAAATGCAGATGAAGGGAAGGTGACAGCCCCTTTCTGAGGGAAATGGCCAGAAATCAGCAGCTCCTTGCCCATGGACCAGATGCCACCACAGTCTCTGCTGAAAGAAGGTCTGAGGTGCTGACAGAAGGGACCAAAGATTTAGAGCTGCCCTGCTGGCCACCCTCTGCAGGGCCACATCTCAGCCTGTCCTCCCTAGGCTCTTCTCAGCCTTCCTGCTGCTCTCTGCAAGCATTTTCAGCCTGTAAATAGGGCTAATGCTACCGTTTTCTGATCAAGCCCTTTCTCTGTAAAATCCAAGAGTCTTGTCCTCTGAAAATGTCCTCTCTCCGTTGCTCATTATGTTGAGGCAGGTGGAGATGCCCTCAGGGCTGGCAGCTGAGTCTGATGGCCTCAGGGCAAGTGTGTCATGGAAATATCCCCAGATGACAGAAGAACTGGGAAAAGCAATTGCAAAGTGCTAATGCTCCCTCAGGGGCTGTGAACAAAAATAAGATAAAAAGACAATACCAGACCTTTCTTGTGACATTTTGTACCCCAGAAAAGTTGCAGTGGGGGAGGAGCAGCCCCTGGTGCAAGTGGGTTGTGGTTTGGGACTTTTTCCATGTGCTGTGCAGCCTTGCTGCTCTGTGGCCCTGCACAGTGCCATGTCCCCTGGAGCAGGCTGGGCTGGACCAGGCCACCAGCTGAGCAATGTCCCAGAGCAAGGCAGTCACTGGATGTCAGAAACAGTTTGCTGGTGTGGCATTGCTGGGCCCTTTTGTTTCCCGCTGAGTCTGCAAAGACCCCCAAGTGAGGTGTTGGGGGATGCATGCCACACTTTCATGGCTGGGGAAGAGAGTAACTGGAGAGTCTTTAGTTGTTAAAGAGGGACATGTGCAGTGCAGGTTAACTTTCAAGGGTTTTTTAATAGTGTCTGTAAAGAGCAGTGCACTTCTGAAGGGAGATTCCCCTGGGATGGGTGTTGCAGACAGACACACCTCTCTGTTACTGCTAAGGAACCCACAGGATGGATTCAGTCCAGTTTCTCCATTTCCTCGTGTACACAGAGGTACCTGATGCCCATCCAGTCACCTTAGGGCCCTCAGACATCTGCATGGGGCTGGCAGATCTGACACAGGACACGGGATAAACCTGCTTCCTTCCAGAGAGGCCAGCAGAGGCAAGGCAGCATATCTTAGTTGTCTCAGAGAGCACCACTTGCCTACGTTTGGGCAGCTGAACCTGGCCAGGGAGGCTGCACCTTGACATTGTTAAAGCTGAGTCAACACATCGGTTCTGGATCTTGACAATTTGAATAATGGGTAAATTGAAATTGTTCAGAGATGCATATTTGTTTTTCTGCATTCATTCCTATTTGCTTCATTCGAATTACTCTTTCCCTTGCAGTTCAACTCGTCCAAACAGTGCAGCACAAGGGAAGATGGCTCCTCAAATGAGCTTGGATTTCTGTGCTGTGTGTGCTTCCTGGATAGCAACACCTCATTGGGCTTCTTGTTGGAAACTTCCTCCTCTGAACTGGACCCAGTTCATTCCCAGGTGAGACTCCTCCAGCAGGATTTATGGCTCTGGCCCAGCACACCTCGTTCCCTCTGTGTTGCTGGAGGAGGGCAGCCTGTGTAGGAGCACAATGACAGGGTGAGATCAGGGCACTGACCTCATCTCCTCCCCCAGCTGGTCGATTTTCACAGTCTTGACAAAAACATAAATACTACCAGAGAGTAGGGGCTAGAAAATATACTTCCTGGAGGTATCACAGAATCATAGAATAGTTTGGGTTGGAAGTGACCTTTAAGGCCATATAGTGCAACCCCCTGTGGTGAGCAGGGACATCTTCACCTAGACCAGGTTGTTCAACCTTGAACACTTCCAGGGTTGGGGCATCTGCCACCTCTCTGAGCCACCTGCATTTCACCAGGTCCATTGCAAAAAAAACCCCTTCTTAATAGCTAATCTTTTAGTTTAAAACCTTTCTCCTTGGCCCACCACTCCATGCCTTTGTAAAAAGTCCCTCTCCAGCTCTCTTGGAGCCCCTTGAGGCACTGGAAGGTGCTATAAGGCCTTCCTGGAGCCTTCTCTTCTCCAGCTGAGCAGCCCCTGTTCCCTCAGCCTGTGTTTGTAGGACAGGTGCTCCAGCCCTCTGATCATCTCTGTGGCCTCCTCTGGACCTGCTCCAGCAGATCCCTGTTAGATCCTGAGCAATTCCTCCAAATGCCAGCTGGGTCAGCACTCACCATGTCTCCCCCCACACACCAATGTGAGCAGATAACTTTGCCATAGGTCAGTGTGCATGGCAGGAAGAATTCCAGCTGTCCTTCTGCTCTGCAGTTTTCATTCCACTGAAAGGTTAATGAGGCTGAATGCCTCCCTGATCCTCAAATACTTGGGCAAAACATGGGGAGCACAGCTCGTGCCTTTGAAACTCAGAGCTGCAGGAAGGCTGCTTGGCCCCAGGCATCTGTTCTCAGCAGGGCTGTGTGAGACCTGCAGTGTCTTCTCCAGCCCCCCAGCTGCTCTGCAACAGCACATTGCTGAAGTGGGAGCAGCCTCTTTGTTCCCATGGGCACGGGTGTCACTGTCCCTCTGCACTGTATCTGTCCAGGTTCCACTGTACCTCCCAGCCTTGATTCCTACACGCATCCCAGCATTTGCACTCCAGCATCCAAATTAATATCCTTGCTCTTTTGAGGGCCCAGATCCCTCTGTCTTCACTCCTTTCTTGCTCTCAGAGTCCTTCTGTTCTTTACCATTGGCCCTCAGTGGTTGGTTACTGCTCAGATGGTGCTGCCACTGCATGGGCAATTATGGAAAATGGGTGGCAGGAGATTTTTCCACTGAGGTCTGTTGGGGTCAGAGGGGAGCTGCATTGCCCTGGGAAACATGTTCACATTGCCATGTTCAAGAGAAGGTCCAGCCTTCCCTCTGCTCTTCACTGGCCTCCTGAAATGTGCCCATTCTTATTTGCTAGATGTCTTCTGCTTGGATTTATACTCTGGCCAGTTCAGATATTTGAGATCTGCAAGATCCTGCAACATCTCCCAAATTACCAATTTTCTTGTTAGTTTTCTGTGCTTTTTTCCTAGAGTGTTTTACATAACTTTGTGGAGGTTTTAGTCTACGTGACATGGACCAGTTCCAGTGACTTTTCCCACCTCACTTTTGTGATCTGCTATCTGCTGAGTTACACAATCTCCTCCGACAGTAACATTCAGCTCATCACTCCCCCAAGGTAAAAATCTGCTTAGGGAGCTGCTCTCATGTCAGATGCACAAACCCTTTCTGGCACAAATGCAGTGGGAAAGTCAGACAACAAAGTTCCCTGGAGCCAGATGGGTGTCATTCATTCCTGCCATGTCTTGCTCTTTTAAGCAGTACAGCAAGAACAGAATGGAGAACTTAGGAGCAAGTTTAGAAGTTGTCTGAAACTGTTACTACAGGCAAGCAAGGCTAATAATTGTACATGGAAAAATTACATACAAAATATTAAAATATTTTGCCTGGAATAAAAAAAACCCCCAAAACCTTCCCAACTTCAGCCTTTCAGCCCCATCCCTCCCTTTTAAATATGTCTGTGTTTTGCTTCGCCGTTGGAACTGTGCACATGGAGTATCCAAAATGAACATGCAAGACACCCTCAGTTTCTGCTGCAGCCTCCTTGATGCAGAAGGAGCCCAAGTGCACTGGCCTTTAATGTGCAGAGCCCAGATGCAGGGAAAAATGGACCTTTCTAACAAAATTTGGGACAGCTCTTTACACTGGTGTTTTCCTTCAGGCCTGAGATCTTTTCCTTTAGCAACTTGGGACCACATCATTTTGCTGGAATGAGTGAAGACCCCAGAATATGGTTCCTGACTGTAAAGGATCTTGTCATGGTGGTTTGTTCTCTTTTTTTTAAATGTGTGTGTATTTGGTGCATGCTTGTGAGCATGTATTGGTACATCCATGGGGCAGGGAAGGAAGAAAATATGCAGTGCCCAGTGAATTTCTGTAAGGTCATGTTTCGATGTCCTCACTCAGCTGTTCTTTTGGCCAAGCTCTACTGACCAGCTGTTCAAAGCTATTTAGACTCTGGATGTCTCAATATAGTTCAGCATCTGTCTCAGGCTGACTGAGGACTGGGCAAGACCTGTAGAGACTGATCCCTCCATGGTTATTGTTTGTAAAGACATTGGCTTCTGCTGCTGATATAACTGGGACCTCTGTGCCTAAATTTCTTTTTGTTTTCTGGACAATTTCTTACTATTGCTCTTTGTGCCTGTTAGAAGAGTCCCCTCTCTGCTCTCGATTTTAGGCTCCTCCTGAAAAGTCTTTAGGCAGAGATCAAGGCTTGGGCAGATGAGATTTCACTGCTTTAAACAGTGAGAGAAATTTAGGCCAGGTTTTACTTCACTCTTATCTCACTACAGTAATGCTAATGTGCAGTACAGCTATTCCTAGCAAAATACACTCGTTTTCAGGCTTCCTTTTTGAGAGAATCAGGTGTAATATCTCAGTGTTTTACCCAAAAAGACCCTTAGTTTGGGTTCTATTAAAATAACTTTGAAAATTTCATTAAAATGTTTCTGAAAATTTCTGAGTGAAATATATCAACCTCAACTATATGAAACCTTTCATTTTTACAAGAAACTATCTGCATATACTGACTTGTCCAGTTATGAGGACAGTTCATTTATCTCTTTCTGTTTCAGCCTGACTCAAATGAGTCCCAGAAAATTAATTACAGAAATTTCTTCCCTTTTACAAGGACACATTTTTCGACATTATTTTCCTCAGGCTATGAAGAAGTATTGGTTGCCTAAAATCTGCTAGTTTTCCATAGCTCTGTTTCCCAATCTCCTCTTCCCAGCTGAAGACAAAGTATCAGTGCAGAAAGACCTCTTCTTCCGCAATGGTCAGATCAGTGCTCCTCCATTAACGAGTCAAAAGGTAATTTTGACTTTTAGCTGCCTGGGTGACATGCACTGCCCAGACAGAAAGGATTTCAGAGGCTGCAGGGCTCAGTATTTCAGGACTTTACCTCTTATGTTTCTCTAGCGAGTTCTGATTGGAGTTATGTGCAGGTTCTGGGAGAACTCAACAAGTGGGATTCACCAAGGCCAACAAGGAGCAATCCCCCAAGTCAGCCTGCAGAAAATGGCAAGGAGAGGAGCAGGGACCTGCAAAGAGATGTAGAAACCCAGCTCTGAGCTGCAGAAACACCTGCTCCCAAATGGAGTTTGTGACCACAGACTCTTTCCTGGAGATCATGTCCAAGCCACACTTTTTGTCACAAAACACAGCTGGGGAGAGGCCCACCTGCCTTGGCATGGAATATCTCCATGTGTGCAGGACACTTCTGGAAGGTGAGAAGCTGAAGAGCAATTCCCTCCATTTCCTGGAGAAGGGTGCCTGAAGGTGACCTCTAGCTGTGCAAGAGCCTTGTGTGTGTTGGCTACACCATGGAGGAGGAGAGAGGCACTGCATGGAAACATCCCTCAGCCCAGCAGCAAAAGTGTTTGAACTGGGCTCTGGCATGTCTGGGAAAAGGCTTTGGCTGGTGAGCATCTTTCTCTCTGTGCTGCCAGAGGCCATGTTACAGAGCTGGCTGCCTTGGAGGATGCCTGATGTGAGATTTTCATGACTCATCCCTGCAAAATAATCTCCCACATGAAAAAGGCTTTTTAACTCCAGGATTTCATGGTTGTCCCAGTGCTGAAATCTGCCCAGACCTTCTTTGCTGTAGGTCTTCTCTATCTGCTGCAGACTCATGTTGTCACCTGTGCAGTGCCTCCCATCCCATTAGCCTGTGTTGTGTCTGCTCTCCCGTTCCCCCAGCTTCCTCCAGGCCACGATCATGCCCCTGGTTTGTCAATGCTGGTTTTGTGACAAAGAAAATGCTTTTACAGAGATGAGTTCACAGCTGGTGGATCACCATCCTTCTGCCATCTCCCTTCTCTATCAGTGGGATTCCCAAAGGGACCACTACTCAGAACTGACAATGCATTAAGGTCCCTCCTAGTGTTAGCTGACTTGCACAGCTCACCCAGTGACACCCCGTCCCTGGCACAGGGCTAGGGGCTGCTTGTAATTTCCACACTTTGCCTTTGCCTCTGGAAGGGGGGTCTCATGGTGCTCCAAAGGATGCTGTTTCACAAACAAAAACATTCTCTCAGTTCCTTTATCATTTCCTGAGCGGGCGCGTTCATCTCTGTCCGACTCGTGGCTGTCATCCAGTGCCTGGATCTGTGCAGGAAATCTGCCTTGAACAGCACGTGAGGGCTGCCAAGACACGCATTGCTGGTCCCCACAGGCACCAGCAGGCAGCATTATAATTACTTATCCTCGAAAGATCAAGTGGTACACCGTGTTCTCCTCCAAAGACCGGAGCACTTGCGTATCGCACGGTGGCTCTGCTTGGGGACAGAGGAGGGACAGTGCCTGGGGCTGCTGCTGCACTGGGACAGAGAAGGCCACAGGATCGTTTTGGTGTTGCAACCTCCATCACATCAGACTGAGCTGTTTGCTGTGAGCTCACCAGGCTCTATCACAGTGGGGAGAGCTGTGACTCACACGGCATCAGACACCTGAGCACGGCAAAGGCTCAACTTCCCGGAGACCAGGGACTGAGGCAAGCGCTGTGGCTGCTCTCTGTGAGCAAGGGGCTTCACCCTTCTCTTTGCTCGTGCTGCAGACCTCAGGGCTGCTGGGAGAGTGGGGTTTTTTCTGCTTACAAGAGGCCAAAGCTTGAAGCCCCAAATGTTTCATGCAGACCTCACTCTACCCTCCCTGGCAGTGAGAGCTGTGTCCCTCCAAGCCCAGGCATGCTCTCTCCCACCAGGATGGGGTCTGGCCATGGCTGTGGGATTTTTGCGTTTTTGCTCACAGAGGAGGGCAGGGAGAGCAAGTTCTGAGGAGGGAGACAGTTCTGAGTTGCGTGCTGGTGTTTCAACCTGGTCCTCAATATGGCAGGTGCTTTTCAGCTATTTATTTCATATGTGCAGTACCTCTGTGAAGGGAAAGCATGAGAGTGACTCAGCTGCTGCCACAGGGATTTACTGTTTCAGACGGGTCCAGGAGCAGGACAGCCATGCCACCAGAACACAAGAACACACCATCAGCTGCAGCCACTGCTCTTCACCTGCCATAAAAGTTTGGGACCAGTTCCCACTCTGATGCTAACAGGGGCCATGGTTTGCACAGCATCACCTCTGAAAACAAGCCAGCTGTGAGGGCTTACAGGGAGGGCTGTTCTCCCTGGATTTCCGGACACTTCCAGGCAGGCTGCGCTGTTTTCCAGAAAATAGGGGCAAAAATCAAATGCATGATGCTCTTGAATGGATATCCCTAGGAAAATACTCTGTGTGTTAAGAAAAATGTGATCCCATACAGAAAATGGTCACATAACTGAAACATGTGTATGGCTGGAGGAGAGATAAGAGTTGATGGGAGTGAGGGTAACTGCAGTACCATCGGAGATAATGGACTCCCTAAGGAACAACCCCCTGCTGCTCTGTGGGAAGTGAGGGCTGCTCAGCACAGCACTGAGCCTTGCAGAGACTGTGAGCTTTCAGCCAGAGACTGTGCTGGAGCAGAGCCCTCTCCAGCAGCCAGTGAGGGTCTGCTGGCCACCTGCCCTCTGCCCTTCTCCCAGTGTCCAGCTGCAGTGGCCCATTCTGTTCACTGGTTTCTTCACACCATCAGCGGCTGACTTTGCCTCAGGAGTGTCACCAGCCAGCACAGGGTATTGCCTGGACACCTGTCCCTCAATGGCACCAGTGTCCTTCTCAGGATTGCAAGGAGACCCCTACACCCAGCTGGGATCTGCCAGCCAGAACCCTTTCCTGAAGGCAGGTGCAGACACACCACCTTTCACAGACCTCACCAAAGCTGAATCCTTTCTATCTGAATTAATCCATTCCTCCTTTTCAGTGATTACACAGAGTCTGAGGCTTTGGTCCAAGACTTGGGGGAGCCAGATTTGCTGAGTGATGGGATTCAAATCCATGCTTGCTCACCAAGGTAGTCCAGTGGGAGCTGTGGGAATTCCCATCACATTTCCTGAAAATAGGTCTGCTGTGCAGCAAGAAGCTCAGACTCTGATCAGATAGAGAGGCACCACTGCAAATATGACTGTGATTTAGTGGTCGAGGTAAGTAGGTGGCTGCCAAACCTTGTTCTACATTTTGCATTAAATATTTAGCACATAAAAAAAAGGAAATGGTTTTCTGGAGCAGAGTGCCCCTTCTTCTAGGTGAGTGGCTTGACTGTTAAACCATCAAAGTCATCATTTTTCCCTTGCTGCATGTGCTGAGGTTTCTTTGCTTTCTATAATCTGAAGGAAAAAAAAGTGACCTGTCAGAGGTAACTAGCAAAATATTTCACTGGGGAATACCAGAACACCATTATCCAAACACTGCTTTTTGGTGAGCTTATGGGATTTTTGTCCTGGCTTCAGCTTGCAGGTTTTTGAGTTACTTCATGATGCAAGACTACCCTAAGGCTATCCTAATGGAGAGAAATGTTCTTTCTTCTAAACTGCTGCACCCCTATGAAAAATAAAGGTGTTAATATGGCTGTTTTCCACTCTGCTTTTCTGAGTGGTTTTCATGTGAACTCTGAGCTGCCAAAGGTACAAAGAGATCCCACAGCTTGATGGGGAAGGTGGGTACCTCCAGCTGCAGCACAGGGCAGCATTTAACACCAACTCTAATTATTCAAAGGGGTTGCTGAGAGAGGCTGCTGTGGCTTCCCTACTGCAATAAACCCTTAAATGAAGGATGCTTTCTTTAGCAAGTCTACAGGTTGCCTAGCATTTATCAGTGGGTAAGAGCCAGCTCATGGGTGTGAGGATGAGGAGACAGAGGGTGCAGGGCTGGGGATCAACCACTCCGGGAGCGAGAAGGTGCAGAAGAAGAGGAGGAACCACAGGGATGCAGCCATGGCTCAGGGAGGGCAGTGTACAGCCAACAGGCAGGGTCAGGGATGGGCTGTTAGAGGGAACAGTGTGTTGGAAAATAAAATAATTTGGCTTTTCTGTTTTGAAGAAAAATAGAGTCCTCTGTGTAAGTCTGTGCTGGGATGCCCTGCCCGACCTTGCTCTGAACCTGGGTGTGTGACCAGGCGTTATCTGGTGGGGGCCTTGTGGAAGTTGGTTGTAAATATTGTTTAAAGGAGATATTCCTACCAAAGGAGGAGGAAGAGTTGTGCCAGGAGCAGAAGTGAGGGGCAGAGCCCCAGTGAGAGTGGCAGTGGGGTGAGGGCAGGATGGTGGCTGCCCGGCTCCCACACCTCAGGGCCACCTGTGCAGCACGAATGCACCTTTCCTGTGAGCACCCCAGAGCTCTGCTCTATCTGCAATTCATTTTGCATGATTAGCTTGACATGATGTAACCCCCATCCTTGTGACTCAGCATGCCAAATATAAGCATCAAATGACTACAGAGTCATCTGATTTACAGGAGTCTCACTTATAACAGCTCATTACCGAGCCAGCAAAGTATCTGTGAGCCAGCCAGTGGAGAGCAGATTGGAGAGCTTATGAAAGCAGATTTTGGGAAGACTTTCCTGGTTAGGCCTGCAAAACCATCTTCTTACAGCTGATAAGCAAAATCACCCTGCCTTACCTTTTAGGTTTTCCTTTCTCACTTCACTTGGGTTCAGGAAGCCAAGTTTCACCAACCAAAGCCACCTCAGGAATGGTCTAATGAGGCTGTTTAAAACCAAGTTGAAATGAAGTCTGGCTGAGAGCTCGGTGATGGAAGTAAAGTTTTCCACCAGCACAGGGTGAGACCAAAGGAAACTCTCAGACCTGCAGCTCTGTTGATGGCAGAACGTGCATGTGGTGTCTCTGCATCTCTGCTAGTATGTCCTTTCATGAGTCAGTCAATGGTCAGAAACTCCAGCTGGCTGTCAAGTTCATTTGTTCATGCACAGCCTGTCTGCATTTATTTTATTACTTAAAGAGAGCCAGATTGCCAAAAGTTTTCTTAAATCCCCCCACTGTGCTTTACAGCTCGCTCCTAAAAAGCTACATTGGGTCAGTGACTTGGGTGGTCAGGCTACGATGTTTTCTGAATAACTGGAGCTAAAACTACTCCCACAGAATATCCCAGGCACTAAGTGTGCTATTTGACTGCAAAGCACCTGTTTGACATCACCTGTCTTTAAGCTGAGTTAGGAAAGGAAATGGAGACATTCAAAAGTGCAATGCCACTGGCATTGCCTGAGCTGATCCCTGCTGTCATGTGTATTTCTCTTTCTGGGCTGGTGCAGGTCTGCCTGTGCCCTGAACTCAAGAATTTGGAGGGATGAGGCTACAGCTGCTCTCAGAGAGCTGATACTTAGGGATAGAGAAGACACATACCCAAAGCCCTTATCCACATGGTGCACTGCAAGCACCTTTCTAACAGGGTATTTCCCTGTCTTCCAGGATGTAGGATACTTGGGATAAGGGGTTTGTAGAAGCTGAGTTGGGCACTCAAATCTCCCCACAGTTAGATGGGTGTAACTCCAATCTGTTGCAGCCACAGAAGAAATAAAATGTTTTAATTCCCAATCTCTGGGTTGTGCCCAGCTCCACTTAAAGGGGCCATATTCCCTACCTGTACATCTCCTCAACAGCAGATTTCCATGATGTAGAAAACACAAGGAAGAGATTCAGTTTTGAAGGAAAGTACAGAATGTTTGGGTGTGTGCTTATCCATTGGTATTTTTCATTCTCTCTCACTCTTTTCATGCAAAGCTGTCACGGGAGACATCTGACAGAACCTCTTGGGCTTTGTCCATGTATGACCATTGTTTGTATAAAAAGAATAATCACAGAAATGTTTTGCCTAGTTTACATGATTTATTGCTTCAGGATAAGATTTTCTGGAAATCTGTGAGATCCTCCAGGATCAAAGCAGCCCAGAGGAGGCAAGGTGCTCTTATCGTTACGTCTTCAGTCGCCTTACCTTCCCCACAGGGAGAAGTAATTGTGCATGCAGTTTGTGTCTGGAGGCAGTATATTCTACAGAAATGCCACTTATTGCTGCATTGCTTTTCATCTGCAGAGGGGAAAAGTGATGTGAAAATGCCTGGAGGAGCAGGAATGTGGTAATACGAATCTCATTTTACCATGCCTAAAAGAACCTCATGCAGACAAGGAGTTGATAAAAGGAAGTCAATGCTGAATAAAAATTCCCAATTAGAGCCCTATCAAAAGCAGCCCTTCTGTGGTGAGGTGAGTTGGCTCTCCCTGCTTTTACAGAAAGCTGTGCTAGTGTGTGCTTGCTTGGCTTTTTTATAACCTGTCTATACCTCTCCCATCTTGAAGCTGTGGCTTTCTTTCTAGGTACTTGCTTGTCACTTCAGCAGCTGGATGGCCAGAAGCTCTGGTCTGGTGGTGGGTAACCGGGCAGAGGCACTGCAAGGTCATTGCTCCAAGGCAGGGCACTGGAACTCCCCAGTCCCAAGGCACAGAGTGTTTTGCCATCAGGTGATGGTGACTCAAAGTGGTCTGCCATCCCCTTAAATGGAAACAGCCAGTTAGCCCTGAACGTGATGGAAAACTGATGGAGCTCAGCAGCTCAGCCCTGGCTTGTGGCAGTCTGGGGACAGAATTCTCATTTTCAGGCTGGGTTTGGAAAGCTGCATATGGATGGAGGGAAGGCTTGTAGCTGCTGCTATGGGACCCAAGGCTTTGGGAAGGACTGGAAGACTCCAATTTTGAGGACTGTCTGCTGCCCATGGGCTGGGGCACAGCCCTGGTTTGCACCAACCCTCACAGCCTTGTGCAGCTGGAGGTGTTTAACACCATCCCCAGCTGAGCAAGGGGCTCATGCTGGGATGCTCAGCCTGGGATGTGGCAGCACTCCTTTTGTCACTGGCACTGCATGTTGGCTGCTTTTCTCATTGCCTGTGGGGCAATTCCTCAGGCAGGGATATGAAGCTGCAGATTCACTCTCCCCTTTTCTGCCCTGGGGTCTGTCCTTGCAGTGCACTGTGGTGGGCTCCAGATTTATTTGCTTTGCTTTTTCCATCCCATTGCATTTGAGGGGGTAAAGCATAACCAGCTTGTTGCTCTGTGCAACTGTCCCCTCAGACCAGCTGAATCTTTCCCCCACGCACACCTCCTTGCTCTCAGCACAGAGCCTTATCAGCAGAGGCTGGCTGATAAACCAGAGCAGTGCCACTGGGGGCTGTGTTACGTACATCCTGGCCACACACACACAAGCACACCTGTGTGCACACATGCCTGCCAAGCAGGAGGCAGCAGTGAAGCTTCCAGTGATCTTGGAAGGGACCTGGAGAGCTCTCAGAGAAGAACTGAGCTTTTAAGAACCCCTTTGCATCCAGCCTCTTCCTCCAGGTAACAGTTTATTTCTAACATCTGATTTTCCCCTCAGCACGTTCATGCCACCTGCTCTGACAATTATTTCTGATTTCACCCAGTGTGAATTTCTGCTGGGCCATTTATAACTAACCTGTCACAAGGTGCCATAGATCCTGCTGTCAGAGTGAGCACTCACCTGATTTATTTGCTATGCCTCCGTTAGGAAATTATTAGTTTATATTTAGGGGGGGAAAAGTTATATTTTTTCTTCATCCTCTCAAATTTTATCACAGCACCATCAAAAATAAGGGGTGAAAGGGATTTCTGAAAGTCATGCAGCCCTGGGGCAGAGCCAGGGCAAACTGAACATCTAAACTCCTTTGGACTCCACTTGGCCCCTGTGTAAAAGCACAGCCACACAGTCACAGCAGAGTAACCACTGCTTTGTAGTGGCAATTTGCAGGGTTTGCCTCACCTCGTATTTCAGGAGCTCCAGGGCAGACCTCCCTTTGTACCAGCAAAATTTTCATTTCACTGTGTGTCTGAAGTAAACACACCTTCCCCAAAAGGAGGGTGGTTTCACTGGAAATGTTTGTTGCCATGAGATGAGACAAAAGCAGCATCCACATCTGCACGTGCAGAGTCCTGGTGGTCACAGGGCTGTGGAAGAAGAGGCACAGTGGTGTTTGGTGCTGTTGGGAGCTGCTGGATGAGCAGATGTGGCAGCAGGGAGATCTCACTGGAGGGAAGGGTGCTCCCATCCCTTCATCTCAGTCAGCCCAGCAGGACCAGTCTCTTCTCAGTGACAGACACACTGCCACGTGGTTACAGCACCAGTGAGATGTCCTCAGCAGCCAGCAAACGTGCTGTGAGCAGCTGGGGAGTGGCTCCCACGTGAGGGCCTGTGTGGAGAGATTGGTGCCCATGGTACGTCTGCCTCCGTGCCAAAACACAAATCTCCTTCTTCCCACAGGAGGATGAAGGTGTTTGGAACAGCCACGGTGCTTCTGATAAGGAGTGCATCTTCTTTACAGTCATCAGGTTTCCAAGCAGATGTATTTTGTAGTTTCTACAACAGCTGGGTGGGAAGCTGTGAGCTGCCAGCATTACTGCTGTGTGAATTCCTTTTTCAGATGTTTATTTGTTTTGCCAATGTCCTCAATTTGTCCTTGCTATGGGTGTAACTTTAGTGCCAATAAAAACCTCCTGAAATTTCAGCAAGGGCATCTGGTCCTATATTAGGCTGCAGGAATAATTAGTGTTTTTCAGCTGGTACTTGAACTTAAAACCTAATCCTGATTTATATCCTCCTTTTCAAGCCCTGTGTCTTTCCTCTTTCCTTGGGAGTGGTGGCATTGGCTGTGCTGTGGCATCAGTCAGTGGCTCAGGACATCAGGGGAGCACATCTAGATGAAGCATGTGTTGGTGAGCCCAGGAATCTTTCACTGGAGTTTGTCCAGGGCAGAGATTCACTCTTTTCCAAAGTCCTGCAAAAAGTGGAGTCGTGGGGGAGGTTATGACATGTGGGCAGTGGGCAAAGTTAAGGGGGGGACAGCTGTTTCAGTCTGCTGACTCCTCCTGTAGTCCATGGAAATGGACAGTTTGGCCTCAAGTGTGAGGTGTTGTTGCTTTGCCTCTCCTCTGCAGTTTCAGGATCAAGAACAGTTTTATCTGCAATTTAATATCTACACAGAGTGCTTGGATCACACTGCTCATTGTATTTAGCAGTGCACCGCTGAGGGAGGAGGCTTTGCAGTCTGAAGCACATTTAGCAAAGTACATAAATGTGGGGAGGGGAGGAAAATCCCCGAAGGCATCACTTGTACAACTATGCAACATAAAAGTTTATGCCACTTCAATAAAGTACACACAAATAGTTCACAGTCTGTCTTCAACCCTAGCTGCTCTACTGCGATTTCTAAATAGAATATGATTAATGTTAAAAATAATCCAATATATGAATTCTGTCTTTTGGATTGTTTTTAGCAGGTCAAAGGCCACTATTGCAGTAATTGAATAATCCCACAGCCCTTTGCTCCAGACATTCACTATGGAAACTAAGCACTGAGGACTGGATATTCTATTTTCCAGTCATCCAGGCAGCATTTTAATGGGAAAGAAAAATCTGATGCAGTTAAAAGCCCCTCTAAAAGCAGATTATGGGGAAAAAAATAGATGCTCAGATGAGATGTAGGCTGGTGATTCACTTCAAAATACTGTAATTGTTAAAGACACTGATAATCACTTTGGCAAGAATGCAAAGACATATAAATGCTTTTTTACCCTGTGTTCTCTAGACTGAGAGACAAGGGGGAGGGCTGTTTTCTTTCCATGAGACCAGTGAAAAGCACATATTTCTAAAGTAGAAATCAGGGTTTGTTCTGAGAGTGTTTTAAGACTCTCAGATGAAAAATACTCTGCTGTTAGAAATGTTGTATGTCATATTTAGACAACAGTGTTTATTAATTATAGGATGGAATCATCTAATGACTCCAGCTGAGACTGTGACATAGTGTGCCAAGTATTATATACACATCATACAGTGAGGTGTAAATACAGCCAGGGACACCTCAAATCTAAGTAGACTTGTAGATGAACGCTGTTTCTTTCCCCTATTTTTACATCCTTGAAAATCCACTGACCCCAGCCAAGATGCTCTTGACTTACCTCAACATTGGAGGGAGAAAAATCAGAGGCAAATTTTTTTATTTTTTTCTGAGAAAGGGGCAGGGAAAAGGTAACTTATTTGTCTGCAGTCACAGGAGGAACCTATGGAAAAGGTGGCATTGACTCTGGATTGTGTCCTGGATGCGTAAGACTGTTTTCCTCCTGCAAGAAATGTCCTAAGTCCATTTCAGGATGAGTGAGAGTAAGCCAGGAGCACCCAGGCATTGTTTGGTGGTGAGTCTCCAACACTTCTCCATCCCTCTGGAGTTTTCACTTGTTTCCTGGTGGGTTTACATCCTCTGTGGTCCTTTCACAGCCACCACAAAAGACTCTGTACATCTTGAGAGATCCAGGGAAAGCAAGTGCAAACCAAAATGCAGACATGAGGCACGATCCCAACCTTTGACCACACAGGGCTGCCAGTGTGGCACTCACCAGGCTGGTTACTGAGCCAGCCAGGCTTGGCTGCTAAAAGCACAATGGGATTTGGCTGCAGATTTTAACCTTTAGAAGCCCAGCAGCTGCTCCCCAGGCCCTCTGAAAGGCTAAGCAGTCAGCATTTAACATCCCAGATCTGATGCATTGCAGATTCTTTTTCTTATGCATCTCCAATAACCTAAAAAAAGCTAAAGGTCTGCTAAAGGTGCAGCTGCATTACCGGGAGAGAACCATTTAAGATCTGGCACAGGGAAAAGCTCATGTTTAAAAGACAAGCCTATCAGTCTTTAATGAGTTTATATGGGGACTGAGTGGTCATCTCATCATTGAGTAACCCTTAATGCAACGTGCTCTGAATCTATAATTAAAGCAGCTTCCACCTTTATCTTGTGTGCTAAATCTTGATTTCTCCCAGTTCTTGCAAAACCCCTCTCCGTCTTAAAGGTACACCTGGTGTGTCCATGAGCCTTAAAGGGACTCCTCTGGAGTAGCCTAGTGGCATTGTGAAGGGCTCACTTGGAGCTGAGAACGACAAACTCATATCCAAAGTGATGTTTCCTACTGAATGGGTTTCAGAAAGCAAAATAAACCAGGTTTCAGCAGAATGGAGCACCTTTATCAATTGTTGTTAGCCACTGTCTCTTGCTGCAGTATGGCTCCTGCCTCCTCACAGTCTTTATCTGTGGAGAAAATCTTCTCTGATTCTTCTTCAAAAATTCCTTTCTCAACCCAGAGGCCCTTCAGATCTCCCGGGAGGCTCCTTGCCTTCTCCCCCACTGGTCTTTCCCACCTGAGCCATTGCAAAACTCCCCAACAGCACCTGTTGCTGGAAAAAAAGCAACTCAAGTCAAAAATAATTACCTATATTTCTAGAAATTACACCTTGGAAGCACTCACTCAGGTTTGATGGCTGCCAAGATACCCTCAGGGGTAAGAGAAAGAAGGAACCTATAGGTCCTAAAGGGCAAATTCTCACAGAGCAAAACTGCCAGACCAAGCCCTCTGCCTCTTTATTGGGCAACTGTGAAATTGTTCTAAAAGCTCAGTAAAGAACACCGTCAGATAACTGCCCTGTGGTCCAGGCACTGACCAACAATTTGGATTTTCTTTCATCTCCTTTCAGTACCCCAGAGTCCCAGTGTGATCTCCAGCAAGCTGCTCAGACTAAACTTTCTCTCTCACACGCAGGTTCTGAATTCCCAGCGAGTTAGGTCAGTCTCTGCCAAGGACCCTGCAGCAGTCCAGCTCAGCCTCCAGGCCCAGCCCATGCAGTCCTGCCTTTTCCCTTATGGCTTTCTTGCTCATTTAGATCCACTGGGACTGGGTAGCAGGCACTGTGCTCTCTGCAGCATCCACCAAAGGAGATTTCCAGCTTCAGTCTGGAGCGGTAACACACCTTGAATGACAACACAGGAGAAATAAACTACAGGTGGTGGCAAAGCTTTCATGTCTACACAAGAAATTCAGGGAGCACTTTATCTCCTGGCAGCAGATAACCTTAATCAGCCTGAGTTTCCCCCCAGATACTGAGCTGGAAGTGTGTGCCAGGCACAGTTTCCATAGAACAGTAATTTATTTGATCACGTAGAGCAGAGCAATGTGGATTGCTGTCTCAGCACAGAGACAAACACATCAAGAGCTTCTCCTGAAGGAACAGCAGTGTTCAGGCTTTGACTGTGGGACCTGTGTTGTGTTCACTGAGAGTTCAGAACTGCTGTGATTTCACAGCACCTCTTGTACACAAAATGAGAGGTATTTGAAGGCAGGTGAGCTGAGGGCATCCTTCTAAACATGCCAAGTGTTTTCCAAATAACTCCTGAGAGCTGCAGCCAAGTCCAGCTGAGCTCTCTCTGCCTGCTCTTGGAGAAGGCTTTTTGTGCACTGTCCCTGCTGCCCAGATCCTTCAGGTGACATCCAGCAGGTGGGAAGGGCTCAGCCCTGGGGTCTGGGTGGTCCATGGTACAAACTCCAGACTTTTCATTTGAGAGTGAGACCACAGTGTGGTCATCCTCCTGTGTTCACCGTGCCCAGTTTCTGCACAAATCCTGGGCTTGCAAAGCTGGAGGAGCATCGTGGTATGGTCTAGGTTTAGAAAACCCACTGCTGAGGGGACATTTAGGTGGTGACTGCAAAAAGAGAGTCCCACAATCTGTTAGTGCTGGCTGTGGCCCTTCACAGGCTTGCTGGGGAGGGTCTGAAGGGGAGGTGCCCACTGGAGCATGGTGTGGGATTTAGTGAATTTGCCAGGGCAATGGAAAAAAAAGGGGGGGGGGAATTGCAGAGTTGAACATTTTAAGCCAAGGTTGAATTTTGTTCCTCTAACAAATAAAGCCATCACAGCTCAATGCAAACAGAACCCACAACAGTATTTTTGCACCTCACTGAAATAAATGGAAATTAGGTATTAAGCAGATAAATGCTTTTCTGGCTCTAACCCTAATTTTTGTAATATACCCAGTGCCCTGTTAAGAAGAAAAACTCATTCAATGTCACAGAGCCTCTGAAACAGAGGTGACTGATGTGTTGGTAAATTGGAAATGCAATTCACTCCATCTTCAGCTAGAGAACTGTGTCCTGCATCTGACATTGCTTCATTATATTAATGTTTTTCTTTTTCTTTTTTGGAGATCATGCTCCCAGAGAATTTGAGTCACAAATAAATCAATTTGTCTTACATGTCAGTTCAGCTTTTTCTTATTAAATTGAACAACTGCTGGAAGTTATAGTTTTAGGAAAGAGCTTTCAAATTAATGCAAAACTTGAACTAGTCTGATACTGCAAACCAGTGGGAAGGAGTAAAGTTCCCTCTGACTGGCAGCCAACAGCCACTTAAATTAAGGAAGAATCAAACCTTTTGCCAATTTCACAAAATGTCAACACATCTGCCTGAATTATGAATTAGGAATGCTGAGCTTAAGTAGAAAAAACAGACAAAAAGTGGACAAAACCCGATCTGGATCTCCAGTTTAGGTGCAGAGAACTGAACTTTGTTACTTCTACTTTTTATGTGTCTGTCAAAATAATGTTGAAAAGCAGCTCTACTTAAATAACTTACATGCTCAGTGAAGTACTAACAACCCTGGAATCCCTTGATGCTTTTTCTTTAATTTAGGCTTTTCTTTGTTGGTTTGCTTACACTAAAACTCCAGCTTGAAATTAATGGCACTTTTGCTCTATATTGAATGAACTTGAAATCTTCTGGCTTACTGGGAACTGTTGTGTATGTTGTCCCAAGTCATGAAAAAAAAATTTAATATCAGTTTTAATTATAATTTAATTGTGATGTATATGTGAATTATATATNTTTAATTTCATTATAATAGTCATTACCAGCCCTGTAGGTAACATATACTATGAGTAGGCTTCAAAGCATTTCACAAAGGGAGTAAACATATAATTAGCACTGCTTTACAAGTGGGGAAACTGAGTCAGGAGCTGGATTGGCCAGAAGAAGGCAAAAGGTTAGCACCAGGTACAGCACCTCAGTCCTCTGGGCCCAGCTCCATGCCCAAGCCCCAGGGTTGGTCAGACACTGTGCTATCTCTCTGACAGCATGGGCCAAACTGGGTATTTGGGAGCTGTAACTCCCTTTTCCAAACCCTGCTTCTTCCCTGCAAAATCCTAGACAATATCCACCTCCAAAAAGAACAGACATTAGGCAATACCTGCTAATTATTATTATTATGACAAAACTTTCTGTCTCTGGCAATCAGTCACACAAGAGATTTTCATGGAAGGGTTGTGCACCTTTAGTCACCTCTCCAGCTGTTAAAGAAATACCTCTGAAGTGACTCTCCCTGGTGAGACCTCCTGAGGCTTCCCCTGTCCAAACCAATGTCCCTCTTGTGAGCTGGGACTTCACTGAGATCCCTCCTGGCCACTGCTGCAGCTGCTGCTCAGCCCTGCAGAGAGCTCACCGTGAGATTTGCCAGGTCATCACACCAAAGAGATAAGCAGATCTGGATTGCTGCAAGGAATGTGTGGGTGAGGAATTAATCCTTGCTTAATATGCTGCTAATAACTCCCCAGCTGTAACATTCTCCATAGCCAGCACCACTCTGTACAGTTTCAGACCCCAAGAAAACAGAACAGTGTGCCTAAGCCATGGTGGGATCCAAAAGATATAAAAAGGAAGGAAGGAAGGAAGTGTTTATAAGGAGAAGGAAGCTGTTAAAGAAAGGATTGCAATCAATAACTGAGAATATATATATAAAAAGAAATAAAAAAGAGGTAAAGAGCTTGACTGTGTCAGTCTTTTCAAACCTAATTGGTTTTGTGATCCCTGACTTGAAGGTTGTTGTTGATGATTTCTGTCATCATAATAGTCACAAAAAATACTGAAATATTATTTTTTTCCCTTTACTTAGAAAAAAATCACATTTTCTCCTGTGTACTGCTGAGATGACAGGGCATTCTCTGGAAGAAAGAAAGGAGAGACACAGTTCAAATTAATTAAACTGGAATGGGCAAAGTATGGAGTAAAGATACATCTGAATGAGTCATACATACACTGTCAGGAGAGATGAAGTTACAAAGAAAAGTTGGCATGTTTGTGAAATTTCCTGCCCAGACTGTGCCAGCAGAACTCACATATGGGCTTTTGGAACTGCAATAACCCTTCTGTGTCCATGCCAGAGGCTTTTGTCGGTGCAACAGTCTCTCTGCTGTTTTGAACAATCCTGCTGGTCCCAGGCCAGAGGGGAGGCTGGCTGCAGGCTCTCAGCAGGCAATGTGTGAAATGTGACCTGGGACTTCAAAGTAATTTTTGTTATTCTGGGAAGGTGAGAATTGAGGAAAAGGTTTCATGCCATTCTGTTTAAAGACCTACAACAAAGAGGAGTGCACTGCAGTGTAGGATCCCTGGGCTGGAATCCTGGATTGCTGGGTGACTTTGGACAAGACCCTTAAGAGCCTCAGCTTCCCCTTCATGCAAAGGATCCTGCTCTGGCATCTCTCATGGAGCACTCACAGATCCACTGATGGAAAAGGCATTTATGATGTTATTACCTTCCTTTAGCATTTCTGACTATGGGCCATGGGTGGGTCATGTCCAGCAGACAGCAGACTCTGGTCCAAGTGTAGTATATTTAATTTATAAGTGTGGCAGCATGAATAGAATAGAATAGAATAGAATAGAATAGAATAGAATAGAATAGAATAGAATAGAATAGAATAGAATAGAATAGAATAGAATAATAGAACAGGAAATTATCACAACTGCCTCATAGCCGAAGTTCCTGAAAGTGGGAGGATGAGTGAAGAACACTTTGCAGTCAAGACCCTGTGCAGAAAGCCTCCCTGCTACTCCACTCACAGCCCCACTCTGACCAGGACCAGCTCTGCAGCTCCCTCAGCTTTTCCTGTGCTCCTGCTCACAGGCACCTTGGTTCCCACCAAAGAGGTACAGAACTTCCCTCCTCCAGGAGCTCTCTTGTTGCCTAATTGTTGTGAAAAGCTCTAAGAGGTTGGCTTGTGCATTCATCTCATGCAAGGGCACAGAAATCATGGAATCACAGAACTGTTTGTGTAGGAAAAGCCATCTAGAAGGGAAGTAGAGGGGAAAAAGTATGGGAGAAGCACAGCACAGACCAGCAGGAGAGAGGAATGGCACGTGGGTCTGTATTAATGGATTAATGGCAGAGCTATCAGCAAACCTTGGAGATGATGCTCCTGGTGGAAGGGCTGGTGTGGAAGATGGCACAAAGCAAGGTCAGGGTGAAGGACACAGGCAGCACACCTGGACACACACGGGGCAGTGAAAGACTGAGGGGAAAATATGGCCTAGAGGCAAGAGAAGAATCCAAAGGGAGAGTGAAGAACCGTGACAGGATAAGAGCAGGAGTGTTTAGGGGTAATCAGAAGAGAAAATCTCCCTGGGATAATAATAGGTTATTTAATAAGTCTGAACATTACATCACTGCCGGCTTGCTTTCAGTGTAGCAATTACTGACGAAATCCTAAATTCATTTAACACAGAGAAATACACAAAGGAGCAGCCTACAAAGACCTGTAGGATGCAGCCCTGGGGCAACTCTCACTTCCAGGCAGCCCTGTGATGATGGGCAGTGGGGAGCCTTTGGTCCTCACCTCTGGGACCAGGTGAATTGCTGGCTGTGCTGTTGCAGTCCCATCATTGCTGTGGGGTGCTGCTCCCAGCCCAGGCTCCCTGTTAACAGCAGTGGTGATGCCCTGTTTGCCAGAAGCTGGAGGACTGGCAAGGAAGTGCATCCAGGAGTTGGGCTGTGCCCTAAGGAAAGGTCTGAGTCTCATGAGACTGAATGAGGGAAGCTACAGGCACCCCGTGGTGTTCCAGGAGGCTCAGAGGCCCATTGAGGACCCCTTGTTGCTGGGAAAAAGGAAGGAGAAAAAAAGACAAACAACATTAATACTAATGTTTTTCCCAGGCTACAACCACTACAACTTTCAGGGTCAGGACAGGAGGTCAGAAGCTCTTTTGTCTTGCACAGCCCTTTCTCAGCTCTCTGCCCTCCCTAAGATCATTCCACGAGTCTCCTGAGGAAGACTCCACAGGTGCAAGTACCTTAACTCCCTTGGCTTTGGGTGGAGATGGGAATACTGCTGATTTGAACCAGCTGAGGCTCTAGTGTCTCTGAGTAGTTTGACCTGAGAATAAAATGCCATCCCAAACGTGAGTGCAGGAACAGCCTAAAGAGGTGAATGATATCTTGAAAAATCAGATTTTCAGCAGTAGTTACATCACCTGCATTTGTTATTCTTTGTCCATTTCCAAAGTCTGGGCTCCAGGACGTCTCTGTTCCACTGCTAGCTAATGGGAAGCCTGTGTATCTCAGTGAGATGTTATTCATTCCAAGTGAATACACTTGTTAGCTTTTCTAATTACCCTCCTCATGTTCTCACATAAAAATGGCTCAAAAAACCTGTATTTCCTGGAACAGTCGTTGACAGCATGTTTACCATCTTTAATTGATCACCCATCACAGACTCCTTCTCTGCCATAACCACTCAGTATTTCAGGGCCAGGCCAAGAATGCACATTAAGCAGAGAATATTTGCACGGTGTGTCTCCAAGACAAGAGCAGTCCTTTGAAAGGTTAAATGCTGGGGTCTGCAGCACTCCCAGTCTTGGCTGGAGGCTGAGATGCTGCAGGCAGGAGTGTGGGACACTGCAGCAGCTCTCAGCAGGCATGGGGACTGCCTGCTCAGCAAGGCTCTGGAACTGGAAGCTGGAGGAAATGGGAGCAATCCCAGTTAGAAGGTGATTATAACAACTTATATTTCTCTTGCCACCCAGCACTCCCCCAGGAATTTTTTTGAATCTCCAGTAAAACCATGTTTTAACAAAAAAACAGAATAATTTTCTTTGTTTATTTTCTTCCTCTCCAAGTTCCATTATTGCCAGATTGGAGGACTTGGGATGGAAAAGCAGAGAAGGAGGAACAGCCACACAAAATCTTAACCAGTGAAAAGTGAGAATGGTCTTGAAACACCAGGAAATGTTCCGTTCTGCATCACAATGGAATAAAGATTTTGTTTGCAAATTGAGAATGCTGAGCAATAAAAAAATTAAACAAAAAATGTAAATAAACAACGTTAGCTCTTGGGCTACTTGAAAAGTAATCTCTCATTTCAAAAGCACTGCTCACTGACCATACTTCAGGTTCTTACCACAATTTGCCATCCAGATTCCTGTAACACATAATGTTCCTGGGCGTGGGCTGAGTCAGACTCCGGGAGGTGGGATATGAGATATTTGGAAACATGAGACATTCCTTGCCCTGCACAGCTGGAGCATCACCCGTGGCTCCAGCCCCAGTCTGGACATGACCCCTTGGTGGCAGTGGCTGAGCAGCAGGATGGCCTGGTCCAGGGTCCAGGGCCCAGGGTCCCAGACACAAAGGCAAGGATGTGTGCCTGGCGGGGGTGATGCTGCCCTCAGCCATGCAGGGCACAGAGAGCTCAGGATGAATCAGTTCTGAGCCAGCATGTGATTGTTCACAGCATGGTATTTCATTAGAGTCATTTACTGTCAGTAAAACAGGTTGGTGAGCAGCTGGAGGTCCCAGTCCATCCATTTCTGGGTTGGCTTGTGAAGTCCTTTGTGTCCACTGGCATGAATTATCCATGGCTGCCTGTGCAGGGGTGTTGTAAAAGCAAACCTTTGGGCATGGGGACCTCCACCGAGCTGCTTTTGAAGGGGAGATTCAGAGCATTTGTGTGCAGTGAGATGGGAGGGAGCCAGGCAGGGTGGCCCAGCACAGCACAGGCAGCACGGAGAGAGGAGCAGGGAGCCCCAGGACAGGCACTGCCTTTGTCGGGGCTGCACAGCCCAGCTTCCCAGGAAGGTGCTCCCACAGGAACAGCACTGCTACTGCCTGGCTGCACAGCTTCCAATCCTAGAGCCTGCACACCCTGTGCTCACTCTGGGTCCCTGCACAGTGCCTGTCACACAGATGGGTTCACACTTTGTCACCAGCATTACACAGGTCTCGCAAAGCTGAGCTCCTTGAGTTTCAGCTCTTCAGTAATATAATGGGAGCTGTGGGATAAATACTTTGCACAGGTGTTTTGAGATTAAATCCATCAAAACTCAGGGTGCTGCTCAAAGGAGGCCATGTAAGTCCAATCTATATTTTCTGAATTGTGTTTAATTTGGTTCAGGTCTTATCTAATCATGATATTGCATTCAGAGGGAAGTTGGTTTAATGTAAGAAATTTCCCAGCAAGGACAAGCTTCATCTGCTGATCCCATGTACCCTGATGCTGAGATGTGGTGTGTTGCAGCTGTACAATCAGTATGAACATTTTCACTGTGCATTTAGCAGATCCCACCTGAAATGCTATGAATACTTTGTGAAAGTGGAAGGGGATATCCTTTGATCCACGACTGAAGTTCCCTGCCCTTTTCCTGCTTCTCTGTCTGCTAGTCAGTGCTTCACCTGGCAGTCAAATGAACCAAGTTAGTCCTGGTTCTGCCCATGGTTTATCCCAGAGTAGAGTCAGGTTGAGGATCAAACTAGTCACCCCAGCACTGCCCCTTAATCATCACCCAACAAAGAGCTGAATGCCTGTCTCCCTCCCTCGCTCACCCACCCCATGCCTCTCCACATCAATAGCTCCTGAGCAGCTGACTTTAGCATAATGCAGTGATCCAAACACAGGCAGACACAGCGGGATTTACTGGAAGATGTCGTCTCTCACAATCCATTATTTATAGCAGTGCTTTATGATTAAACCTGAAGCCATTAGAATGGCAAAACTCAGGCTGGAACTGTGTCAGCTTACTCAGATGCACACAGGCATGGCCATACCAGAAAAAAACATGTGCTGCCTGTGGGATATACAGGCAAAGGGTAAGCAAGCAAACAAGATGACAGTCTAGGGCTGCAGGGATTGATTCTGATCTTGTGGGAAGGCACCACAGTTTGTGTGGGTAGTGCTGGGGCTGTTTGTGGGGCCAGCTTGTCTGCACAGAGCTGGCTGGAGGTGCAGCATCCTCCTTCTCCCTGGCCTGGATGCAGGTGCTCTCTGGGCAGGTGTGGCAAATCCCTCTGGCACATCCACACTCTGGTGTCCTCCCCCAGGCCTCAGCCCCAGCAGTGAGCTCTGCAACCCTCCCTCTCTCCCTTGGCACAGCCAGTTGTGTGTGCAAAATCCTAATGCTTAATCCTGCTGCTGCTGCTGCATCCACAGCGAGCTCCTCTGAGGAAACCCCCTGGGAAGCTGTCAGCCACAGCTGGCAACTGCAGCAAGCATTTCAGGCAGCAATTCTGGTGATATCCAGAGCACCCAGGATATGCCTAAATCCTGCCCAGTGCAATCCTGTGGTGGTTTGGGTTTAGCTGCCTCCATGAGGGAGCATGAGGGGAGCCCATTCTCCCTTGGAGAGTTGCTGCCCAAGTGTGACAACAAGGAAAATTCCCTCTTGGAGGCCCTGTGCTTGGTCATCACCCTGCCACACCTCCCTGCCACTGTCCACACTACAGATGGGTCTGTGTAGTTGTGAGGGTCAAGCCCTGTAGAGCTGCTCTTCAGCTGAACATCAGCCTGTCCTCTTTGGGGCCAGTTTGTCAAAGCTTTTCCTCCTGGAGGGCTGTCCTTCCCACACCACCACCACCACAACTGCACAGATCTGTGACTTTTCATGAGCAAAGAAAATACTTTTAGCCTGATGGAAGCTTTCCAGTCCCATTTAGCACAGGGTCTCAGCTCCCAGGTGGAGCAGGGCTCTCAGCCAGAACTTGCCTTATTTAGGGGAGAGCAGTTGAGGTCCCAGAGAAAATTTAAAAAATGAGCCTTTCCAAGCCTTCTCCATGCATGGCTGCTCTCAATCCCAGTGAGCTGGAAGGCATGGGATGCTTTATGCCACCCCACAGCAGGAGCTTCCTCCAGCAGTGAGATGAAGAAGTCAGGACCTCCCAGAGGATCTGGAAGGGGTGCAGGGGCAGGTGAGAGGAACTGCAGGTTTTCCCTCTCTCGTGTCTCAGCCCTGGCAGGCAAGCAGGGTTGGCATAAGCATACATGATAGTATAGAGAAAATTAACTCTACCCCCAACAAACTAAGTTTGCCCTCCAGCATGGTGAATAAGGAGAGATAGACAAGGAGAACGGAAAGAAGGAATTAAGGGAAAGGCCCCTTTACTTCTCTGAGACAACAAGGGCTGGCAGCTGTAGAGCAGAGTTATCCGACAGCTCCCTGCCATCCCCTTGGTTCAGCAGGAGAGCTCATCTGCACTGGCTGCCAAGGCTCTACACCAGCAGCAACAATCTTCAGTCTCCTTCAAAAATGTTTGCAATGATGCTCTCCAGAGCCACACTTCTGGTATCCCTTGCTTTGACCCCATCCTCACCCAGGAGCTGACCCTGAACAGCTCCATGTGCAGAAGGGGATCAAAGGCCAGAAACTTCCAAACTCAGAAAGAAGACCTGCTTTCTCCACCAAAGAAGGTAGAGAGGGGAAAAAATGCCAACCAAACCCCCTGATGGCAGCAGTTCTCCAGGGCAGTGAATTAAGGGATCTCTCTGTGGCAGGCAGAACATCAATGTGCCATCTTTCTCCATTGATAAAGAGTTAGAGCTGTAGGTTCATCACAGATTTTCTCATAGCCATAGGTCAGTCTGTGACACTTCAATATCACAGGTCATGTTTGGAGCACACGACCTGTTTGGGCATCCCTTGCAACCCTGTATCAAATGTTCCCCCATGGAGAATCCCCACACTGGCAGTGATCTCCTTCAGCTCAGCTCTGTGCTGGTGTGAATCAGGAGTAACAACACTGTGGTCCAGTGAGACAAACCCATGATGAGTAATGGATTCCCTTGGATTTCCTTATCTCACTGCTGTGACCTGGCTGCTGAAATGTAACCTCAATCCATCACTTATGGAGAATCAATTCCTTCACCAAACTTCAAGCCTGGAGTCTGTCAGTCCCTAGCCATCAGGGTTAGGAGATTACACTGCCTGACCTCTGACACTATTTAAGAGCTCATCTATAACTATCACTATTTATAACAATTAATATTTTCATATTTCACATGTGTTCTTTAATCTGCCTGGCTGTAATATTAATCAGTGTGCAAAAACATAGTTTTGTTAAAATTGCTGCCTCCTAGGGGGCATAGTGGGCAGACTTTTTTTCTACTCATCTATCACATTCCTTTGGTATAACCTTCCTTTACATCAGTCCTGTGGGGTCAGTTCTGTGTCTCATACTCATTTTCAGATTGCATTGTCAAACTGTCTTGAAAGAACAGTGTCCCAGATTTTTAAGTGGTCACAAAATTTGCTTGTTCTAATAAAAAATCCTGGCCCTGTGTTGGACAATTAGCTAATTTTGTATGGCCCAAAACCATTTCAGGTGTTGCTTGAGGTTCATTCCATTGTTTTAGCAAACCCTCGAGCCAAAGGATGCTCCAGTTACCACTCAAAAGCATGTCTGGTTTCAATAACATTTCCACACCTCAAACATCCAACATCTTATATTTGTGTGACTCAAAGACAAGCAGAGTCATGTTGGTCAGAACTGGGCAGCAATTCTCTCCTCTGGATGCTGTTGAGCTGTACTTTGGACCAGAACGTCCAAGGATACATTACTGTACAAAACAAAATCAAGGTGCTTGGGGTTTTTTTATCCAGGAGACACAGTTCTATCCCTGGTGTTCAAATGATTCACCCTGCTGAGGTCAGTTTTGCTGTGGTTAAACTACTGTAACAAAATGGATTGGGTACAACAACTGCTGCATTTAAAAGTAGATGAGGGGTGTCTTCCCGCAGGTTTTGCCATTCTAAAATGATACACCTGGGGATTTTTTTTATTTTTTCCCAGGTACTTCTGCCTTTGGGTCATAAAGCAACTGATCCACTTCATAAAGATCATTATTAGTTCAGGCAGAAAATATTGGATTGCATTTGAGGACACTGGCCTCACTGGATTCCTGGTACTGGGGCACTGAGTAGCGATAAATGGGAAGAAAATGTGGAATGATTAAGGGGGCGAAATAAAGAGGGTTTTACAGTCACAAAGAGAAGGTGGTTGAGGAACAACAGGGCATTATTTGTCATACATGAGAACTGAAGGGTGCCCAGTGAAAAGAGCAAGTAGCAGATTTATTTTAAAATAAACAAGGGGAAGTACTTGTTCACACAATGCGTAACTGAATCATGACTCATTGCTGCAGGATGTTGTGGAGGACAAAAGACTGTACAGGTTTTGACAAACTCAGGGAGAAGAAGTCCATGGAGAGCTATTGAATTAGATAATTCAGATGTTCCCTACAATTCACAGTCCCTGAAGCCCTGGTTGCAGGCATCTGGGCTGGAATGGCATAAGCAGGGAACAGGTAATTCAGTACGTGCTGTATTTCCTACCTCTTCCCGCAGGAACCTCCTTCTTGTCTGTCAGAGACAATTTTCAGAGGACTTTCTGACCTAGCAGGCATTTTTATTTAGCAACACAAGCTTATTTGTGAAAGAAATTGTGGTTGTATTGACGACTTGCCTGTGGGGAAGATTGCTGTGACGGGTGTGCTGTGGGTGTGAGGCGTGTGTGTGCCTCCTGTATGGAATAAATCCTCTGCTCATCTGCTTTGCTTCCAGGCTCTGATAGGCTGTAGGGAGCACAATCACAATGAGGACTGCTGGTTTTGTCACATATTCAGGGTTTTACTGGGAAGGGGAAAGGCAGAGAACACAATGGAGGGCCTGAGTCCAGCTAGTTTTGCTGCTTTATGTTCTTCTAAGAGGTGAATGAAGGGAGGAAAGAAAGTGTTTTGGCACTTAAATCAGTGATTTTTAATAGGCTTCCTAAATACAGGCAGATGCTTAGTGTTGGAGAATACTCACAGGACCCTCACAACCATTTTGGACACCTTGGTTTTCCTCCAGCATCTCTGGCAGGGCCTCTAAAACACAGAGGGGTTCAAGTGATTAGATTAGTGAGGAGGTTCTTGTTCCCATCCACTGAGCAGCCTCTCAGGAAGATCACTGCAAATTTCATCTTTGTGTCTATTTCATCTACTTAATCAAATCTACAAGTTCTTATAAGGCTTTTATATCTGAAGTTGTCTCTGACTGCATGGGGAATGGGGGGATTTGCAACTGGGCTTGAGAAGCAGTGAGAATCACAAAACTGCTGCTTTCATCCTCCTAAAGGAGCTTCACCTGCATGTATCCAAGTTCCCACTGCAAAGTATGGGTATGTAACACTAGGGAATGGTGGCCAGGTAAGTGCAGGGTTAATGATATTATAACCACCAAAGAGAGCAAGCTGGGGATATTTTACCAACCCAAACACCCCTGCAGAGCAGACAGGCCTTCAGCTGCCAAAAATACTTTCTTTCTGAGTTTCACTTAGAGAGTGAGGTGGAGAGACTGTAGTGGCAAGGGGGGTGTGAACAAGTAAAACTCAGGGGCCAAAGCTGAGAACCAAGAAACTACTCCAGTGGGGTGGCTCTTCCACAGAAGCTGTGCCATTGCAGTGATGATCTGTAGTAAAACATGTTCTTCTCTCTCTTCCTTGGCTCATTGGATGGAGATTACTTGATCCATCTAGCTCTAAAAGCATGGAAAATTCATGTTTTTCCTGTGTTTTGCATTTTTCTGGCCCTGTGTGAAGAAAAAGGACGTGCCCATGTTTTATTGAGCTTGTCTCTTCTGTCAGTTCTCTGAAAATATTCTGAAAGAAACTGGATCTGGTCATGTTTCCCCCTTAAACTCTGGAAAAGATATTGGATCAGAGGAAAGAAGTTGTACAAATTAGCTATCAGCTGCTAAATATTTGGCAGCCTGGACAATGCCAGTATGAATCAAGTCAACAGTTCAGTGTTTTCCTCATTCTGCTGGATTAAAAAGCTGAATTGTGCTGCTCATGTAAGAAACCACCAAAATCCATCTTCTCTGTGCTTGGGTTTCTCTTTACCCAAGGAGTCCTCAGTAACATTTTGTTTCCAATTGCTGTGTTGTGGAATTATGGCTATCTCTCTGTGCTATCTGAGAAGGTGATTTGTTATTCACTATTTCAGTGAGATGAAGCAAATTGCAGGAAATTGAGCTTGGATGGATGGATGGATGGATGGATGGATGGATGGATGGATGGATGGATGGATGGATGGATGGATGGGAACTCTGGCTGACACTGGGTGGCACTGAGTCCATGCTGAATCCCTCAGGTTTTAATTAAGGGCCCTTTTTGCTTCTTGTTCAGTTTTCCTGCTTTAAACCATATGGAAATAACTGTCCTTGGACAAGGGAGGAATGAGGTGAGAAACTCCACCAGCTTTGTGCTTTTCTTGTCCTGCCAGAGCTGACTCCTGGAAGGCATCACAGGTCTTGCTTTCAGTGGTCCCTTTCTCTGGGCATTATGCTGCACTGAGTCCTGACCCTTGTCTTTAAGTCCCTAAGACAAAAAATTCTTTAAAGGTACAACAGTACATAGCAGTACTATATCTTCTTAGGCAATTAACACCTGAAAAAAGAATCCCAATCTGTTAGTCCTGAGCTGAAGACTGTGGCAGAAAATCTGGTCCTGGCAGATCCAGCCAGGGAGGCTGAGCCTGTCCTGCCCATGCCCTGCTGCTCCCACAGTGTCTCACATGCAGCTCCTGACAGCACAGCACCACAGCAAGGACCTGCCACCACCAGCCAGCTCAGAGCTGGGAGCCATCAGCAGGGAGAGGATGTGGGAGGAACAATTTTTTGGAAAGTATCATCCCTTTTTAGCTTTACATCCTTCCCTACATAAGAAATGCTCCTTACAACCTTTCTTTTCATGCTGTTTGTACCAGCAGCTCCACAGAAAGTCTCAAGCAACACATCCACAGTCACAGCCCCCAGCAGCTTGGTTTGAAGAGGTCTTGTTAAAAGTGAAAGCTCTTACTCAACAAACAAAAAGAGGTTTGTGTTAAAGACAAGTGACTTGAGCCATTTGGGAGCACATATGTGCCTTACCATCTTGCTGATCTGATGGATGAATTGCTCGAAAAGACAGGATGGTGAGGCACAAACTGCTTCTCTCTGCCCTTTGCTGCCTCCAGAACCTGCTCAGTCCAACACAGAGAGCCCATAAACCCCACAGACAGCACCCTCAGTGACTGGAATGTTGTACACTGGGGTGCAAAGCCTACAGAGACCCCTCTCCTGCCACCAGTTCCTTGCATCCAACTGTCCTGGGCAGCTCTGCACTGTCAGATGTGCATGATGCATCATCCCATGATGTCTTTAGGTTTGTTTCCTTAAGCTACACTAAGACCCTTTAGACTAGACCTGTGTGGCTGTCCTTTCTTGATGGGAAAAAAACTCCACTACATTTTTTATATTGCTTTTTTTCTCCAGGTTCAAATGTAATTTGTTCTGCTCCATAATGCAGAATTTCACCAATTTGATTGCTTATCCAGTTGCATAATTGTTTCGACTACAGAAAACTAAATAGTTTCTAGAGGTTTTTATTTTGCTATGTTTAAGTAGGTTTGAAGTGCTAGAATTCAAATGAGCTTTAAAAAACTCAAAAACCCCTTATGCTTTGGAAGATGTTAACTTTGGCTCCTAAAATGGACTAGCCATAATACTAAACACATGCTGTCATAACTCAGGAAAACAGAGACACACAGACTCTTTTTTTCAGTGATTTTGGACATTGTCTCCATGTGTAACTTTATACATAAGTAAGAATTCTTTCTCTCTCACTCCACCCATGCATTTTTAATATTCTCTCTGGAAAGGGTTTCCTTAAACACTTTAAGGAAGCTGCTTCTTCTTCAAAGACCTTTCCCTGCCTCCTCACTTAAAACAAGAACTTGGGTGGCCTCTTTTCTGATAAAGGGCATGAGCTCTGTGAGCTTTGGGGTTTCAGCTCTGTCCCTGAGCATCTGTCCTGGCTGATGCCTGCACACACGGTGAATGAAGCAGGTGCTCTAGAAAGACTCTAGGAGAAAATGTTATGCCAGCAATGTTCCCGTGGCAATAACTGCAACCAGCAGAAATTCAGAACTACTTTGGCAGCCACACTCATGAGCACTTTGGATCCAGAGACTGCTGCATTTTGAAAATTGCTGGTTTTGGAGGAACATTTTGGAGCCCGGGGAGCACTGACAGTGGCCAAATAAACTCAGTTACTCCTCCCTCTAGCGGGGCATGATTTTGACAGTGGGTCACTGTCCAACTGGACTTTCCAACTGGACTTATCTATTCTTGATTTTAAAAGGCCTGAGAAAAGAAGGGGTTCCGCAGATAGGATGGGTGAGCATCCATGGAGAACATGGTGCACAGGGAGGAACTGGAGGAACTGGGCTTGTTCAGCCTTAGAAAGCAAAAGCTGAGGGTGATTTTCCTGCTCTCTTCAGCTACCTTGTGGCAGGGTGTTAGAAGATGCAGTCAGACTTTTCCTGGAGGTGCAGGCCAAGAGGACAAAATACAATGGACCAAAGTAGGAGAGTGAGAAACTCACTTACTAAGGAAAATTATTAGAAGGACTGAGAAGAACTGGGCAAGCCAGAGGATGGGAAATCTCCATCCTGGAGGACAGTAAAAACCTAGACAAGGTTCAGAGAAACCTGTACAGTTGGCTCTGCTTTGAGGAAAGACCTGAACTAGATGACAGCTAAAGGTCCCAACTCAAATTTCTCAATGTTTCTGTGATTTTTCATCTATTATTCCTTTTCATTTTCTCCTGTGTTTGTAGCTTTGTAGGCTAAGCCCAGTCATTTGCCCTGAAACATGCATGAGAAACAATTTTGTTTGACCCAGACATCAGGATGTACTCAATGATGATTTTGGGATCCAGAAGAAGTGGCCATTATTTCACCTTCACAAATATCTCCCTTACACATCATGGCTTGCTTGTTTCATTGACATTCCAACCCCTAGAATTTTCTGTTGTGATACCAGAGTGGTAAGAAAAATCTGTTGCACAGGTTGGTAGGAGGAAATGAGGCAGTGTCACACACTAGTAGGAGATCCTGGAGCAGTTTCATTACTGCCAAATGTGAAGATAGGGATCTTGAGCCACCTCCCTTAACTTAGGGAAATCTGTGGTCTAACCCAGCAGAGTATCAAAAGCACCAAAATGTAGACCCAGGAAGAGCCTTGTCTCACAGAAATTGGAGCAAAGAAGAGAATAAAATGGACTGTCAATATTGCATCCAGTCCAGCCAGGAATGCCAGGCCTTTTCTGAAAAGAAACCACACAAGGTTCACTCACCTTTTCTGCTGCCATTGGTAGGAAACAGGCAAATGTTCCTATTCCTTATTCTGCATAAACATTTCCTACAAGGTCAGTGTGACGGTATAGGAGTACGAATTATTCCCGTGCTTGCCAAGTACTTTGATATCTTTGGAAAAAAAAGTCTGTGAAGGTTTTAGCCATTATTAATTAACATGATTATTGATTTTTGCAAAATATTGCCTGCCTGGAAAGGTGTAATATCACTGTAAGTGGTACAACAGTGCAACAAAAAGCAGAGCATGGTGCATGTTTCTCAGGCACATGTGAGACACAGACACAGACAAACATACAGGGCAAGTGCTCTATGATCCAGACATCTCTCCTTCCTACCCTGGCTTCAGGGCAGCAAAGGCAATATTCTGGAATCTCAGCTGCTTCCAGTGGGCCTTTAACATCTCAATGACCAACAGAGGACCTGATGGGCCAAAGAGATGAGTCAGCAGCAGTGTGTTTGCTCAATCAGTGCCCAACAACTCCTCCACGAGCTCCAACAGTGCCTGATGAAGAAATTGTGTAATTTCCTACTAAGTTTGCACAACACACTTTGGTTTGGGACGTAGACCTGTGGTTTGTGTTGGCTGCATCCAGCCAGCCATTTCAGCACCCCTGCAGCACTACAAGCTCAGGAGCTGATGGAAGTTTGTCATTATCACAGCAGTGTACCCCCACAGCTCTCAGAGAAATCAATCACCAATACTGGGCACCTGGGCTCCTCAGACAAGGAGCAGGTCCTCTATGTGCAGTCCAGGATCACCAGGTTGCTGGGGGAAGAGCAGAAAGAATTGTATAAACTTCTCCCACATGGAGTGATGAAACCTCCTTCCTGGAGCTGTTAGCCTGGGCCTTGATCCATTTAGGATCCTTATTCTGTACCCTGTCAAGAGAGGGGCCTCAGCCCCCTCAGGGGCTTTTTCTTAGAGATAAAAATAGGTGAGACAGCATCATGCTGAGCAAGTTGGTGAATATTCCTTTTCCATGAGGAATATTCAGAGCATTGAAGACAGGTGGCAGCCAGTATCAGTCCCTGACTAAGGTTTGGGACAGTCTAAGTGACTTTCAACCTGATTTTCAACCTCTTTCTGGGACTATTTGTGCATTACATCTGAAAATCAACTGCACGAGCAGATGAACAGGAACAAGGTTGATACTGCAGGATTCCTGACTCTGAAGGCATTACTTTAATATTAACATTTGTACTTGCTCTCTTCCCAAGAAAATGTGTCTTGAATACCTTTCAAGTGGAAGCTGGGAGAGACATTCTCTTTGAGGACATGGTAGCTTAGACCAAGGGGTCTGCAGGAGTAATGTTGGCCCTGGTAACTCTGACCATGGGCAGGAAATTATGCCATGGTGTCCACCAGCAGCTGAATGAGGAGGATGACCAGGTGCAGTGCTCAGGTCCAGGCCTTGTCCTATTTACTCACTGAGAACGATCATTTAGCTCAGATTACAAACTCATACTTCTATTTAAGGGTGTGCTGTGTTTACCTCACAGTGTACCAGGGTCCCTTGGGAGATGTTCTGTTTCTGCTACACTTCTTCTCAGATAATGATTGACGTATTTTCTTTATTTCTCCTTATGCCTGATGGTGGATAACAGGTGTAGCAATGCTGGCACAGCTATGGGCACAGGCTGTCACGCACACAAATGCAATCAGCATTCCAGGTTATAAAGTCTTTGATGGCAAACAGTATCTTTCTTGTGGATAGAAAGGTACTTTCTAGACAAACCAGTCTGAACCCCCACCAGCTAAGTACAATCCTTGTGATCTCTCTATCCCTGTCTCTTAAGTTAGAAGCTTGGGCATGTTTCACCTCTGAAATTCCTGGAGCAAAACCTTCAGGTCTTGGTCGACTGTGATTGCTGGGGGGAGGGTCTGCATCTCCAGAGAGCTCACCTGAGCAAGACTCTGCCCAGGTGGAGCTCAGAGGCAAGAGAGTGATGGTGAATATATCTCTGGAGCACAGATGTCAGCACGGAAAGGCCAAATCTGAAAATCACCAGAACAGTTTCATAAACAACATGGAGGATAATTAATGACCCCATTATAAAGACACAGCTATGGAAACAATTGCAAATCGACTTTTGGCAGACATTTTTGGCTGAAGTGATATGAAATACCAGAGAGAGCCTCACAGGATTGGGATCAGTTTGCTGCACTCTGCATTTGCCTGTTCATTCCTGGGGAAGCCGAGGGACAGACTCACAGAATGGGTAAGGCTGAACTATCCCAGAGATGGACAATATTCCTTTCATGTCTGCCAAGCACTCACTTGCTCTTCCTTGAACTCACTTCTGCTGTAATTCCTTGAGCCCCACACTCTGTGCCACATTTCCTTCCCACTTTCCACAAGTTAAGTTTCAGGACTTTTTTGATAGGCTCTCTGACTGCTTTACCCTTGTGTAATCCAAGGACAACAATTTTAAGCGCCTTGACATTTCAGGTGCCTCTTGGAATATTTTAAGATTTCAGATGAAGACTCCTTTAAAAACTCAGTTCCTTCAGTCTTTTCATGCTCAGAAGCCTTGGCCTTCTGATGCAGTTTGCATTGTAGGTCCCAAGGGATTTGCTGTCTCATTAGAAAACAAAACAAAACAAAACCAAACAAACCAACAAAACAGATAAAAAAATAAAAAAGAGAAAGGAAAATGATGCTTATGTGTCTAAGCAAGGAAATGACACACATCCACCTCCTATCTCAAGCAAACAAACAGCTTCAGAGCAGTTGTTTGAGTCACAGCTCCCCAAAGAGAGCTGAGTGCTGAGCTCCGGACTTGCTCTCTCAGGACATCAGAGAGGTGCTGTCCCTTGTAGTAACCAGCAAGCAGAGCTGAACCAGTGGCAGTCTGACCAGACAAATATGCCAATCTGTCTTTCACTTAGTTCTGCACAAGCCCATATTTTAAGTAACTGTACACAAAAACCACTGCAGCCATAGTAACACTTTTTAAACAAACCTCTCCTCAATGTAGTTTTTCTATATTTATGTAACCCCTTCTTAGGCAAATGTAGGGGGGTGTGTCTCTATAGTTAAACATAGATATATACAAACTGATAAACATATAAAGATAAGGATAGATACAGATGCATACATGTAATGCAGAGTTATGGGGATGCCCTGTAAGTCAGAGTTCTGTGAAGATGCTCAGTGACTCAAAGCACTGCTCATCACCCTGTGAGAGGGAGCCCTACCTAGAGAATTCCAGGTCACCCCATTGCCAGCTCAGCCACCAGCCTGGCAGCAGACTAACCCAGCAGAAAAACAGGGAATCTTTTTCTTCAGTGTGAGAAAGCTGATCTGGCTGGTGGGAAAGCCCAGAGAGTGTAAGAGCAAGCTGGAGGGAGTGGAGAGACTGAAGGAAGAGACATTGCTCCTTCAGCATCTTTTTGTGAGATCAATTCACTGCATCCACAGCCCCACTTGCTCCCCTGGAAAAGCCTTTTTCTCTCTCCCTTGACTGTGGAAAGAGCCCAGGGAAGCATGTCTTCCTTGTCTTAGCCTTACTAAGTATCCCTCATATTGCTTACACCAGGATTTACAACAGCTCAACTAAACAGATTGTGGGACCGACTAAAGCAAATCCATGGAACTGGGGACACATGAATTCCCACAGTTCAACCACATCAGCTGGCTTTAATTTCTTCTCTGTTCTTGTCCCCTTTTGCAACACGTCCGAAGGAACGCTGCATGGCCCTGCAGCTTGAGGGTTCTTCAAGCTGTTTCTGTTATTTGAAGACAACTTGTAAGGGATGGGTTTCAGAGGAACAGCTCAGAGAGAATATTAACACACTTGAGAGTGGAATGATGTGGCTGTGACAGTGAGAACAGCTTGGACATTTCACCCCAGGCCTCTAGCAAGTCGGAAGATAAGAACACAATCTCCCCCAGGGCAAAATACCATAATATTTCTTACTTGACACCCTGTACCCATGAAAAATGCCTTTCAAAATTACTCAAGTAACAGCAAAATAAGCATTAAATGTTCTTCAAATGCATTTTCTTTAAGATTACTGTTTTGCAACTTTATATATACACTGTGAATAATTTAATCTGATTATTTAAACTGCTGTGCACACCCCTACTCTTTAGCACAATAAATCCACCTCGGAAATGTAAAAATCTGGATTAATTAATTCAAAAGCTCACCTTGCAAGTCTATAAAATTTTTATATTACAGAAAGCTTAATTGGGGAAAACTGTTGGATCAATTAGAACAACCAAATTTGCATGTGAATTCATCATATCATGCAATAATTTCAGATGTTACATTAGACTAAATTGCTGCCTAGGAGAAGGGAAGAATATTCTAGGATGGACTTGGCAAATCTTTTTCCTGACCTTAATTATTCCAAACTTGTGCTTATGCTGGTAGAAAACCTGAGCAAATGAAGGAAGGATTTTTACTGAAACACTCAAGGAAGAGCTCTGTAGCCACAGAACAAACACAGGATTCTCAAGTCTCTTGCTGAGTCTTGTTTCTTAGACTGTCAGGGGCTTCAGGACTGATCTGTAGAAAGCACAGTGCTAAAATTATGGATTCTGTGTCTTGTTGAAAAACTTCCTTGAATTCCTGGGAAAAGCATAGATACAGGAAAGTGTACAGTACTAGAACCACACTTCACTTATGTACATGCATCATTTCTGCTGATTTTAATTGATTCAAGACTCTATTCATGCTGTAGACCAGACATTTAAAATCAGTAGTTTTGTCTGGTTCACTGAATCTTTAAATCCTTGCCATAAATGAAGCCAAATTAGCAGATTTTTTTTGAGATGTAGTAAAAGAAAAGGGTAAAAATAAGAGCAAAACCAGGACAGAAGAGACAACTGCCTTACACAGAGTACTCAGAAAGGCAGACTGCTGGCATGGCTGTCTGAGGAATGAGGTGCAAAGCATCTGTTTATGCCCTTGGCTGAACCACCATCTCATGGAGAGTTAAGTTCGAGTAGAGGAGCAAGGGATGGATAATCTTGTTTTTATCCTCATTCCAGTGGGTGAGAAAGGAAAGAATCTCTTGCAGCCCACCCCCCGGGTGGACCGACACCGAGGGACACTGGGCATGGCTGGGCTCATGGTGTCCTTGTGCAGGGCTGGGTGGAACCTGGGCAGCAGATGACAGCACTCAGCACGAGGAGTGATCCACCAGCAGCCACCTGCTGCTGCTGAGCAGATGGAACACAGATCCTCTCCAGACCTACAGCTCATGCTCTGCTGGGTCAGCAAAATCCCCAGTGTGGGGGGCAAAACAAGTACACAGGTCCCAGCTGAGCTAACCAGTCTGCTCAGCAGAGACCAAGCCTTGCTCAGTGTTTCAACAGGATGGAGGGATGGCTGCTGAGTCCAGCTCTTTGGATGCTTGTGACCTAAGAGCAGCAGATTTTGGCTCACAGGATGAGAGTGTCAGAGAGCTCCCACCAGCACGGCTCCATGGCTAAGTTGGCATTCCCCTTGTAGCACTGACATTTCCTCTGCAGCACCAACATTTCCCTTGTAGCACTGACATTTCCTCTGCAGCACCAACATTTCCCTTGCAGCACCATGTCTGAGGATCGTTTTCAGTCTGTGGAACCACATGGGATGTTTTTTCCTATATTACAGGCTCTACTTTGCTGCTTTTCTCTCCCCACAACACTGCTGGCCCTTCCAATACTCAACAGTCCCTCAATGAGATTTTCTAGCCACATTTGGCCCCGTTGGGGGAGTATGGAAAACAGGATGCTGTAACACACACACAAAATACACCATCAGTCTCAACTGAAGGCTGATGAAAATTGCACTGCTGTCCTCCACGAGGCTCCAGCCTGGAAAACAGCAGCTTAAAGCTGGCTGTGGGCAGGAAGGGCCCCCTGCAGCAGAGCTGTTGGGATGTGCTGATCCAGAGGCACTGACTGCAAGCATTTCCCATCTAATGCCACCGACTTCTAAGCCTCTCCTTGGGACTCTCTGGAAGTTGCTTTGTGCTGCCACAGCCCTTCATGCACATGTTGCCAAATGAATTCACAGCCCTTACTTACTTAGTAAGGAGCTCCCATTAACTGGAACTAAATTTAGCTCAGTACTTCTCTGTTGAAAGGTGCTGTGTAGAAATGCAAAATGAACACATTAAAAATTAAACAAGGCAAAGATCTAAAACACTAACCTTACCACGATACATTCAGCTCAGTCTTCCCTGTATTCACAATATTTTTGCCAATCAGCCCTTCCATATAAATTTATTTAAATACAGAAGCCTTGGTGTCATTATTTCAAAAGAGAAGACCCAATCTTTTTTCCAATTACAGCTAATGAACTGATCTCAGTGACTGTAGGGAGAACAACATCCAGGTGCTAGCAATAAACTCAGAAATCTGAAGCGTTTTAGTCACCTTATTCTCCAAGGTTCCACTCCTAAACAGCACATATAAATAGCTTGTAGGAAAAGAGCAACTGGTGAATAGACTGACAGGCTAGTGTGTACAGTTAAGTATTTTATAAAATTTAATGTCTCACTAGATTTACTTTGAAAGAGGGTTTTATTTAATAATTTTTTTTGACATGTTCCTATCCATATATAACTCATGTTTTTCCCCGATACATTCATACCCTTGTAAATCATGTCTATATTCAAGCTAATAATAAATTTATGCGCTTTTATACATATTAAAAAATTGAAAATTAAAGAAAAAAGTGTGATTGAACTTCTCAACAAATGCTTTTTTTAAAAAAAAATGAAATATTGGTGTGTCTGTGCATCTCAAGTTTATATTTTGCTGTATTATTAATTGACACGAACTGTGTGCTTTGATGTCTGAATTGAACAGCCTTTTACTGCAACTGTTTCCTTTAATGTAAAATGTGTGTGGCATAATTCTCATTGCTAATTGCAACCTTATGATAATATTCTGCAGAGTCCTGCTGACCTCATTTACAATAGCACAAGAAGCCGAGGCCAGCTGCTAACAGATGCGTGCTAAGCCTTTTCTCTTTGGTGGGGTTTTTAGCATAAATAGAAATGAACAACATCTAAATCTTAAAATGCAGATCCTTGGGCACTTGGGGAGAGTTTGGATCTAGACTCAAACTTTGAATTTCCAGGCCAGACCCAGGTGCTGCAGCAGAGGTTCCCTGCTTTTGCTGCTGCCTTATTTTGCTCTCGGAAATGTGACCTCAGCATGGAGCAATATAAACCATTAAATAAAACACATGCTGCCCTCTTCCAGCTGGAGCTGTGATAGCGTCCTTAGCACAGGAGGGATTGGCTGTGTTCCCTCCTCTGCCCTCTTTTGATTTTGCTGTAAGTTGTCCAGCCTGGTATTTACGGTGTTACGGACACGGAGCTGGGAGCAGCCGCCTTTCCCCAGCCAGCTCCTGGCTGTCAGCTCCAGCCTTGGAGGTTTAAACAGTTTTCTCTTTGCAAAAACAACAACCTTGTGATCCATTTAGCTGCATTTAGTTTTACCACTTGCAGCACAGACAAAACGAGGCTAAAGCCAGCCTTCTTGTGAACTGCATGCTGCAAGGAGCATCTGGAAACATGGCTCAAGGAGGTGCTTGAATGAAGCTTTATTTAATGCAGTCCATATGCTGCAGGCACAGCTCTGAAACAACTGTGGTGTGGCACACAGTGTGTTTTCAGCTCCGAGGGGAAGGGATAGACAAGGTGAGAGCATGTGAAGGATGTTTGTAGCAAAGGTGGGAGAGAAGGACTCGTTCCCACAGACCCTTCCAATACTCTCAGGCAGATGGGGAGTCATTCCTGGGGTTGTCCTGGGCAGCAGGAGTGGGACTCGATCATCCTTGTGGTTCCCTTTTATCTCAGGATCCTGTACGATTCTGTAGCTCTGTGGCAGCCTGCCTGGCTGCTCTGGGCTCACCTGCATCCCGACATGGTGGAGTTCCTGCAGATTTACCAGCTGCCATCTGTCACCTGTCCTAGGCCTGGGACACACACTGTCATCTCACCCAGCTATGTTTGAGGTAGTACATTCCCACCTCTGAGGGGCATAAGCTGGCAGAGCAGGGGTTTGGAAGTACAGGGGGCAGTTCAGCTTCAGAAATTGTCACCTGTTTTATTTGACAGCTAAGCCCTTCCCTGTTGTCTGTACCGCAGCCATACTGCTTTCCTGGAGAGGTGGCACTATCTGGTAAGAAAGGCAGGTGACTGTCTTACACATATATGCAAAACTCAAGCAAATTCTGTCTTTCTGCTATTAAATTCCACGTTTTTTATTTTCATTCAAGGATCACAGGATCACAGAATGGGTCAGGTTGGAAGGGACTGCAGTGGGTCATCTGGTCCAACCTCCCTGCTCAAGCAAGGCCATCCCAGAGCACACAGCACAGTAGTGCACCCAGGTGGTGCTTGAACATCTCCAGTGAGAAGGGCTCTAGACCGTCTCTGGGCAATCTGTTCCAGTCCATGGTCACTACACAGTAAAGAAGTTCTTCCTCATGTTCAGGTGGAACTCCCTCTGCATCAGTTTCTGCCAATTGTCCCTTGTCTCATAACTTGGCACCACCAAGCAGAGCCTGTCGTTCTTTTGCCACCCTCCCTTCAGATACAGATAAATATTGATGAGGTCCCCTCTCAGCCATCTCCTCTCAAGGCTGGACAGACCCAGCTCCCTCAGCCTTTCCTCATAAGAGAGATGCTCCAGTCCCTTCATTTCTTTGTCACCCTCTGCTGGACCCACTCCAGGATCTCCATGTCCCTCTCATCCTGAGGAGCCCAGAATAGACACAGCACTGCAGATGTGCCTCACCAGGGCTGAGCAGAGGTGAGGCACACCCCTGACCTGCTGGCAATGTTCTTCCATTGGCCTTGTTGGCCACAAGGGCTCACTGCTGGCTTGTGGACAGCTCATTGTCCACTGGAACACGCAGGTCCCTCTCCACAGAGCTGCTTCCCAGCAGGCCACCCCCAGCTTGTGCTGGTGCTTGAGGTTGCTCCTCCCCAGGTGCAGGACCTGCTTTTGTATTTGGTGAATTACAGAATGTTTTTCTGTGCCCATCTCTCCAACCTGTTGAGGTCTTTCTGAAGGGCTGCACAGCCCTCTGGGGCATTGGCCACTCCTCCCAGCCTGTATTTTTCATTCATACTGCAGTGCTACATTTTAAGCAATAAAATGACACCTTTAATGACAATTTAATTTCACAGGGTTTGGGACATGGAGACATCCATCAGGGACTTTGTGTCTTCTTTTGGGGGCAGATAACTTAAACTGTCTTTAATTGTGTTTTCCATGATGCAAGGGTGATGTTTCCCCCTGTGCAAAGTGCAGTGATGACCACTAGTGCACCAAGCTTACAGCCCCTGCAGAGCTCACTTGGAGAGTGAAGAAGCAAGATCCTTGTAATTAAGGAGCTAAGAAGATGCTGATTATCATGATTTGGGATTCTTTCACATGCTGCTTGAAGTGGGGACTTGAGTTTCTAAAATATTTTTATGCTAATGCTTTCTTTGACTTATTTTTTCTAGAGATTTGCTAAGTGTCAAATGTAATGACTTCAAGTTGAAGCACAGCACTTGTAATGGAGTGTGTGACCTTTCCACAACCTCACTGAGCAGCACCGATGAAATCTCCAGGCAAGCTAATTAATACACTGGTACAGCACCAGGCGGGTGTACCTCCAGCAGCTTAACTCTCAGCCGAGAGGATGAAATCCTCCTGCCCTCCCCACACCCTCATCTCACTAACAATGATGGATTTGGGACCTATTCAGGTATTAAAACAGAGGATTAGAGAACTGCAGACCACAGTGATCACGGCTCAGTTTACAGGGCATGCAGGGGACTGGCAAAAATTGCCAAGCATGCTCCCAGTAAAGTAATGTCTCCATACCTGAGAAACCTCTGTGGACAGCAGAGACTGTTGGGATTAATATATAAATGTGATGATTCTGAAAGGTCAGCATGAAAGGCGACACAGAACAAGAGCTTAATGGGAAATTTTGCTAGCGGAGCAGGTATAGGTAGGTGAGTGTGAAGCACCAAATACAATCCAAGTGTGGTACCACAGCCCACTGTCTCACATTTAAACAACTCCCTTTTTGAAGACATGGTTTATGTAGCAGGTTCAGGGAGGGTAGGGCCTGCTTTGACCTGTGTCCAGAAAAGGAGAATATATGCTCCCAGTTTCTGCTTTGACTACACTCGAGGCAAGGGGAAACTGAAGCAGGAAAAGAACACAGCATTAAGAGAAGCAGGAGTTGGAGGTTTCAGAGCTAAAATAAATGTATAATTATCTGCTTGAGGATCCTTTTCTTGGCTGAGTTGATCATAAGAAGCAAACTATTTAGCTGGCCAATGCTATGCATACAATTACAAGTCACTTGGTGCAGAAAGTGCTGGGCCTGCACATCCATCGTGGAAGGTGCTGAACTCCAGCACCTGCTCCAGCTCCTGCCACAGTCCTTCCTGCGGGATGTGTGTGCAGCAGCTTGGTGCCTCTGGAGGGGGACACTGCTGTGGGGCTCTGTCACCTCTCCAGGGCCTCTGGAAGCCAGTCTGACACCCTGGATAGCTGCCAGCCCTGCAGATTGAGGGAAGGAGCCATGCCACCATTTGTTTTACACAAACATGGCAATGTTTGCTGCACAGCTTTGAGGCAAAGCCATCCATCCTGGATCAGGGCTGGGCAGGCAGATCTGGTCATTGCTGGTATTTTCATGCAGCTGCTCTGTGAATTATTTCTCCTGCAGCTCGTAGCCCCTGTGGCATTGCTTTTAGAGGCGTGCCAGCACTCCTGGGCAGTCTGGTGATATTTATCACTTCCCTGCAGATCTGAACCCAGAGCTGCAATTCCTTCAGAAGCTTTGCCCCCCTGTCAAGCAGCCTGAGTGGAAAACCAGCACTGACTGTGCTGGAAACATGGATACAGGGTGCTGGTTCCAGCCAAGGTGGGGAGGAGGTGAAAAAGGCATGTTACAGTATGGCCTTGAAGGGATCTCCTTTGTGAATAGCACCCTGGAGCCACATGAAAGCACTGCCATTTCTCCAGGTCCTCCAGCATGGTGACAGAGCCCATGTGAGCAGCTGCTGCTGTGTTGTGCTCTCATAGCAGGTGTGTATCTGCTGTGCCCTCAGTGCAGTGTAATGGGACTTCAAGAGGATCACCTTTATTCTCTGAAATCTGTTGCTGGCCAGTGCTCTCATACCAAGAGCAGTCATTAGCAATCTCCTGCTTCTAACAGCAAATTATTCTGCTACCCAGGAAACCTTTGTCCCTCTCACATCCTGCTCACAGAACAAAAAGCACCACCACTTCCATCAGGGGCCCAAGTCGCAGCTCTCTGAGTTTTCAGGAGGCTGAAGGCAGAAGAAAGAACAGTTGGCAAATGCATAGTAAGAAAAAGATCTGATAAAATAATTGAGGGGTTCAGCAAGTGGGACTGACAACAGAAGGGAAAGCAGCTGAAGAGAGGAAAGGATTTCAAACTAGAAGTGTCAGTGGATGATGAAGTGGTGGCAGAGAGGAAGGCAGGCAAATGCTGGCAAATGGGAAGGTGCCTGTGGCACTTGGCCCTTTTCATATAGGCACAAAACCCACTTTGGGATCTTGTGGGAGCTCTGAATGGTTTGAGAATCTTCTTATGGCCCATGTGCTATATGAATTGCTGGAAGATCCTAAAGCAGTGCTGCCCAGAGGATTTGAAAGACAATGTTTCCCTGAAGTGCCAGAGTGGAATGGTGTTTCACTGCCTTTCCCCAGTTTGAGCTCCCCAAAATCCCTCTGAGAACCAGCCTGACCGTCAAAGCAGATGTGAGCTTTGCTTTGGAGCCACACTGATGGGCAAACAAAAGCACTGAAGGCAGCCACTGAACCCAGGGCACTGATGCCTCTTGCAGATCTTGCTTTTTCAGAGGTGGATTACAGCTCCCTTATCTTCCACACCTGAGAGAAGAAGAGAGGGACCTAAAGTACATCTTACACCTCCTGGCACAGGATGTCACTGTCTCTGTGGGTAGATCCTCCTACACTGACAGCCCATCAGTGAAGGGGTCCCGTGGGATGGATTTTCTGAGGTCAGCACACAGAGCAGGAGGTGCAATTCCTTTATAATGTGGAGTGTAGAGGGGATTAATTCCTTCCCCTGCTCAGGAGAACTGACAGATGTGCTGTGAGCACGAAACAGAGACAAGGGAGAGCTGCCATCTGCTGTTGGAAAAATCCTGGTTCGTCTTTTAGCCCAGGCAATGCTGAGAGCTGCAGGTGGTTCACTGGTGCCAGCAGCTCCCATCACACTGGTTTAGCACACAGAGCAATATTCCACAGGGGAAACAGGAATCTGCACCCACCCTGAGCTGGGCATGGGGTAAAGTTCGCCCTGAGGATCTGCTGTTCTCATGTGTAAATCAGGAGAAAAACAGTGGTTTTACCGACCTTCCAAACCACCTATACCAGCAGCAAAGCAAGGAGGGGAGAAGGTGTGGCAAACCCACTGTGCCTCCAGGAGGGGCTTCAGTGGAAGAATCAACCACATCTTCCAATGTAAGCCACAGACAGTCAATTAGATCAGTATTTAGACCTGGTATCTGCAGTGGATTTTCAAAAAGCCCAGCATTCTGTATTACTATGGAAACAAAAGAATTGGTGATGTCCTACATGTCTAAAATCTGGGTACTTAAGGTGAAAAAAAAAAAAATTAATTATTGACTGAAAAGGCGCTTCATTTATTGAAATGTCATTTTGAGTCTTTCAAAATAATTTTTTTGCTTCTGTAAACGCTTTCTTTTATTTTCTAAATGACATTTTACATCAGTTTTGCTAAATGTAACTGTAATATTTTTACAAGAAAAGACATCCAAGTAATTAATACAAATTAAAGAAAATATTTCAGTCCTTTAAATAGCAAGTTAAGCTTGTTTAACACTTCAATTAAAAAACCCAAACAAATTTGAAAATTCTGCACACAAAAGTATCTCTTGCTTGTATTCTTTTTCCAAAAGAAAAAATGAATGAAGAAAAAAGGAATCCGTATCATCCTGGTCATTTCCAGGGGAACCACACAATTCGGTAATCCAGGACCAGATCTTTCACAAGCAAACACAAATTCATAATACAGCAGCACAGTGCTGATTTGACCTGGAAGTAAATACTTTTCAGTTATTATGTTGATTTTTTTTTCACTGCAAATCAGTATTTTTCTAAAGGATAAAAAGAAAAAGATAATAATTCCAGAGTATGTGTAGTAAACTCATATTATTTTCCAGTAGGAATGCTGGGAGGAACAGTAACAGTAGTTAAAGATGAGTGCTCAGTCAATCCAGTTGTTTGCATTGGTGAGTTTTTGAGTAATTGTATTCTGCTCTAGTAGATGCATACATGTGTGCCTAAATATAAGCTTATAGTCCATGTTTGAAAGTTTTGGCCTATTTACCTTTCAAATAATGACTGGGTTATTTAAAAAAAAAAAAAAACAAACAAAAAAACAACAACAACAAAAAAAACCAAACCAAAACAAAACAAAACAAAAAACCAAAAAACAACCCAACCCCCCATGGTGATATATCAAAATAAAAATATTGATTTAATGCAGTTATAATGCACAATGCCTAGTCTGACAAAATTGTAAAATTCTTTTTTTTCCCCCAGACAGATAACAGGAATTTTATCCTACTATACTTCAGAGGAGAAAATTCTTAATCCACCCATGTTTATGCTTCTAACTCAAACCAGTGTCATTTTAAACAGGAGCTGGTGATCCCAGCAGCAGCTGTCACACACTCAGCTGAGTTCAGAGGAGTGATTTCAAGTGGGGGCAGGTGAAATCCACTTTGCAGGGCAGCTGTACTTCCCACTGATCCCTTTTGAAGTGGAAACCTTCCAAAATCATGGCAGTGCAGGTTTTTCTTGTGATTGTGTGGGTTTTGAGTGGCGTTTGCCTGAGAGCAGAGGCAGCAGTGGGTACACCCAGTAGATGGTGCAGCCAATGGTTCCTCTGCAGGGACCCAGGGATAGCAACTCGTTTTCCCAGGGTGGGTTATAAGGTGTGCTGGAGAGACACAAACAAGTGTTACGAGGCCAGCCTTTAAGAGTTTCTGATGTTACTCTGGAAGAAGGTGCTAGAGTTTCCTGCTGTTCCCACACTGGTTTCTTATGCCTGTGGCAGCTTCTGAAGCTCCTCAGCTCTCCCACAGCTCTTTGCTCTGCTGCAGAGACACCTTGAACTTGGCAGAGTTTGCAAAACCCACGCACCCCTTCCCCTCTGGATGCAAAGCGTGGTGGAGGAGAGGAACATCTCAAGCTTTGTGCTGTCTGTTCGTGGCCTTTTCCTTCGAGAAGACAAAGGCGAGAATGTAAAGCCGAGCAAAACAATCTCAGTCCCTGCACAAAAATACTGATCTCCCTTCAAAACTGAAGAGAGAGCTGGAACCCCTGAGGTCCCCACAGCACACACTGAGTGCAGCGTGGGACGGGACACCACCCCAGGCAGTGTCAGACGCTTTGGGGCTGAATCACAGTCTCGCCGAGCCGGTCGGATATCCTGAGAGCTGCCACGGGATGGCCACGCAGGGCAGGAAACCGCTCTAAAGCAGAAAGAAAACAAATTAAAAAAACCTTTCAGACAGTTGCCAGTAAAGTTTCTTTGGCTCTGCGTCTGGGCATCGCTCCCAAATCCAGCCTCTCGCCCTCGGATAAAGCACTACAGCCTGGGACGAGAGTCAGATGCGTGGGAGGAGTGCATGTGTCTGTGTCTGGGCTGGAAAACATGTGTGCCTAGAAAAAGCTTTTTACTTTGGGCCTTGCTCCAGAAAACCTCTTTCTTTGCTTTTACAACTGTCCCCTGTTCCTTGGGACTACCGAGATGTTCAACCCAGCCTGAGGACAGGGAGCTGAGGAGTTTCCTCTGCGTCATTCCCTCTGACCCCCAGGCCTGAGAGCAGCCAGCCTGGGGCAGGAAGTCTCCAGCTCCCACCTCTGTTCCTCGAGAGGTGGGTGGATGGTCACCCAGGCTGTGGGGTGACCTGTACAATTTAGCACTGGACCCACAGCTTCTGGCTCTAGCTGCTGAGAGGGGATCAAGCCTCAGCCTCAGCAGAGAGAGGGACAGCCAAATACCTTGGGGGGCACAAGAAGAGAGGGAAGAAGAGGGTTGTTGCTGGTCCATTCCTACTGTTTTATTCTGAGATTATATTAGTGGGTGGACTGGTTGTCACTTTTTGAAAAAATCCATATCCTGGAACTTTGCAACTATGTGGGAATTCTAACTAGTCTCAAACGAAAGGCAAAGAGGAACCACCACCATCAAACCATGCGTCCTTAGCCTGCCAGCCTGCAGCAAGAAGCTGGGAGAGGAAAAAAAAGAGTGAATACTTTTCTTTTTCACACCCCAATTTGAACCCCAGCCTCCACCCGGCTGTAACCCGAGGGATGCGGGTGCGGACAGGCGGCACGGCCGAGGCCGGGAGCAGCGCACGGGAGGCGCTGCTCAAAGCGGAGCTGGGGGACACACCACGGGGGTTGAGGACGGGCTGAGGCTGCCTCGGCGGGGCGGAGGGATGGGGGGCTCGGCCGGCCCNTGGAGGGCTCGGCTGTCCCGGGCGGTGCCGGTCCCGCCCCGCACACCTCGGCCCGCCCCTGGCGACCTGCGGGCGGCGGCGGCGGCGGTCTGGGAGCGGCCGTGAGGCTGCTCGGGTGAGGCTGCTCGGGTGAGGCTGCTCCGGTGAGGCTGCACCAGTGCGGCTGCCCCGGTGAGGCTGTCCCGGTGAGGCTGTACCGGTGCGGCTGACCCGGTGAGGCTGCTCCGTCCCCGGACAGGTGACATCGCGGGCGGAGCAGCCGCTGCCCCCGGTGAAGGGCCCGCGGCTCCGGACGCGCGTTCCCCGCCCTCCCGGCGGATCCCGCCGTGTCCCTGGGGGCGGGCGAGGGACCTGCCGCACCCGCGGTCTGTGCCCGGCCCGCCTGCGGAGGAAGCCTGCGGGAAAAGCACACGGCACTGGTTGTGTTTTAACACCGCGGCAGGTCGGTGAGGAGCGCGTTTAGTGAGTGTTTTTTAACCCACCCCCCCAAAAAGAGCTCGGGGAGATGGTTGAGGAGATGGGGTTGATCTAACATGGTAAATGCAGCACCGCCTGTAGCATTTACAGATGCCGAACTGAACTTCGTAGATCTGCCTCAATTACCTAAATAGTTGGAAATACTGTATTTTTACAGGATTCTAGTCGTTGGGATGGGGCAGCCCGTGCAGGCAGAGATAGCATTATTTGGGTGTGCATGAGGTGAATGAAGTAGTTACAGAAAATACTTTTAGTGTTGAATGTTGATTGTAGTCTTTTTGGTTTGTCTCCAGTGTACTCAGCCAGTACTGAGTTAATAATCCAGCAACTTCTGTTATGTATTTGCTGAGTATTGTTCACTAATTTAATGGCTTTCTTGTGGTGTGGGCAGATAGTTAAGTGTAAATTTAAAATAATTTTGCCTACAGCATTTTTCAGTGGATAATGCTGGAATGTGTTTATTTCAACCCAAGCATTCTTTTTCCTACCTTATCAGCTATCTCTATTCCTACACACCCCTTATCACAGGGGTATTTATTTATAATCCTTTCTTTGCAGGATTAATACTCTCACTCACAGAAAGTGAGGCCGAATAACGTGCACATGCCGAGTGCTGGAGGAGAGGCTGAAGGACATCCTGTTTTGTTTCAGCAGTGTTGTTATTCTTTGGGGTGAAATGAAGAATTTGATTTTGTTTTGGAAACACTCATATTTCTGATGCAACTGAACTTCAGTAACCTTTTTGCAGTACAGATTTCAACAAATTATTATTTTTTTCTCTTGAACAAAGATGCAGAACTTGCCAGTGGTAGAAAGTCTTGCTAATACAGAAATATCACACCATGGGTCTCCAGAAGATCTGGCAGCTGAGGCAGGTGATGTCTTTCTCAATGAAAGTGGCTGTAACTGGAATAAAAGGACGAACAATGAAGAAATTGTTAATCTTGAAGTAATGCAGCAAAGCCTCCCTGTAACGAACAGCAAGGATAGAAGTTGTGAGGAGTTTTCTGAGAGCAGCTTTAGTACCTCAGAACCCAGTGGTTCCTGGGGTGATTTTGAAGGCTTCGAGGAGCCCTTAGACAAATCAGAGAGATTCAGTCATGACCCTGAAGTTTTGGTGAAGTCAGCAAAACCTTCTGGAGCCGATCCGGACCTAAGCAGCGGAGGCTGCAGCACTTCTGCTGCCCACTCGTGTGCTGAGCCATCCCTGTGCCATGGGATACAGGAGGCTTCGGGCTCTCTGGACAAGGTATGTGTTCACAGCAAACCAAGGACCAGAAATGTTTGTGTTACTGCTTCCTACACCTCCAGATTTGTATCTGTCCTCTCTGCAGAGGGTAATGCTGTACATGGAGAAAAACTGTCCAGCTACTTTGCAGCTACCTCAAGTGGAACAAAAGCAACTTCTTTACAGGGCTTGACAAATACTTAAGTTGTCCTGCTGGAGAGCTTTAAAGAATGTAATGCACTGCTTTGCTTCTAGGCACTAGGAATAAGTAAGCGTGTAGGCACTGTGAACCTTGCCCCGAGGCACATGCAGTTTAAAAGCTGGACGAGAAAAAGTATAGGAAACAACAAATCGGCAAGGTGGGTGACAAAAGCAGGGTGGACAGAAATTCTGTGAGTTGTCTGAAGACTTACTGAAGTAACATTAGAATTTGGCAAAAACAATGTCTTTTGTTATTTAGTATAGTTCCCGAATAGTGTCAAGAGTTTTTCTGGGATTTTAGACTGATGGTGGCGCGCAAGAAATTAATAGAAATTATTTAATGTAATTCATTTCTAGCATAGGATATTACATTCTCTCTTACAATGTTACAGCTAAAATTCTGAGTTAACAATGCAATGAATCCTTATCAGCACCAAAAAAAAAAGGGGTCAGGTGAAGGGTTATACCTTGTTGGGATGAATGTGTTTCCATGTGGAAACGTGCGTCAGCAAAGGGAAGGAAAGTAACAAAAGGGGTGAAAGAATACAGAAATGCAGAACAAAATCCCCTTGTTCTTACTACTTTTATCCTAAATTACAGCATTTGAAAAAAGAACAATCTGCTAAGACTTCCATGGGGTTAATCTGTAGCAGTAAGAACTTACTGCTTGTAATCTGTTGGGTGAGTTTCAGTATGTGTAGGGAAGTGAGGGTTTTCTGAAGACAGGATTTCTTGCCCGTGCTTAGGAATTTCACTTGTTGCAGAGGTATTACTAGGGAAAACAGAAAGAAGCAGGTGGGATAAGCTGCCCACACTGAGTATAGATACACAAAGTACCTGGTTATTGGTATGCACAAACAGAGAATTCAAATTTTTTGTAATGTTGGAAATAGGGGACAAGAAATCTTCAGCTGAAGAAAGAGAATGTTGTAATGACTGAAGCTGAAATGGAGTATAGCAGGTTGCTTGGTTTCTTTCCAAAAGCAATAGATCTTAATCTTACTGAAGCCTTTTCTTTATTTCTCATTTGTTAAAGGCAGAAGGGCATGTCCAGTTAAATAATTTAACCATGCTTAGAGTTTCAAGTTGTCTTTTCCTGTCTCAAGGTAGAGAGACAACTACAGAGCTGCTGCAGATTTCATGGACTGTAGAATATATGTCTAGCTTGTCTTTTATCCCTGTGCTTTTTGTGTTGTTAGTTTGAGATCATAAACTCTTTGGACTGGGGCTCTGTCTTCTGTATGGTGCATAGAAAAAAGGCCAGGTGGGTTGGAAGGGACCTCTGGAAATCACCTCAAGTCAGAGGTCTGACCTTCAATACTTATTGCTTTATTTAATTAAATGATATCAATAGGGATCAGAATCATGTGTTTTCAGATGGAAACAATCATTAATTTCCTTGCAGTAGCTGGGTTTTTTTGCCCACATGATTGAACGCTTTGAGGATGTTTTATGTGCTCTCTAAACACTGGCCTTTGAGAGAGGGACTGGTGCGTGTGTTTAAGCCATGGGGTATTTTGATATAATAGGATATAGAGGATTTATTCAGAAAGTACCAATGTGAACTTTGTACACTGATTTTTTTTTTACAGTTAGTACAAAACCACTAGATAAATGGAAATATAGCCAGCCTTTGTTTCAGAAACACTCACTGAAGTAGACAGTAATAAAGGCAGTCAAAAATCTCTCACTTTTTATCTGCCTTGGCTAAACTGTAGGTCAGTGCCTGGTATGTGTGTTGGAGCAGCACCGAGGCTCTGCAGAGATGCTGCAGTTGTGGCAGAGCTGTGCTGTCCTCTGTGCACTCACTGGGGCTGCAAATTCCCCCACCCCAAAGCCAAGAGCAGCTGCCTGGCTTTTCCTCCACTCCCGTCCCATTTCAGTTTTGGTGCCTACCTGGAAGTTGTTTTTTAACCCTTGACCATGTGTGTGCTTTAGCAAGTGTTACTTCACAGAATTCTGCTTCTCAGGCATCTATCAGGATCCTCCACGTTGTATCTCCATTGAAATGATTTACAAATTAATTGAAAGTACTGTGACACTTTGGGGAAGATTTAAAGGAATTTACCCAGGAGTCTTTGAATGTTCCAGCAGTGAATCATCAGGACAGGCATTTTAGCAAGGCTTTACTTCAGGAGGGAGCAGTGTGGAACACGAATTCTGTTCTTTGGAGCATGGTCAGGAGTGCAGAAGCCTTCAGCTCTGCTGATTTTGTCCACTTATCCTTAGATTAAATCCATACTCTCTCAGTGTTCACCCCACTTCTCTGAGTTCAATGTAAGGAGACTCTGGAAATATTTCAGCTGTTTGAATTACAATTAAATGAAACCATGAAAATATGGAGTGTCCATGCTTAGGGTTTTCAGACCAAATTGTTGATTGCTGGGCAAAAACCCCAAACTGGTTCCATTCTTCGGTTTTCGCATAATGCTGCTGCTCCTGGATTGCAGCCCCTGGGCAGGGTGGGGGAGTCGATTAATTGCTTTATAGGGAAATTGCAGTAATTCCTTCTTTGAAGGAATGAAAGGACACAGCTTCTGAACCAGATGGCATGCTAACATCCCTCTAGGATAGGATGTAAATTATGCATGTTTTCCCTTGGGTATGTATTTCTTAATTGTCAGGTAACCCTGTTACTTCCAGTAGCCCTTTTTTAGATCACTCCTGTGGCTGTGGTCAGTCTTCCAAACCTCCCCCTCGTCACTGCTGGAGGAGGAACAAGGATTTAAATCTGGCTCTGGTTTTTAACATAGGCTGGGAAAAGTTTGGTGCAAATGCGAGGGTACTGAAACATCCTCACCCCAGCATTTTGAAGACTTCCACAGTGCAAGAATTTATTGGTAACTGTAGCATTTAGCAGGTGTGTTACATTTGATTGAATTAGGAGTGTTCGAATACTGAGTTAGGAAAACAAGCTTTTGAATTGATGTGTGCATCAGATTTGACCTGGACTGAATCAGCTGAGCAGAAGGAGGAGTCATAAGTGGTAAATATGCAAACCAGTCTATGACCAAGAAGCTGGAAGTTAAAGACTAAGGCTTGTTGGAAACTCTGGGACTCTTGCTTCCTCTAATTCTAGGTAAATACTCAAAACACTGAAATATGAGCTCAGTCCCTCTGCTATTAATATTACTATTAGTATTAATTAAAAAACAATAAGACAATCTCTAGAAATATTGTAGTTTTTGGACTGGATCCTTCATGTACTATGGGCATGGCCAGTATGGTGTATGTAATAAAACTCTCCTTTTTTCTAGGCAGACCACAGCTATGAGGAGATATTTAGGTTGGCCTTTCCAGAAGTCTTTGTACCACAGTCCAGAGAGACCATAAGATGCTTAGAGGAAGTTCTTGATGCAAATAATGAAGATGTTGGGATTCCTGAACTTTTGAAGAATCAACTTCGGTAATGAGCTTAGATTAGCAGTTTAAAAACAAAAAAAAAAAAAAAAAAGCAAAACCCAAACAAAACAAACAAAAACAAAGAAAAAGAAAAAAGAAAATAAAAAGTTCATTAACAATTGCACTATTTATGTCATAATTTAAAAATCAGTGGTGTGCTTAAAAATCTTTTTACTACTATGCTTTTCTGTGTATACATCTTGCCAGTTTTGTATCACGTTGTCAAAAGGAAATGGATGGTGTTTTAGCCATTGGAAAACAATGAAGGGAATATATCAAAATTACAAATTCCTGCTTAGGGTTTTTCCTGCTGTTGGTTTGCCTTCTTATGACTAAGCCTCTGGAATGCCAGAACCCAACAGGCAGCCTGTTCTTCCTGTTTGCTTGTCCTTTCTTTACAGCACATCCCACTTATTTCTTCATCATTGGAGGCTGCTGCTTCTACTAACAACTCACTTGCTGTTTTTCTTCTCCCACCTCAGTTTTCCCAGTTGGCAACTTCTTCTCATGTTAAACCAGATGTGCTTCAGAATCTGTGGTGCATCTGGCTTCTTTCTTGGGCTATGTTAATAGCAATTAGTATAATTAACCAAGCTTTCTCTTGCAACAGCTGGAACACTTCTAGTTTTGTTACATGTTTTTTAAGGATCAGCAGCTTCTGAGCAGTACTGTAGTTACTGAACAGTGTTGCAGTTATTTTTTCATAAATCTGAGGCTTTGTGTCTAGAAAGCTGTGTCAGACCATACTTGAGAAATGTCCTAAGACTCAGAAGAAATGTAGGTGAAAATTCTAGTGTGGGCACCCTTTCAGCCAAGTTCCCTGCATACGTGTTATATTTTAATCAGCATCAAACTTGTGGAGAAATGTAATTGTAAAGGGGGCTGCACTATTATAGCAGAGTACCAAGTAAAGACAAAACTTCCCTGATCTATTGTGGTGAATAATTAAATCAATGACAAGTGTAAACTACATAAAGCCCAAGTGAATTTTTACATGTGATGAATGCAGAGTAAGTATCCAAAGTACCACATCGAGGGAACTCTGCTTCTCACTGTTTCAGCAGAGAGTGCCTGTGGCTGGTTTTGTAGGACAGGTGCTGCAGAGGTGAAGTGTGACCTCTGGGATGGAGAAAGAGTTGAGAGACAGAAAAGGCAAAGTGCAGAATGACCAGGGCTGAACTCTGCCCACATTTCACAGAAGCAGCTGAATAATGTGAGCTGTTGGCAGGTGGCACTCTCTGAAATGTGCTTCCAATGCCCTTCTTATCTGAGGAGCACAAACACACAGTTAGGCTGACTTACTGCTTCCACTAATTGTCATGCCATCTAATTAGTATGTTGGGTTGATAGTTCGGACAGGGTAGAAAGAGTTTTAAGACAAGTTGCTTGTTAGATCAAGGTTAGTGTAGAGCTGTGTGTAATAATGTAACTGTTGTGTATGTTCACTGGAAGCCTCACACAGCTCAAACCCTCAAGCTGTGTTTTGTTTCCTAGCATGGATTCTGGAGGTGTATGGAGGACGCTCAGAGACTTTGATAATACCCCCAGCTTGAGACATCCCTGGAGTAAGTCCCATTGCCAAGAAAACCTCCTGAGTGTTCTCGGAATAGATGCAAATCAAAAGGTAATTGAACAGTGGTTTTCCATTCTGCCAGCATAAACACTGGGTTGGGAATCTGATTTTCTGTGAGCTGTACATGCAGATGCATGGGGGACTAGCTCTGGGTGAGTCACGAGGGGTTTTTTTAACAGGAAGCTTTTTAAGATGATAGCTTGGTGTTTTCTCATCTTTATGTGTAACTAACAATGAACTCGTGCAGGACCCAGCTTCGATTGTCTTTACACTGAAGTCTGCCAACACAGTTCCCTGTTGTTAGGTGGAACACTCAGCTGTGGTATAGATGGACAAGTAGTTTTCAGGTGGCAGAGGTGGAGAATCAGCTCCCATGTGTGTGTGCAGTAGAATTGTTCACTTTTTTGCTCAAAGTGCAAGAAAATTGTTAGCTTCTGATATCCTTCTGTTAAGTGAAAATCAGGTCTGAATCAGATAGGCTGGTACAGTAATTATTGGATGTTTTTACTGTGTAGGAAGTGAAAGTGTGTTCAGCTTCCCCTTTCCTCACATTATTCCTCTGTCTGCTTTTGCAAGGCTTGAGGGAGAGGATGTTTTAAATTGGATTGAGACCAAACCAACAGTATTGAAAGACGTCAAAAAGAAATGTCTCTGTTTAACAATATCTTTTTTTGAGAAGATGGAGGTACCCACAGTAGTCAGGGATGGTTTAATATTCAGTTATTTAGTTGGGATTAATTAGTCACATGTAATTTTCAGAAGTAATTGTTTCAATTGATTATTTGAGTACCAAAGCATGGGGTTGGCAAGGTACTGATTTTATGGGCATAATTGACTTTTCTTGGAAGTTATATACAAACAGAAGGACAGTGCTGCAGGTAGAAACCTATTCTGCACTTGAAAGTCGCTTTTACAGAGCTGTCACTGAACAGAGAGGGTATGGGAGACATTTCTCCAACATGGCTAAAGTCCCATTCTGTTCCTTTCTTGCCCCCAGTATTAAATCAATGCCCAGGCAGCTTTAACTTACATCATTACTTCTTGTCTGTTAAAGGAGAATTGTATTACTTGCAACATACGGATTAGGATGGATTTCTCAGCAATGATTTGGTGTTGATTAAGGCTAATTTTATTTGGAAATGGCTTTTTTATTAATTGAAGTCACAACGCATGTGTGTAGGTAGAACTGGTTCTGGCATAAAATTGTTTTAATGCAAAGGGAGCACATGATAAAATACAACATCAGAAAATCAAATTTAATGGTTGCTACTTGAGGGAAACTTCTCTTTAGGTAGTATGCATTGAAATCAGATAGAAATGCATAAATAAATTCATAAATAAAATGTTAATTATGCTTTTTTAGGACATTTCAGAGAACCAGGCTGATATTTTTGAGGAATCAAATGTCAAAGATAATGAAGACTTTGGATTTGATGGATTCAGTGTTAATGACTGCAAAGCATTGATCCAGACCAAGGTAAGAATGGCTCTGGAAATGAGCACTTCAGAGAACCAGAGTGTATTTAGCATGTTCCTGTCTGCTGTTCCAGCACATATTCTCATGTAATTTTTGGTCCTGGTATAAGTTTTGGATGTGGAGCGGGTTTTTGCTCTTTGAAACCCCTCTGACAGCTTCAGAAAAGGAAGCACTTGTTTGTTTCTTGTTACAGCAATGCAAGTTGGAAGGAAAATTGTGTCATTCTCCATTGCTGTAAAACACCTCAGACACCTCAATCTGTTTTTTAACAAGGTATTTTGGAGGAATATTCTTAACCCAAGGTCCCTTCCTCAATGGAGAATAAAACTGACCAGCTGTTGTCACTGTGGAGACAGTTTGAGACACACTTTCATTGCTCTGGCTTATTCTATTTACTGCCTTGGACAGTGAAGGTATACAACTTTTCTGGGAGCCTTTTATGTAAGAGATGATAGGCTGCAGAATTCAGAAATAAAACTGAAAAAAAAAGAGTGCCCAGCTTATTCCTTCTTAACTCAGTTCTGCTTCCTTCAGTGAGTACATGGGGGGGGATCACGGTGGCTGAATCACACTGGAAATGTATAAAATACAGGAACAGGGTTTAGACAAAGGAGAAATGGTGTGAAACATGAAGAAGGAGTAAAAGTGAAAAGAACTGTGATACAAAGTTAAGGTAAATGGGCAATATCTACTGGAATAGCCTCATAAGGGAAAGAACAGACCCTGCAGCTTGGTGTCTGAAAGACAAATTCATTACAAAATATATGTCGCTATTTCTAATTTAAAGTAAGTCAGATCATATAATGGGATGTTTTCCAATTATCTTCATAGTTATGTCTTTCTTTTTTTTTCTCTAAAAAAATTTAAATACACTTTTACTAAATTATTTAAATGATTTTTTTTTTTAAATTTAGGTTGGCATATGCTAAGTGATTAACTTCCTGTAGGATGGGAAAAATTAACTGAGTTTCTCTTTTTCACTCAGCTTTCTGTGTCACCAGACTCCAGACATGGTCATCTTTTCACCTGGAGCCTCTTTTTGAAGACCACATCATCAAATGAAAACACACAGTGTGTAACAATCCCAAGGAAGAAGCCAATTTTTGCTACACACAACCTAAAAATGAAATTTTTCAGTAATGTTTGTTGAACTAAGTGCACTTTATAGCGTTTTGGTTTTTTTTTGGTTGGGTTTTTTTTTTTCTTTTTTTTGAACTGAATGCAGTTTACCTTCATTTTGGTACTGACTTGGTACTATAGACAGCAGATGTTCTTTCCTAAAGTGACATGTTGCTGTATACGGGGGACCTAAGGCCACGTTATTAGAAGATATTTCCCCTGTTGTGAAGTCAAATTTTGTAATTTTGTCCTGCTGAGTTTTGCCACAGAGTGGTGTCCCTTACAGCAAATGCTGCAGCTGCAACCACACTTCAGGATAACTCTGGTGGATTCTCCTCAACTACTGACCTTTCAGGCCTTAATGCCTCTTCAATCAAAACCCTCCTTTCCCTGCCAAAATCTACACAAGCCTCAGGGTGTTTAATGTGCCTTGTCATCATCTCTCCTACTCGCTCCAGTTTGGATCAGCTGAGCTCTGTTGCTTTGCCACTGCTGGGTGTGATGAGAGGAGCCTTCTTCATTCGGGGACTTTCAGTGGGGTTTAGTGGGATAAAAGTGTTTCATCTTGTGTCTGGTGAGGCCTGCTGTGGTGATGGGGTGGAGGCAGCAAAATGCTTCATCCTGGCATTGATTTCTGACTGAAATAAATCACCTCCTTGAAGCAGGTTGTCACAGGACGTGTTGGGTTCATTCAGCCACACTTGCACCATGCATACCCTGCCTGTAAAAGCTCAGCAGTGTCGTAGTTCGGGGCTTGCACTGCACAGAGGTGTAAATTCCTGCCCTTTTAAAATTTTATAGTAACTATCGACTGTTGCCCATCTTCCTGCATGCTTGAGTGCCACGGGGGATGTACTTCACCATCATTCAGAGAATCTGTGTTGGTTCTCTGCCAACTGCAACAGCTTTATTTATCCACTGTCAGTAACTTTTACACGAGTTACTGATCTGTTTGCTGCTCTGGCCATTCTGAATATGAAAACTTTATGTGGCTTTTTATTTTAAAGGGTTGCTAAGCACTGCAACTGATATTTTCTATTTTGAAAGCAGGGAGCAAAGTTGGGTGTTCCAATTCTAAGTTAATTATTTAATGACGTGCCTATTCTGTTCTTAGAATTAAGAATGCCATAAAGCACTGACAGACTTCAACCCTCAATCTAGTAAACTGTTCAGCAGTGACATTACAACTGCTGTAATAACTTCAGCAATGCTTATGATACCTCAGTTCTATTAGCATGGGATGAACTGTGTCCTGCTTACTCAGCAGATGACACAGGGCACTTGGAAAAATGCTGTTTTGAAGTGGCTCTGTAGCTTCCTGGAGGGAGTTCTGCAACGACAAACTGGAAACTCCATGTGGATACAAGAGCAGGGTTAACTTTTTCAGTTAACCCTAGATTTGAATTAATTTTCAGCTTCCCTTGTATTCTTTCAGAGCTCTTAAACATGTATTAAATAGGTTGTAGTCATAAGCTCACAAAATGTTACATTACCAGTAAATGGTGAATTAATAGTTGAGGTTGGTAATAAACCTTATTAAAATCAATTATAAGATTAAAATCCCATTTTTATGCTTTCAGACAAGCAGGGGCCTACAGAAGGGCTTGAGGGGGCAACTTGTGGTGTGTGTAACACTCACTGATGTGTCAGAACCCTCTTTTCCTCTGGGTTTTCAATTTTGCCATGGCTTTTTGCTAACATTGGATAAATGTATCAAATAATGTTTTGTACTGTTACTCTGGGAGCAGGATGAATGTGTCATCTTTCCCCCGTATTAGCAGATTTTACAGCCCTGTCCAAGGTACAGAATGGAAAGAAAAAAAAGGGTTCAGCCCTGATGATTCAGCAGGGAAACAAACTCCTGGGGTTCCAAAGGTGATGGGCTTCATCTTTCAGATCTTTTTCAGACAGATGCTTTGGGCCACCTGAGCCCTCACTACCTGGAAGCACTGGCTGCATAAGGCAACTGAGGGGCCTTGTAACTCCCATTTCCCGTCTGAGATGGACAAATTCACCTTTCCAGGGGAAAAAACCAGCAAAACGGTAATGACGAAGCAACTCAGCTTCAAGATTCGGGGAGTTCTGGCAACCCTCCAGCCCCCATCAGAATTTGTACACAACCGGCACATTTGGGGGTGCCCACAAAGACAGAACTGGACTCTCTCAGCTGACAGGAGCTCAGGGGAGACAAACCAAAGCGCAGCCGCCCATCTTCGGGCGCATTTCGCAGTAAAAGCGTAGCCTCGCCTTCCGCGGTTTTCCTGGGGAGCGAGGGGCGGCGGAAGCGCCTCTGACGTGCCCCGCACCGCTGGTTTCCCGGAGTCATTTCCCCGTCCCTGCTGTCCCTGGCAGCCGGCCCGGGGTGCCGGCACCCGCCGTGTCCCCGGAGGCACCGGGGCTGTGCCCCGGGGAGCAGCGCTCTGTGCCGCAGCACGTCCTGAGCCGCGGATTTCGGCGTTTCTCATCTTAGTGACGAGCTCCGGGCCGTGAAACCCTGAGCTGGGATGGACTAAACGTGTTTGTTATGTGCTCCGTGTTTGCGCAAAGCAAATACCGCAGGCTCCTGACATTTGCTTAGGATTTTGAAAAGGTGAAAACGAGAGCAAGGCAGGAGTTTTGGACAGCAGAGCTAGACAGGAATGCCTCTTCCTTCTGCTGGGATTAGAGGGAAAATACACCCACAGAACTCAGTTTTACGGAGTTCCAATCAGCAGTGTAATTACTGAAATAGCTTCCTTTGTGGAAGGAATGCTGTAAACAGCTTTGCATAAACACCCCTCTAACCAACTTCATTGTGAAAGACTGAAAATTATTCAATGCGTATTCTAAAATGTGGAATTTAGTTAATTATAATAATTTTAAAAAGAGTCAAGGAAAGGAGGGGGGACAGTCAGACTCCAGGATGATTTCTAACTATACTGTAAACCCACCATTGGTTGTATATGCAGAAGATGGAGTCAAAACCAAATTTTTAAAAATCTTGTAAAAGCATAAGATTTTTTCAAACTGCAGGGTCATTACAGGATTTCAGAGCACTCTGGTATTTTTTAATGATGAAGATCAGCTCCAATAGTTTAAAAAATGGGACTTCCTAGAGTATTCCTACTCAAGACTGCAGAGTGAATTTGGCTAAAACCGAGCTACCTTCAAATTAATTGTAAACCCCCAAATTTCCCTGTGGATCCAAGTTTAACTTTCCTGATCCACTCTGGAAGGTTCAAAGAGAAAAAGTTTCTGCTCCTTCCTCTGAAATATGTCTGAGAACATCCTAAATTGCCTCCCACAGCACAGCCTGGATGCCAGCGCACAGCCAGCCTGGCTTAGTGCTCTGCTGGGTGGGATAAGCAGGCCCCGATGAGGGAAAAATGTATGGAATGAAGTTGCAACATTTTTTGCTTTTTTCAATCAAGGCGAGATGCCTCTGAAAGCTGGGCAAATCCTGAAATGCCAAAAATCCTCCAGCTTCCCCAAGCATCTGTGTTATTAACACACACTTCTACAGACACACTTCTGTATCTTTGGACCTTAAAGCCTCACTTCTAAAATCAAATCAAAATCAAAGTATTGATTTTGAATAGCTCAAAATTAGTTTTGCCACTAATTTATAAATCATCTTCCTCACAGACTTAATGGATTGGTTATTTATTTTGGTGTATTTTACTGTTGCTTGTGCTGGAAAATTGTCTTTTAAAGTGTCACTTCCAGCACACAGATTACAGAGCTGGACAGAGCACTCAGGGTAGCACCCAGACCTCCCCAGTCAGCTGTCTGAAGCAGCACTGCACTGAGTTGTGCTGCTCTGAATGTTTTTTACTTCAGATCTTTCAGCATGGCTAAGATCAATGCAAGTATATGAAAACCTACACCATCTTTGAACAGTCTCAATTTGCTCTGAAAGCCTCAAAAATATTTTCTTAGAACACTGAACTGCAGCACACCCTCATAAAGCAGCATTTTCTGCTGCCACGGGCACAGGCTCAGCTCTGGGCTGCAGCATCCGTAGCGGCTTCCTCAGGAATGAGTCAGCCCTAGAGCTGATGGCACGGTGGTCACACCACCGGATCTCTGTGCCCTTCCTTCTAAACCTGTGCCTTCCACACCGTGGGCAGCAGACTGCAGGACAAAGGCAGGAGGAAGTCTGTAAGCAGCAGCTAGTGCAGTCTCATCAGTGGAAGTTGCTGGAGTGCTCTGTTATGCCTCAATGTGTATGGTATGAATGGGTTTTTCCATTAAAATGGAGGGAACTTGACATCAGCTCTTGGAATGGCACATGAAGAGGCTCCTCTCTATTGAAACAATTAAAAATGAGGGGAAATGGCCATCCTGCCTCAATTTCAACCCTGAAGTTCATTTCAGAAGAGTCAGGATCTCGTTTTAGAAGTCCACAACACGAAGAGAATGGAAACCTCTGAACCTGAAGGTTTGATTTGTACGAGCAGCCTTTCACTAGCCCAGAGTGGCAGGGCTTTTGTCCAACCTGACAAGCTGGACAGACACAGGTCTGAAGAGTCACCACTCCACGTGTCAAGGACTCCTGTATCTGACACTTGCTTTCAGGCACAGCAGCCCCTGAAGGGACACCAAGAAGTGCAGGGGCTGGGAGCACCTCACACCATACTGGAGACAAAGGTGAGAGAACAGCTGAGTGCTAAGAACATGCTCTCAGCTGTTCACAACAGGAATCCCTCCACCCCACTGGCTGGCAAGATGCTCTGTGGGCCATCCCTTGTTTGGTTACAAAGGGGAGGTGAGGGTGTAGTGTTTTTTAGTGAAAATTTGAGCTAGAGCAAAGCTGCAGCTGAGGTATTACTAGCTGAAATAGACAAAACCTATGGATTGTGGTAACTGAGTATAAAATTATTCAAAGATTCCAAATTCCAAACTGCAGACTCAGGCTCCCAAGCTGGGAGAAGGTGATGCTGTGTAAGACAACGACCACTGAGCAATGATCATGAAGATCCCAAACCTTAATATTGTTATAGGTACTATTATTATTGTATAGGCATAACTGCCCAGGAATTTCAGTGTTCACAGTCCCTCACTGGAGGCACCCAGCTCAGGCTGTGCTGCTTCTCTAAAGGAATAGGTGGAAAGCTCATGTGGAACGCTGTTACAGTGCCTGGCACGTGTAAGTTCTGCACAGGTTACGAAGGTGTTTAGTATTTCTAGGGACAAGGGACGGGGAAGAGGGGGTGTGTGGAGAAGGAAAAAAGGTACAAAAGTCTAGGGAAAATGTTATGTCTTTGTGAGTAAAAAAACAAATGAAAGGTGGCAACGTGCCATAGATTTTTTTTTTTAAGCTTTGGTTTTTAAACAGTCAGATACTGAAGGCTCCAAAATATAACTGGTTTAAATGCAAAACTGTGGCTTTTATTTCCAAACATACAATAAATAGGTCCACCACAACTAGCCTCTAACTTCATTTTACATGGAAGGATTTTAAAATTAGTTTGTGCATATTTAAAAATTAAACTTCCCTTTGCACATAATTCCAAACATAACCGAACTGCATTACACACCAGCTCATGGTCTTGGCACTGTGACACAAGCAACCAGTAAGAAACAGAGCTCTGTAGCCAGGACTTGAACAAAAATTGCATTTTGAATTGTTCATAAAAGATCTACCAACAATTTAATAATTTTCTGCAGTATACAAAAAACTTTAGTAAGTAAATGTCAAAAAGCAAGTTGTCTTCTCATTTCTGTAGAGACTGCAAGTTAAGTAGATTTATTAAGTGTTCACTATTTGCTATATGATACAATTTTCATACCAAAATATCTTTACTGCATAGTAACATTCCATATTTTCAAATGTAAAAGGAGATTAGACGCAGTCTTTTTATTTTATCCCTCATCACTGAATTTAAAGACATTTTTAACCGCATCTCTGTTTCATCACAGTGCAGAAGGCCCTTAGTATTTCAAGGATTTATTCAGTCATATTTTTAATACAAAAGTAGAGGCTGAGGAAAAGCCAGAGTAGTCTATACACAATGCACAATCTGTGTACATTCTGAAGCTGTACCTCTTCAAGAACTAGTTATACACTCTTCAAACAAATCCCTTTATCCAGCAATTCAAAATACTTTAGATCAGAAGTTTTATATTAGAATCAATACAATATATGCATATAAATACATTTATACCCTTCGGTTGCTGAACAACCCAGATGGCTGCGAGGATGACCTGAAATGGTTCTCCATTGGCCTGGGATACTAAATTATGTCGGCAGCTAACTGTTAACCAAAATAGTCGCAGTAAAAAATGGATATCTCTGCACAACGTAGGTGTGCCACAGCATCAGTTAAGACTAGAAATACCAGGTGACACCCTGGCCCCTTCAACAGGGCCAGGATTTCAACTTCTGTGAGATGCAACGCACAGGCAACGTTTTTTCCCTCTGCCGACGCTCCGTTCATAAAAAGTCTCAGCAGAACAAAAACCCAAAACATACAACAAACCAATGCAAAGGTTTTACAACTGCAAGTTTCCAAGACAGGTGCTGCAGCTTTCAAGAACAAAGTAAAAGTTTTATAATTAAAAAACAAGGGAAATAAAATAACAAAACCCAAACCAAAAAGCAATGTGCAAGTGTGAAACTCAGAAGACGATAGCAGGGATCGATCTAGACCTCGGTTCAGGCTGAAACACAGAACCCAAACTGCCTTATGGAAAAACAGTTCTCACTGCAAATCTCATCTCCAGCTGAGGAGGGTGTTTGTGGATCTGTATAAAAACACCCCTGCCCCACCCAAGACAGCCTGGGGCAGCAGCTCGAGGGTTCCAAGGCTCAGGTGGTCTCAGTCCCTGGGAGGGACAGAGCCAGCAGCGCTGACTCCCCACAGCCCCACGGGTGCTCCTGGGGCTGTCACAGCAGTGGGGAGCATTCCTGCAGCAAGAAGATTTCTCAGCTTGGCTTCAGAAAGGATGCAGAAATGTTGGCGCTGAGTGTCCTCCAAAGGTGCTCGAGGTTTTAAGTTTGAAGCGTTTCTTCCCACAATGCCAGGTATACAAATGTGTATCTTTTTAAATAATATTGCACATAAAAATAATCTTAAAAATTTGTAGTGAAAGCAGGGTTGAAGGACAGTGTTTTCCAAAAGAGAATAAAAAGCTACCTGTACATAGTAAGTTTTAATTTAAAGAACGCCAAGATTATTCAAAATCTAAGCACATAATACTGACAGAAAAATGTTAAATTGCACAATCTACATATAAATTAATTTGCAAATACTTAAAAGTTTTTAAACATTGAATACCCTTGATTTCACAAATCAGCTAGGTCACTGTCAAAGGAACAACTTAAATGAGTTAGAAGTACTTCCCCCCAGAAAAAAAAAGAAACAAAAAGGTTTGCAGTCTCAGATGAAGCATTGGAAAGAGTTAAAGCATTTCAGCTCAGAGGTAGTGCTAAACACATCCAACTAGAAGTCCATTATATTTGAACTATGATGAAATAACGTAGTAAAATGTAGAAAGACTATAAAATTTACAAAAATAAATAGTTCTGAATGCTTTAGAAAATGCAAGAGACTTTGTTGGTACGTGTCTTGATTTGCTTTTCTGACCAAAAGAAAGCAAAGCGTTTCTCATTTTTAAAATATACCCATCTCTAGTAATGTGTCTGCAATCCACACAATCTAACTCTGCAACTTGACAGATGCCAGCTTGGCATAGACTCTGATATTAAAAATAAAGTGGAGGCTTTGTAAAAGATCACCTCATATGAAATTTGCTTTGCATGTAAATTCTTCTGTCAAATTAAAAATTGCACATAAAAAAGTTTATTGAAAGAGGCATGAGGGGTGATGAGGGTTATGTGCCCATTGTTCCACATACACCCTGGAAGGAAAATGATGATTGCACAGTTCTGATAAATAAATTTTTTTAAAAAAAATCTGCCACTTTTTTGGTTTATAAGTTTTGGAATTATTTAGAAAATCCTACTATGGACAAATTATTATTTAGTTTGCTTCTTAAAGAATTCTTTACAACTTTTCCAGTGGCTTTTATCCTGAAACCAAATGAAAGTGGCAGTTTAAAAGTATCTTTGGGTAAAACAAGTATCAGGATCCAACGAGAATTTCCATGATGTGGTCCAACTCACTCAGATCTGTTCTACATATCTGAATGTTGTTTGCTGAAGAAGAATTACAAGATGGAAAGGTTTTCAATGGCTCTTCTGTAGCAAGAGATGGTGATCTGGGTGCCATTAGTGGAGGGCAACAGAAGTCTGAATCATACATTGAAGTGTCAATATCTTCAAAAATGTCATCTATCGCTAAATCCTTCAAGTAACTGGTTGAATTTGAAATCTCAAAGGAACCAAACACACATTCAGCTCCCTTCAAATCCTGTCTATCATCTTCTAGTTTCAGACCAGTATTTTCTGGAAACTTTGGCTGGTCATCTCCAGTAGGAACCAGACAAGTAGGTGGGCTGATATCTTCCACAAAGTCCAAATCCTTCAGAATAGATGAAATAGCAGATGACATGTCGTCGTCTGAAACGATCAGCAGGCTGTTTTCAATGGGGTCTTCCACTGACCGCAGGTCGCAGCAGTGAGACTCTTGCTGACCGATACCTGAAGGCAACTGAAGGGCAATCCCAGGTGACTCCACCCCTGTGTAGCTGTGAGAAGCAGGAGCAATGCCAGGGCAGATGTTCACTGGCTGCTGGTTACTCTCTTGTCTCATCTCCTCCTGAATCTGCCGCACAGTGTTGGCGATGAGGACAGAGCGGTGCAGGTTCGGCTCCACCAGCATTTTGTACGTCTGTAGCTTGGTGAGGCACATGTTGAGCACCAGCTGCCTCTTGAGTGGGTATGGCAGACTTCGACTGGAATCAAAGGCACTCGAGAGACCAGCCATGTTCTCCTCATAGTCACTCAGCTTGCGCTTTAGGCCTCTCCCCAACATGAACCTGGAAGACAGAAATTATGAATTAACCTTGGGCAGGCCCAAGAGACAATTCTGAAAAGCCTGTAGGGTACAATACATTGGTTAACTTAAGACTTTTGATATCACAGAACATCAAGAGACAGAATGAAATCCTACACAATACTACTTCCAATGACAAGATGCACTTTTCAGCTATATTGTTTAATGGCAACATTTTTTTTCTAAACAGAAAACATGGGAAAAAACCACTAACTCTTTTTTTAAAAAGCTATATACTTCTAAGTATATGTGACTGTCCACATGAAATAAAATAGATGCTTATATTAAAGATCAAACAACTATACGGAATATTTAATAATTTCCATTTTAACAGTCATTCTTGGGTATGTCAGGTAAGATTTCAAAGCGAGTTTACAACACCCATTTTGATCTCATTAAGGCACTCTATTGTCTTGCCCAGTGTAGGACTGATCTTTCTCCTTTTTCTTTGGTAACCCAGAATTGTTTTACAGCAAGACCAACAGCAGGGCCTCCCATGGGATCCTTATATCCATTCCACAGCTTGGTAGTTTGGTTAAATGATGGGAGGAAATCTGGCTGGGCCACTGAGCTCACAGAAAGACAGTCACTGCTCATGGCTGCTGGTTCACAACCTGCTACTGACTCATACTAAGAACATCAGGCAGGAAGCTAACAAACAGCATTTTAAAAGTGACCAATTCTGGTAAATAGCTGGGAAAAAAACCCAGAATCTAGTTGCTTTCATTCTGCTCTGTGTGCTCTTGCACTGAAATACAGTAGGTCTAGAACAGTGTGATAAAAAATCTGTACACACACACATCTAAAATGTAAGTGAACCAAACAAACACCTGCTTGGATACTTTGTAATTACCATCCCAAGTCTAAAGTGTCTAAAGACAACAAGCCCTATGCAATCACTCTATATATAAACACAGAAAAGGAGTATACTGTGCACAGAAACGCTGCTAAAAGGTCAGTTACACACATTCTTAAGGGTCCGTGAACACAGACACCGCAGTCCCAAACAATTTAAAAAAATTTAGCAATCGTAAATGAGACACCAGTGGCAGGTTAAGGGCAGATCCTTCACGCACGCACAATGATCCAGGCCCTGCATGGTGCCGAGGGCCTCCCAACTTCCTTTCCATGTGAGCACTGGATACTGCCAGCAATAGCTCAGCTGATGGCCGCAGCTGCCAGCTGCTAGCCTGTTGCTAGACGTTTGGGGACAAGGAGAAGGCAGCAGGATAAAGCCTCTTTTACTTTCAGCATTTCTCCAGATTTGCAGGAAGCATGGCAGGGCTCCATGGCTACCTCCATCTGCCCAGACAAGGCTGTTGGAGAACTCAGCTCCTCTGAAGGAGCAGAAAGCAAGCAAGCAGTGCATCCTCCTCAGCAAGACACACAAAAGAAAACAGAGAGCTGCTACATGGGTTTGTCAGACTTCTTAATTGTACACACTTTTTTTTAAAGGACATATCTGGATGAAATACAACTTGTCCTATGACTGCATTTTTACTTAGGAGGGAGTTGTCTGGCCTATCTTCAGTTCACTAACATAGTCACTCCTGAAACAGCAACAAAGTTTAATTACTTGTAATTTTACGAGTGGTGCAGTTTTTTAACTTTGGAACTCTGTTTTTCTCCAAAGTATTCTGCTAAACTGCCACAGCACCAGCTGAATCTCTTTAAAAACCAGAAGGTGTCTGGATGTGGTGTGCCCGTTCACCTGGGTCATCTTCCCACATTGATCACATATCGCTCTCCCTCTCCACATTCCATTAACAGCCAATACCGAGCACGCCATTACAACAAAATCAGAACAAATATGGATACAAAGTTCAGGCACAAAGTATAATAATGAAGTATTCTGGGGAGGCAGTGTCTGTGTCAGGCATCCTCAGTCAAACCACTGACAATACTGTCAGTAACTGATAATTTTTGACACAATCTACGGAAAATCACAATTATGCAGGACAAGTAGACTGTTGCTAAATATACCAACTCTCATCATAAAGACAATAATTTATGCAAATCATAAAAATTTCACAGTAAGATTTCCTCTCCATTTTAAGTGGCATTTAAATATTGTGTACTACCTAAGGCATTACCTCATAGCATCACTATAAGAACAAATATTATCCATCAAAAAGGCTGTTCCTTCACTAAGCACCATCATTCCCATATACTGCCCACTAGTGGGTTTTTTTTGGTCTCAATTAATTAAACAGACCAAAATTTACACCCGTAAGGGAATGAAGTTATAACAAGAACTTACGCAAGAAACAGCAATTCTGACATTTCATACATTAAGTATGCTTGCTTTTGATAATTTACTGCTTTTAGTATTTTATTTTAAATATACATTTACACTTTGTTAGGCACACAGGACATACATATTCTTATCTCTTTGAATTATATTAATAGCATTAATTCCTAACATCTCAAAAGTGTGCTAGTATTTAAATTCTGTAAGCAAGCTTAAAGAGCAAGCAGACTATGATATGCAAGGATGTATAATTTCACAACAACAACTTAAAATGACATGTTTTACTTGTCAATTTAAACAGTAGTCTAGTTAGACTGAATACTTCATGCTCATATAGGCAGACACCCTTTTTTTCATTCCTCAAATTTCCTTCATAAAATTTGTCCCAGAGCATTTTAGAAATATGTAACAATGCTTGAGCATGACAGCACTTGACTATAAAAATGAAGTGCGAGAAACGCTATTTGCTGCAACTTCAAGATGCTTCTACTTAATGTACTCCCCATTCTCAAGATGTTTTTTTTAAATACACAAACATAGTACTACCTTACATTTTAGAAATTCTAACACTGATTTGTTTCCTAACAGGAAAGATCCTAACTCTCCCTCCAGGAGCGAGACGACTTCAAAGGTTACACAAAAATTTGGAAAAGGTTAATAAAAACCAGAGTACCATTGGTACGGGGGATTTAAAAATTACTAGTGTCATGGTTGCTACAGGAGACATTAAATTTCAGTTCTTGTCAAACACACTCAGCTGCTGACCTACAAAAGACACAAAGCCCCTTTGTTACCAGCTAATCTACATTTTATCAGGCCTTTTGCTTTACTTGCTAACACAAGAATTTCTGACAGGATCAGATCCTTAACAAACTAGTATGTAATTTCTGAATAGCTTGTTCTTCTATAGTGCTGTGTATTGACATCTCATCCCAAACCCAAAATTCAGTCAGATGCTGTCTTTAGCAGCTTTACTTTGCAGCAGAAGATGCTGATGGCATTATTTAATTATGCAATGCTTACTCCACTTCAATTTTTGGTAGTAGGGCAAACAAGCAGCTGTGCACACACGAAGCCCCAGTGCCCAGATGAGGAGCAGTGTCAGCCCTTCCATCAGCTGACACGAGGGCACAGCCAGCTCAGAGCAGCACAATCTGGGTACACTAAAGCACAAAGGGTCTCCAGAAACTGCACTTTCCTTACTCCATCCTAATTCCAGGAACGTACTCAGATCTCCAAAACTTGGATCAAGTAGCAGGATTTTGGGATGTGCCAATCTGATAACTCTGTAAGTAAATAAACTGAATAAAAATTAAAGTTTATGCCAACTTCAAATGTGAGATCCACACATAGGTGTTCAATTATAAAAGCAGCAAGCATCAAGTCATCCTCTTCTTAGACTTGAAAAAGTTCCACAACAAAATCTTTTTTTTCTATTCATATGATCTATTTTAGAATCTTTTGTCATGAAAAAAACAGGAACAATGAGGAACAACACATCTCAACTTTTTTTCTGGCATTTTCTCATTCTCTCTCCTTATAGTAATGCACACTGAGCCACAGGCCATTTATGATGGAATGCTTTTTAAATTGAAATACTTTCAGATATAGAGAAAAGAAAGCAAACTGAACTCAGTATTTGGGAGTACCAAACTCTCTATTCACATCACTGAACTACAATGGAGTCTACATAGAAATTCTGCCCTGACAGCATGCTCCTCAGTTCCTTCCAGTCCTCCATGGAGGACATTTCATAGCAACTCCTCCCTGCTAAGATGGGAAGAAGCATCCAAGCACTGTAATCCTACACCATACCAGGGTTTGAAAAAACTTGGGAGGGAAGAGGCATGTCCCTGGTTGGCAAATCCACACAATACCAAACAAACTGGCCTGGTCAGGGTGCAGCTACTCAGAAGAAATATTCCAGGCTACCAAGAAAAATTCACATTGCGACGTGTTGTGGGCAATGCAGGGCCCGTGCCACCATTTCAGCTCCATCTGTCACAGGGTCTGACAGTGCAGCTGCCACTGACACATGGTTGGGAAGTACAGCTGGGAACACTCTCAAGGAATAATGCAACATGTGAAAACCCTCAATTACTTCTATCTGGGCAAACTACTACTTAAAAACTTTTTTGGAAGATGAGGGAAAAGAACTAAAGAGTAAAGTTAAACAATGTTTAGAACTCAGGACCTCACAGAGCTTTAATTTTCACCAGAGAAGAACTTCAAAAATAATGAGTGTATCAAACACAACTGCCATGGTTACTATTGTCTGAACATGAACTTTTTATGCACAAAACAAGCACTGTAATCAACTACACTACAGTTATTTATTTACCATTAAATATGTCCGAATAGCAAAATCATTGATGAAGTACCTGGCCTTCACTATGCAGGTAAATATAATTTAATTCATAGTGGTTCCTTTTGGATTTAATTTTTAGAATATTATTAAATACAGACTTGCTTGATCCTTTCCGTACAGCCACACTGTTGCATTTTTCAGCCCAAGACTATCTCAAATTGAAATATTACTTTTTCTTACAGGACAAAAATACCAGCTTTGCAGATGTGTGAGCACCTCATAAGTGAAAGCTCCCTGTCCAGTTTGCAGTAATGCAACTTACGTATTAAAATCAAAATTAGAGACTCCTTGCTGTTGTAATTTGGGCAAATCCCTTTCAAAGTCTCCTTTGTCTCATAACTGTAGAAACCATACAAGAGTAAAGACAGAAGTCTCTCTGGGCTGTAGACTTGTGTTAGTGACGACCAAGGCTGGCTGATAAGCTGGTGTTCTGCCCTCCCCTCTCTTCCACGGACACATCTCACAAGCACACATCTATCTGCAGGAAGTGCAAAGGAACACAAACATCCCACAGTTACGGCCGTTCCCCAAAATTATTTGATGTATGCTGCACATTATTTCTGATGATAATCCTTCCCTTACCTGACACATATTTTAGCTTAGGCAACACAACTTCACAGTTTTAATTAAGTGCTGGACTGGCTAGTGGCTGGTATTTCATGTAGAAGAAAGCACACAAGAAAATGGCAAGGCTGAAAGTGCAGTTAACAGACACAGCACAAATCCCTTCCTCCCATCCAGGCTTAGGGCTGATCACTTGGATGTGCCTTATGTAACACCATAAGCTGTCAGACCACACAGAACAGTGCCTCTGATCTGGGGTCCCCAGCAAGTGCTAGAGATCCCCACACAGCATCTCAGCTGTTACCAAAAGCAAGTGAGGGAAGGACTAAATGCCTTAGGAAACACCAAAGTAAAAAGCAATTTGGACCTGAAGACACGTTCAAATATACAAAAATATGTTTAAGTCCATTGGCACCCCACCCCACCCCCTCTCAGCACTGCCCCAGTTTAGCCAAGATGAGTAACTGCTAGAGGAGGCACAAATGACTAAAAGTGTGCATACAGGGAGGAGTGCAGTCCTACCAGCTTAGTCCCATACCTAAACTCCTATGCAACAACTTCTTCACAGGAGTCAGAAATTACTAGAAAATAGCAGCTCAAAGAAAGGAGACTTAATGTCAACTTTTTGATCAACAGATTTTGACCTTTAACACACCCAAGTCTGGTACAAAGTAACTGGAACATAGAACCAAGATATGCTACTGTTCAGACTCAAGAAACCCCCCAAAAAACCAACAAACACACACAAAACCAAACAAAGACACACACACTCCAACCCTGAAAACAAACCAGAAAAAACCCCAGACACCTACGGATTTCCCCACATTTCAAAGTAAGACTAGCCTGAATAGCATTCATTAGGTATAAGAAAGGAACAAGAGGAAGACTGAGTTTAGCAGAGAATTAGTCTGGAATTAATAACCTTCCCATTGTCATTCACTATGTCTGGAAGTAGAGAATAAACCTGTATCATACACAAATATTGTAGGAGCTGAAATGATGTTTAGGAAGCACTTGGAAGCAAGTTTTACCTTGATTTAGAAGTTAGTTTGAAACCCCCCCACAAAAACTTGTTTATGTTATGTCTAACAGGATCTGGAAAATTCCTGCACTTAAGGACATCTTTCTAAGTTCCTTACTCCCATTTCATTTCACAAAGCACTGATAAGAGCTTTGCTTTACAAACTGTGGCAGCTAAGTTTCAGAGCATGACATTTCACTCTGGAGAAGGAACTCCTCTGTTAGGATCTGTACCTTCCACAGCTAGAGCAAGTGGATCCATGCTGTTCCCAAAAGTAAATGAACCACATTCTCAGCAGCTGATATCTAAACACAAAAGTGTAAGGGAGAGCTGCTGAGGGAGCTCCAGTGTTCAAGTGTTCAGTAGAGAAAAACTTTCATTCTTAAAAACCCCAAACTAAAGCACTATCACTCTTGTCTGTCACTTGTGTATCTCATTCCACATTTACTAACAAAACTCACATGTATTTTTAATGAGAATGTGTTTAGCAAAGTTTTTTCCCGGGAATTCTGGGTGGATTTTTTTTCTTTAGTGGAACAAAGGCCTGGAATCATTTAGACTAAGGATCAACAGTAGCTGGCAAAAGCTAATACATGATCAAGAGTTACTAAACCTAGAAACTCCCACAGTAAAACTAAACTATAATTAAATGAGAACATAAAGGAGTCATAAAGGAAACAACAAGAACCAAACTACCACGGTTCCACCAAAGCATCTCACTGGAGAGACAAAGGATCATTAGATCTGCAAATGCAATGACACACCTCTTCACAGCTTGTTCTAGTCAACTGAACAGTTCTCCATCCATTTTCCTTACCCTATTTGCTTCAAATAGAGATACTGGATGCATTCACCTACATAACACTGACACATGTTTTAGAGCTACAGCAATCTAAAAGATCCACTAATGAAGGAACTTATAGTTTATTAAATATTATTAATTGATATGCCCATACTTTAACAGAAAAAAATTGGACCACTAACAGTAAAAGCAAACAAGAATAAAAGCTCTTTTCCTGATACAGGACCATGCATTTATTCTTCCAGTAACCAATCACCGAATTTTCTCTTGTAGCACACAACTTTACTACAGTATCCCAAGTGCCACCTTCTCACAAGACAAGATTTTAACACTCAATTCTAGCAGCTGAACAGCGAATCTCACTCTAAGATTTAAGCCTCAGTTAACCAATTGCCAAGAAAAATGTGATCTTATGACAATATGCTTTGTTGCATTGTAATAATCCCCCGTTATAAAAAATAGTAATGGAAATTCAGAATACTCAAGCCAAAGAGTTTATACTATCCACTAAGCCTAAGCACCTCACTTTATATTATATATCCCATATTTAAAACACATACTACAGTTTACCATTCTAATCCACAAATAACATCTGCAGCCCATTATCAGAACGTGCTCTATGCACGTAAGATACAATTTCATAAAAACATGCAAGTACTTACCCTTAGAAAACAGAAAGGAGTCCAGGCAGGAAGATTCTGGATTTTGCATAAAGCGTGGTCATCCAAGAGTCTTGAACTATCCCAGAGGCCAAGCCATCCACCGAGGTAGGATGATGCGACTTATGAGGAAAAACAAAACAAAACCAGAATATTTAATTACTATGTGGTGGTTTTTGCTTTTTTAAACCAGAGGCATTAAGCACACAATTCAATACAACTTCTTAAATTATTTGTGCTAAATTCTATTAAAACAGATAAATATAGGTAAAACCCCCTAAAATTCATAAATACACTGAAATTAGAGGACCTAACAGTTTCACCTGTGAACACATAAAACGTGGAAATTATCTTTCATAAATGAGTATTACAAAATGCTGATCCTCTAAGTGTTAGGCTTTAGGATAAGGATTTGCACCGATATTTCTTCAGGTTATTGAACACCAATTTACAATTGTAATCATCTCCAAAATCACATAATCAGGAGAGAGTATACCATGGACTGTGAAGAACTACATTTCAGAATTACCTCCTAACACTTACAGGCTGCAAAAGCAGTTAGATTTTTATTTAATTCCCCAATGTTCCTCTATTTCAGCATACACAAAACCAGTATGAGAAGATATTTGATAAGGTGTCCTACAATTGTGTCTAATATTCAGTGTGGCACCATTTCCATCAAAACCCTGATATAGCAACATCTATAGCAGAATGGCTAGAGACCATATGGATTAAATCATGGATTAACTCAAGGCATTGGAAACTGGGAAATGTGAAAAGGCTGAAGTGACAGTAAACTATACTACTAGGCTAGGAGATGTGGAGGGAATCGCACGATCCATGCTCGTGAGGTCACACCTCCACCTGGAGCATCGAACAGTTGTGAATTCCAAGAATTAAAGCCCTTGCAGGGGCTAAGAGCCTGCAGCCAGGATTGGATGTGACATGCCTGTTTGTGCACATCACACACACAGACACCTGACCCAGCTACGGCAAACCGCCTCACGAATGCACCGCAGGAGCAAGGATCAGTGCTATCCGGATCAACACAGTCCTTCATGATTGAAAAATCAAGAGTTCATACATTAATTCACAAATCTTAAAATAATACATAGTGAAAGGCAATCTTACATTCAGACAGACGGGCAAGTAAACGCCTACAGTGCATCTTACATAGCAACTCATAGCCTGATGCTACCAAAGGGCTCCTCCGCTTACAGAAACTCGGAACTGTAAAGATGCAGTAAAACAGCAGTAAAATGCCCGTGACCTAAGTAAGCCAAATCTAACCCACAGCAACAAACACATTAATATCTCCCTCCTCCTCCTAGGAGCTGACTTCTTTCCCAGTATAAGGAAATCCATGCTATCTGTAAACAATAATAATTTTAAAAATCCCCAAACAAAGAGACAAATGAAGATTCATAACCTATTTGCTCTGAAACAGCAGGACTTCAGATGGTCACTACTGAGGTTCATTAAACTGTACTTGTTAGGTCACAGGGAGAAGTGTGCAGTCACTGCATTTTCTATACACTGAATATAAAAACACACGTTTTAGAATTTTAGGATTTCTTAATGCTAAAACAACTTCACAAAGCTAACAAGCATACTGAAATGTTGGAAAGTTTTAGATTTTAGCACCTTAGCTAAAAAACCCCAAACCCAACAAAATTAGAACCACTGGATAAAAAAAACAGTACTGTTACTTGTATTTTAGAAGTCCAATATTTTGCTAGAAGGAGATGAAGTCAAGAAGTTTTCAAATTTAATTTCTTTATTATATACTTCAAAGGATTCCTGTAGAAGTAACTGTAGAGGTTGTGACTTTTGCCCTGTATGATTTCACACTGGGATGAGTGTCAGGAAGAAGTACAGAGGTAAGGTTATTATAATAGGTCTAGTTTTTACAATCTGTTAGGAAAAAAAAGACAACTACAGAAGACACAGAGTAACTGTAAATCACTATGAATTTTATCTCTAGTGGATTACTTCTAGTTTCTTCCTGTCTTCCCTTCCCAGTACCTGTTTAGGAGTCACTTTAGAATTCTGAGATTACAGCATCATTTCAATGTTAATGGTATTTCCCCCACTGCAGCTAACTGCCTGAACGACAGAATTTTAGCCACATCAAAAATAAAGTGGAAAACTACTGCATAAGGCTCCTACTTATGCTTTTAGAAACTAGCATTCCAACACAGTTTGAAAAATTCCAGGCCTAACTAGGGCAGAAATTATTAACTGCACCTATTTGCGAGCCTTATCTGCAGTATGCATAAAAGAGACCAATCTTACGCTCCTCCACTCCTATCCACCTGCTTGTAGCCCGGACTAACGCGCATTTACTGAGCCAAACAAAACCCGCTATTAGAAATGTAACTGCAGCATACACATCGCAACTACCGAGCGGCAGCGATCAGGAGTGCCAGGATGGAAAGGCTGGGATTCAGGGAAAGCCCTTTCCTGCCGCCCTCCCGCAGCCGCTCCCGCGGCTCCTGCCACCATTTGGCCTTTGTGGAAGG
>VXAC01007146.1:132761-147601 GCA_013399225.1 Rhipidura dahli
TGTATAAACTCGCAGTCTGTCCGTGACCAAAACTACGAAATTTCAGTAAAAGGCACGCCCAGGGCCTCCACAGAGCAGCGTTCCTTCAACGCCCGGTGCCAGGGCTGTTGGGAAACGAGGCGCACACGTCTCTCGACCAGCCCTAGAGCTACGTCAAACATTGCACAATTCTCCCATGAATATTCACTTGATTTTTTTTTTTTCTCTTCAAAGATGAGGTGGTTTTAGCCATGCTCAAACCTCGTATTTGCTTTTCACGGGCATTTGCGTAATCAAGTTACATTGGCACGAGTGTTTGTACAAACCAGATTTCAAAATCTGACATTGAAGTATTTGTAAGGATTGATTTTGAGCTTTTGTGGAACCCTGCCATGGGTTGGTTACCTGATGCAGTCCCAAAAAGCTGCTTGATCTAAACCCATCTCTAAAAGAGCTAATCTCTAGGACAGTAAAACCAAACAAAACTCAAGGACATTCGTACAGATGTGTTCCTACACTGAAGGCGAGCACAGACCAAGTTCATACGCAAGGTTCTATATTGATCTCATAAATACTACAGAAACATTTGCAGTTGTCTGCTGGAAATAACACTACAACTTCGATTAAAGATCAGCTGCTTTTTGTGATTATTTAGCAAAGGAGATTTTTTTTTTAACCCTCGGGTCCAACAGATTTCAACACTTGTGTCTCCTGATGGGCACTTGTGAAGGGTTTGGAATGTCCAAGGCTTGACCCAAATGCAGGGGTGAAGGGAGACAGACAGAAAGCTGGGTCCCTCACTGAGGGCAAAGGCACCGTCTCTCCAGGCCACCTCTCTCCTGCAGCATGGTGCCCCCGACTCTCAGCCACAGCTGTGCTCTGACCTCACTGCTGGGGTCACAGAGCACAGAAGGGGAGCGAGTGCTGCCGTGAGAAGCACTAATGAATCCTTTTTGACACGCTGCCGGAGCTGTGTCACGTCCCCGAATGGCTGAAGGGTGACACCCCAACCCTCATGGTCCACCTGCTATACCAAGTCTAAGTGCAGGACCAGTGTCAGCGCTGAGGGGGAGGAGTGGACCAAACATCTCCCCCATAGCCCTTCCCACCACACCCTGTGGCTTTAGTGGAGGAGCAACTCTGGGATATTCAGGATTCTTCTGTCTGCTAAAGTCAGCCAGAGACAACCAGAGTATTGCACCAGGACCGACCCCTGCCATATGCTTGGGATTATCTCCAAGGAATAGACACAGGATAGGCATACAAAGGTAGCTGGTGCAGAAGGGACAGATCTGGAATCATTATGTCTGATATGGAATATAAAGGGGTAATTTAACTAGCAGTACCACCAAAGTGTCCTCATAGCTTGAGCAAAGATTAGGCTTTGCAGACTTGACCCCTGCTGGCCAAAAGTCTGTGACCTCTGGGCAGCCCCGCAGCACCAGTATAGTCCTGGAGAATTCTCTCTTCTCTACAGCTCAAGGCAGTCCTTGAGCCTCTGGTACAGCCATTGTCCTCCAGTCCAGCAGACCTTCCAGAAAGACATCAACACCAGTCACCTTGCTCTACTCACTCTTTCTTAAGTGATTAACCTAAGGTGGTCAGCTGTTCTGTAACCAATTTTTGTTCTGTGCAATAGAAAAGGGTGAATGTGCCTACTATAGCAGGTGTTTCTAGAAAGGTCAGATGTTTCAAGCATGCTCTGACAAAAGCTACAGCAAGAAAGAACCTGGAGTTGTTTAAATGCACGCATCAGAACTTTGGATTCATGGCTTAACACTTGAAGAAGTTAATAGAAATGACACAAAATTTGGTGATTATTTGCAAAGGGTTTGGTCACTTTTTTGCTTGTATTATCAGTGGGATTTACATACAAGAACTGGAACCTCATTTAGCTTGGTAATAGTTTATGTCATGTTCTAGAGGAGCCATGCTTGTCTAACATGGTGAAGAATTCAGTGGGCTGAGCTCACATGTAAGGTCTTTCTTGAGAAAAAAAAATCCTTTAAAAGGCCCTTACGTTCTCAAATGAGGTCATATTCTAGGAGTCTAATGCTCTCCCATTTTGACTTGAACTAAGCTTGAGGCAGAAAGAGGACTGCATATGATTTTTTAATGGTTTAAACATGGCCTTTCAGTATGACTATACTCACTGCAGCAGGCCAGGATGCCATTCTCACGAGCAGCATATTTGCTTTTGCAGCAAATTTCACATAAATCAGGAAAAAATACAACCCCCAAACCAATCGAGGTCTCTATATAACTCATCTGAAAGAAACGCTGGAGGTTTGCTACTGCTTCTTACCTTCGTACTAGGCATCTATTGAAAAACACTGTTCCAGGAACACAGGAACTAATGAAGACTGCTTTCCTATGGATTTATTATGCCTGTGATTAATTACCTCTGCATCCAAGGTAGGAGCTCTATTTGAAACTGGTCTCATGCCTGGAAACTTGTATCTCTCCCTTATCTGGATTACTGGGTATCAGTACAGAATGCTGTTTTCTTCTGATATCTCCATACTCAGAAAAATTCTAAAAATGTAGTGACTGTGAGATCTGCCAGATTTGATTGAAATGAAGTAGCTATTCTGAAGTCAAATGGCAGAATGATCCTGTATTGCCATACTTCCATAGGGAAGCGAGAAAGGCACAGCACACTGCACTAAAGCCCAGTTAGTTTTACCACCTAGGCTTACTCAAGTTTTTTAGAAAAAGACATGACACAAGTTGGTTATTACAAAACCTAACAACACCTTACTGAATATTTCTCAGAGTAGGAAATCAGCCATTGTTCTCTTTTGTCAAAGGAATCACAATTTACAAGAAAAAGCACTTCGAACAAAGCAGAGACACATAAGCAAACGATGGTACTGAGCTTCAATGTGAACAATTAACCATTCAACAACTTTGATGTGAACTTCAGTCAGCTCACTGGACACAAAATAATCCCAACACCCAGTACATTTCATATCTAGCCTTTTTCTCAGTAATGATTTTAAACACAGAAAAGTGAATTTGTTACAAGTACTGGGGATTTTTTTCCTTTAAGTATTAAACTCTTCTGGTTTTTGAGTTTGTTTTTTATCAACGTACCTGCTCTTCCCTTTGGAAGTCCTGTTTTGTACACTTCCACAACCCCAGGCTGAAGCTGCTTTAGTTTTTCTTGATTTCCTCTCCAAACCTTGTCTGTAAATGGAATGTGAAAAACAGGGTATACAGTTCCTTTGCTACAGCATTTTAGTATTGCACTACACACTTGAACTTCCCACAATACACAACTTCCAAATACAGCACACATGGGGATACAATTTCTGTTTAATTCTGGTTTTGCAAGAAGTCATGTAATCACCTGTATCTTCAATTACTCTTCCCTACAAAGATGACAGTTGAAATTACTCAGATGTTTCCCTGGCAATGCAGAGCAGCCTCTAGCATTAGGTTTTCCTGTTGACATGTTTGTCATGCATGAACATCTACCACAATAATTCTTCAGGTCATAAAGCACTCATTTTGGGGGAATGTTGGTTAAGCAAATGAATAATTGTTGGGGTTTTTTTAAGAAAGAGCAACCATACAAACTTATGAAAATCATATCAGACAATGAAATTTTAGTATTTTTCACGAGTTTTTTTTTTTTTAAAGGCACTATAAACATCTAAAATAAGTCTCTTTCCTGACAAATTATTCAATGGTATTTCACCTTTCCATGAAAATTCCTTGGAAAAAAGTAGGAAAATTTATCTCAACTGTCAACTTTGCAAGAGACACCAAAAGAAGTTCAGACAATCCTTGCAAAAGCTTGTATTTGATAAGCCAGGTTAACAAAAATATGTGTGTTCCCAAGGTGTTTATTTCATTTCTTTGAAATTTGGTGGCTTTGTACTCTTAGTATTAATCACAGAGCGTGAAATCACTCATTTAAGAACTGTTGAGCAAACCAAATTTGTCATCATCAGTCATGTTTTTTTTTTGCATATGGGACTATGCATCCTAGGTCTGAGACACGAGCATACTTTCATTTTGAAAAGAAGTAATTTTTGAGGCATTTTTATTTATCTTACCACAAATTTCACAAAACAAATGTATTGGGTTTTTTTCATTCTAGCTTTTGACACTTTGTTTATTTATAAGGGAATATGGAGTAAGTTGGAGGATTGTAAAGCATTCACACAAATCAATATTCTGAGACACAAAAAATCCATAATGGTCTGGTAATTACAATATTAAACTATACTCTCAGTCAGTTTACAATAATGCCTTTTAAAATGCTTACTAAAGCAGCCTAGACATACCCAACACTTCAAAAAAAGTCTAAGGACAGCTTTGAAAACAGGCAATTCCTGGTGAGTCTGAAGGCTCAGCTCACACATGAATCCCTAACCTGCTCCAGAGCTAAAACCCTTCACTGCTGCACCTCCAAGGCAGCCTGGTCAGGATAGGTGCTTTTTTATACAAAGACCTGATTCTCTCTTCATTGACCAAATTTGTCTTTTAGGCAAATAGAGCTACATTTGTAGAGACAGATGATGTCTTTTGCTAGGCAAACTCCCAGAGCTGCAGCAGAGAGGGGGGGGGGGTTAAAGAAGCCAACAAGCAGCACACAGAGAAGCAATAAGCAGACACACCATTGTTACAGCAGCCTGGATCCTTGCACTTCTTGCCTTTGCTGAATGCTTGAGCTCCAGAAACTCTTGATTTTCTGGCAAGGAAAAAGGAGAAATAAAGCCACAGGCATAGAGGCAGAAGGAGAGCTCAATGTTACCTGCAAAAGAAGCAGAATGGATATTAGCTATGTGCCTGACAAAGCTTTATTTTGTGCAAGTCTACAGCTCAGTGCCACCAGGCAAACCAACGGCCTTGTTTCACACATGGCATTGATGCCTTGCAAGCTCCATCCCTCTTCCCTTGGAGCACAAGAGAAAAAAGGCTGCTAGGAGTGGCAGCAGAATCTGTCAAAAGCCTTTCCTAATTTAAGAGGCTACATTTTTGTTTTTTTAATTTCCCATTTACATGTAGAAATTTTAAAAATCCCTATCAGCAAATATCATCACTTATCATTTGTAGTAACAGCTCACTAATCCAGAATTCACAATCTTACAGGCACCTTTTAATTTCTGATGTCTCTCATTACCTTAGAGGATCACATAGAGTGGGAACTTACTGTATTAACCTTTAAGTGATGCATATTTAACCAATACCTCTTTGGACTAGCAAAGAAATGACAATGGTAGTTACAAAATAAAGCTTTTTTTTTTTTTTTACCAGGGGAAGTGAAGCATGAGAAGCTGAATTAGATTGAGATACGTTATTAAAGCAATAGGGAGACAAGCTGATTTTACACACTGGTCTCTGCAAAGTCAGACCACTTGTAGACACACATCAGTTCTGTATGGTGACTGTGCAAGTTTCAGCAATACCCATTCTTGCATCTGCTGAGCTGAGATATCAGGCTTGTAAAAGCACATAAGATTTGGCATAAGTTTTAAGAATGTAATAAAACAGGATATATATTTCTGTTTAAATGCTTAACTCCATAAATGCCTACTTACCTAACATCTTTCCTGTTAAACCAAGTAGTCTTTATAAATTGTTTTAATTAGGCACAGCTTCCTCAGTAAAGGAATGCACACAGCTAGATGCTTTGTACAGCAATAAAGCACAGAGTTATGAATACATGTGCATTTGACAGTTTAACAAATGAACAAATTATACTGATTCCTATTTGTAACATACAGACTGATGCACACTAAGGTGGGGAAGAGAATTTTTAAAATATCTAAACACAAAATTGTTCATTTAATGAAAATGGAGGATGTGGGGGCAGAGGAGATCCACAATTGTTCAAACCTGTGGGTTTTAAACACAGTTCAGAGCAGTTTTGGGAAAGTTTCCCAGAGGAACAGAAGATATTTAGTTAGTCAAATCAATGCTGATGTTCCCTTTATAGAACTCTGAAACTGCCTGGCTCTCTGTTTTACCCTTAGGCATCTGCTGTCCAGTTCAGTGGTTCACACACAGAAAAGCATCAAGAAAAATTCCCTGCAGATCTATAATTTTTGAAGGAATCTCTGATACTACAACAAACACTAACACATAAGCCAGATTTATTTCACTGTGAGATGACAGTTTTTATCTATATTTGGATCCTCCTGAATCAGCATTTATTACTGCAACATCTATGAGTGATCTCTCAATTAAGATATGAAGCATTGGCTTCTCTTTGGTCCAGCTTCATCCTGCAAACTGAACTGGCAAGTGCCTATATGCTATCTTGTCCTTTAACATGAAGTTATGAAGTGAGAAAGCAAAGTCTAACTACTACAGCATCTACAAGGTATCTTATGCCAAGTGTAATAAAAAGAAACATTTTCCAATACACTGAAGACTCACACCAAGTGCGTGGTTTCATAAGATGGAATCAATAAGCATTCAACTGTTGAGTTTGCAAAATTTAGCAAAATGATACGATCTTTCCTCAAAGCAGATGATTCTAAAGCACATAGGCTCAGTGGTCTCCTTATTCTTGAAGTGATACTCAAATGTTTTCAACACCCCCTTGGCACCCCCACCTCCAATCCCCTTTCCAAGTTTGAGAATCTGCATCATCGGTAAGGTCACTCATGGGAAGGCAGAGCCTGTCAGACACAGCACGGTTCTCTTTTCATGTTCAGCAACTTGCTTGGTTCAGATCTACAGAAAACAACCACATTACTGACAGATGTCTCCCCTTGGCACAGCCATGGCCAACACATTCCAGAAACCAATCTGTATTTCTCCCCTTCCCTACTCCCTGCTACCTTGGAACTTTTCCCCAGTAGCACCTTCTGATAGTAAACATTTGTTATTTTGTAATAAAATCATAGGCTATACTCTAGTTATCCCTTTCCCCAAAAAAAGTTTCCTAGGAAGAGGCTTAGTTTTATACACTCTAAACCAAATGTGAAGAAAAGACCACCATCCCATGTTGTATTACATTTTTTGTTATTTAAAAAAAGCCAAGAGGAAACCCTTGGTAAGAGTGGAGCATATTAATTATGACAAAACATTATGACATACCAACCAGTGAGATTTAAAGGCTGCTAATAACACCTTTTGTAGTAATTAGTGCAAGATAGTTATCCCATAAAAACAAATATTTGATGGTAGACTTCAATGATAAACAATTCACTTGATGACATTTACATATAAATACACATAAATAAAAACCTACATCATTTAGGTTTGTAGTTAACAAGAAGTATGGTCTGGAATGAATTAAATGTAACTGTATATAGCTGGATCAAAGCTCTTGTGATAATGATACTCAAGTATGTGGGGTATGAAAAGCATAAATGTACAATTCTCCATTTAGTAAAGTACTACGCTATAAAACAGAATCATGAAAACAGCTCTTACATTTTAATGCAAAGTATAAAATTGTATATTCACATTTACATACACTTTACTGAACTACATTGGGTAGCTCATGGTAAAAAAACATCCCTTTTTGAAAATCTTGCAAAAAATACATCAACTTCGGATATGATCAAAAGTTACTAAGTTAGCAGCTGACATAACATCTGTAGTAAAAATATATTTTAGGAAAATACCTGGAAAAATCTAAACACCAATAAACACTTTAAAACTATTTTTGAAGTAAAAATTGTAGCAAAACCCAGAAGAAGCTAGCAAGGATAACAAGGACTATTGCATACTGCTCTTTAAGAGCCACATAGCGACTTAAAACAGAAGCAGCAGGTATGGTAGTTTTGTGGTGTCACAAAGCGGAAACTGGAGGAAAATAGGAAACCAGTTATCCAACTTCCCTCTCTGTTTACTACCACTTTTAAGAGAGAAGTATAAGAATGTGAGAGAATCCCTCTCACTGGGAGGATATCCTCCATCAAAGGCTAAAACAAATTGGTAAAAGGAACCCAATTTCAAGAGCCTTGGACCCCGGACGTAGAAACATTTACCGTATGTACTTACAGTTCAGTGGATGATAAATCAGATTATTACACTACAAGTTGCAGGTTAACTTTAGGAGTTAACACTATTTTGCAATATGAAGTGCTTCTTAATATATATATATATAAAATATATAGATATTTGTAAAATACTCGTGCAGATGTGATAGAACAAACTGTGGAAATTGCTTTCACAAGTTTTTTCTTCCCATTAACAGATCTTTGCCTCCTACACAAGAACGTTCAGGATTCAACAAGGATTTCCACAATATGATCAAGGTCATTAAGATCAGATTTACAATTAGAGTTAGAAGCTGTATTTGCTGGAGAAGAAAATGTTTCAAGACTATCACAGTGTCCCATTTTTGTGTTGCTCATCATGCCTGTTAACATAGTATCAAGATCATAGTAAGAATTGTCAACTTCTGAAAATAGATCTTCAACAGAATTAGGACTTTTATTCTCCAGTGTCTCAAATATTTGATCTAAAGATTTTTGAAAGTTTCCTTTATTTTCTTGTGGATTCTCCATTTCCCACATGTTGCTCTGCATATTTCTTGGTGCTTGCACTGAAGAGGCTGTTGACATAGTTTCTGAACTATCTTGTGCCTGGTCACTCTCAAAGTCTTTATTGAAAGTACCGTAGCCTGGAAGATGCTTTCCCTCAGCTTGATCCCGAGATGAACGACAGAGGATATCTGTTGAAACAAGACGATCCAGGGATGCCTGCCCTGTACTCTGTGTATTTATCATCTGCCAAGTCCCATCTTGAGTCATTTCCTCTTGGATCTGCCGTACCGTGTTGGCTATAAGTACCGAGCGACAAAGGTTGGGTTCAACCAGCATGTGACACAGCTGAAGTTTAACCAAGGACATGTCTAAAAGTGACTGCCGCTGGAGATTATAGGAAGGAATAGCCTTAATACCAGCCAGTGTCCCTTCAATATCTTCTTCACCATCAAAACATTTTCTCTTTAATCCTCGCACAAACATTGTGTCCTGTTAAAAAACAAATAAAAAAAATTGTGTACCACACAAACGGGTCAAGAAAGAGGGGGGAAAAAAAGAGACTAAAAAACAGAATAGCAAACTTTAATCTTCTATTAAAAAGTAAATTCTTTTAAAATAGAAACATCAGAATTATCATACCATGTTCTAGAATGGCCAGTGTGGTACAACAGAGGTCAGGAACATATGGACCGAGTCCCAAAGTCGACATTCGGGAACCAGGGGTGAGCAGGTCCACAAGGGATGGCATCGGAGAGAGGCAGGGGCTCCCAGCTCCTGGCTCCCATTAAGCTCCACACTTGATGGAAGTCAGGAGCCGCTGCCTCGCACAGAAGCAAACATGTCACCGGTTGTATTTCACCTACTGGAGAGGCAGCTTCTCCTCGCTCCTCCCAAGTTTCTACTGGCATGCTTAACCTCTAATTTTGGAAATAAAAATACAACCTGGCACACCATCTTTAAAAGATTTGACCCCTCCAGAACATTAACATGCCTAACGGAGTAATAAAAAAAAAAAAAACCCATGGGCAGCATATGTGAAAAGATTAGCTTTTTTTGTTTACAAAGTGAGTAATATCTAGATTGTTCCATGTAACTTGAGACATTCAGTGGAGGTGCCCAAAGCTGTCCTTCCAGTTCCCCTCCTTGGGTGAGTAAGTGAACTGCGTAACTCCAATAGGAACTGGGCAAGGATAGTCACAGTCATCCTCTGTATGGGCTTCTGTACTGCTTTCCCAGTTGACTGTAAGATAGCAAAATTCCTGTATTCCTAGTTTAAGGTCACCAGCTAAAAATACACAGGGTGCATGCAGGCTTCTCAGTATTCACCTAAAATCCCTTGCTGAATTTTCCAAAGGGTGCTTCTCAAGTACCAGCCTCAGCTCTTCTGAATTGCACTAATTTTGACAAAAGTGCCCCATGCAAATATTGCAGCTGGTCCCTTGAAATACAAAGTAACTTTTTTAAAATGCGATATATATCACTTCTTTTAGTTTTATAAATATTAACCTGCAAATGAAAGCTGGTACCTGATCTTTACATTTATGCTTCTTCCTTATTTCCCTTCTAAGTCTTCTGTCCTTAGAATTCCTGTTTGGTCAATATTTGGGGATTTATTTTTCAAGGTAGTGACCCAAACAAAACAGTTTTTCAGCTAAAAGCTGATAAAACCAAAATACTATTGCAGCGTCTTTCTATATCAATTCCAATTTTCCTTGATAAGCCAATTTTCCTTGATAAGCCCTAAACTCTGCCTTGCTTTTCTGGTTGCTACGGTACATTCTACTTATTTTCAAGGAATTCTCTCTCAGCTTTTTCAGAGACACTAAAAATCCACCAAAGGGCAACAACACTGTTCCGTTCAAAATACATTACATGCTTATCTACTGTGAAAACCTGGGGATAGCACAGTAGCTAGATAAACACTTGGTCTGCCTCTGTACAACACTTGTTACATTGAAATAACCTTCTTTGGGATTTGCTGACTCTTAAAAAGATTTATTTCCACTGAAGGTACAAAACTCTTTAGAAATCATAATGTGCAGAGACTACAACATAGAATGAACTTGGTCTTGTGGGCATTTTTCATAACTTCTTAAATGCTATCCATGGATTTGCAATGTATGAAATACTCTGGACGTTTCTTCTAAAATTTTATCCTAAAACCTAACATATTTGCACTACTCCTGTTAAATACAACACACACTCCTGCATGATAGTTCCTTTTTCAGAGTTTTAAACATTCCTGCAAACTTCCTATCAGAGAATAACCTATTTAATTTTCCCTACATTTGTATGTACAGTAATTTCTGAACACACCCTCCCCCACATGTGAAACAACCTCTAGAAACATCTTTTGGGACTGTGTACAAACCACATATGACAAACCACATCATCAAACATTAAACACTGTGCAGAGTTTGACGCTTCTTTTATTTCAACTTACATTCTTGTGATGAGTAATTAAAACGTCAATTGAATGTTAACCTGGTTTTCATACATCTATAATTTGGCATTCAAATGCCTTCTAAGGCAACAGAACAGAACACAGGAGAAAACTTGAAAACCTCAATACATCAAACACACTTGGGTACCTAGAAGCAGAGCAAAAACATTTTTGGATTCTAAAAGGTAAACCCTTCACAGCATTCACTGGATCTTTTTCTAAAACTTGCTCTCAATTAGTATCTTACATCATAAAGCCACTTCTTTGTCATCACAAAGTACCAGGTTACAGTTTCATTTAAGAAGCAAAAAGTGACTTACCAGGAATTGTGTTTGATGCAATCCTTCCTCTTCTCCCATGCTACTGAGCAAGAGTCCATACAGTAAAAGTGAGAGCACCACCTACCAAGCACAGGGAAGCAGGATGTCAGGCAGGGACAGAAGATGCAGAACAAAATAAGTTTTGCTTCGGTATCTCTATCCTGTGTGATGTGACCATCATTCCCACAAACATGAATAGTACTATTCAACCCAATACACAACTAGAGCATAAATGTGATTTGGCCAACAATACCCCCAAAATATGCTGCAGAAGGAAAATGCCAGTTTAATTCCAAGTCCTAGGCTATTGCCTGACCTTTGGACCAGCCTCTCCCTTATGCCTACACCACTGCCATTTGAAGAGCAAACAAAAAATTTTCATATGAGCATTAAAGTGTGCACAAACAAAAGATAATGAAAACAAGTCTTCCTTACTTTTATTACAAAACTTTAGTTTTCACCTTTGTTGTACAAACCCATGTATATCTCTGTAGCATCTAGAGAAAATGAGCTGGCACAAACACAAAACTGAAACATAGCAAAACATGAGAGAATTTTCCTTTACCATCACAGAAACTTTATGACTAAGATTCACTTTGCAAGATGACAATAACGAAAGTAATGACAGTAGTTAAACTGCTTTAACTATAAAGGCTGAGTTTTTAAAACACATTTAAAGCATAATAAGATTTGATATATCAAATACAACTTCCCATCACATGCAACAATTCCCTTAACTACTGAAACTAGGAAGAATGGAGTTCCAACAGGCTACAAAAACTTTTATAATAAACTATGGAAACAATTCTGATACTTTTCTAGACATGTCTCTGCAGTACAAGACAGTTCTGTGTCTGTAACTGAAAAGCATACCTAGAAAAGAAAGAAGTAAAGAGGATGCACATGGACATCTGTTCTTATTTTTTGTTTTGTGTAGTAATAAACAGTTTTTTAAGATTGCTTGCTCTCAAATGTGGGGGTGGGAAGAAGACAGTTGACAAAGGACTTGGGGGTGGGAGTGAAGAAAACATGTTTTTCCTCAAGAGGCTCCGTACTCGTTAAAATACCACAATGGAAAAAAAACCCCACCTTTAACATTCTCAAGCCAAATCCTGATCCCAGATATTCAAACTAAATGATGTTATGTCATGGAAACTGTATTTCAACCAACTCATAGTCTCATTTTCTTTTATGGACTGAGCTCACAGCAACTTCAAAAACAGCATCTTAAGGCATCTGAACTGCAACTTCAGTCAGACACCATATCAAATCAATAAACTAGTTCTTATTTCTGGCAAACACTTTATGACACTATAAAATTTCAGAAGTTTTTGCTCCCCAGGTACACTTCTGAAACATTCTATAAATGAAAAGTGATCTCTTTGAGAGTCTGTGTCTGATAACTATTTGAATCTCAAAATTTCTACTTTATTGTCTGTAATCCATTTACATACTACAGAAGTAAAGTTTTCCCATGCAATATAATAATATGTAAAACCTGCTGCAAGTGATTCCAAGTTCTTTCCTAGGGCAATAACCAAACCACACGGACCTTTGTTAGTATACCTGAAGAATATGTCCATCACAGCAGTCATTTCTTTGGGTTCTATAAACTGGCATACATGTGTGCCTCAGAAACCAAGTTCTCAGTAAAAGCATATTAACTATGTTTTTATCATATGCAGTTGAAATGCACACAAGTGCACACAAATGACCTCCCACAGTCTTCTCTGCATTAGCTCCAATAAGCACTCATCTCAAGAGAATGCTAAATCTGAAACTTAATTAATTAAAATCTAAGTACCTTTTCCCATTGATTTACATATTATCATACTCAAAAAAAAGCATTAGCCATTGTGTAAAACCTTTTGGTACATCAGAGCAAGACTGCTGCTGCTTCAGAGTCAAGGTGTTGAAAATTCCCTGATAATTTCAAGCAGCATCCTTCTCTGTCCAAGAGGCAGTATCTGGTCTAGCTACATCATCTCCTTTCTTCCACTGCTACCTCAGTGTCATTAGCCCAAACTTTGTGTGTTCAACTAAACTGCTGTTTGAAACAGCTATACAAAAAAAAAAAAATGCTGTCAAGGAGACAACAGCTAGCTGCAGCAAAATGCACTAGGAAAAAGGAGTTTTGCAGATTTTGGGTTGGTTTTTTTTTTTAATAATAGCACAGCATTATGTAATTCATTACAAGTTTTGCTTTCAGGATAGACAAATTTCCAGTCAGCTTTACAAATAAGGTGCTGGAAATTTGATCCAATTCGTATTAGAGCATCAACTTAAGACATGCCAGGTTCACACTCAATTCAGACTCATTCAGTGATATGCTGCCAAAGATACAGTTAAGTACTTAAGGGAAAAAGCTGCTTCCCATTAGTTGGGCTAACAGAGAAGATAGGGAATTTCAGCAGTGCTTATCTTTAGGAGACAGCAGACAAGACCTACCGAGGCCAGTGCTGGAGGTTCAGTGAAGCACAGCACTGCTTTTTGTGCAGCCGTAAGTACAGTGATGATGGTTAACACGGGAAGGCAAAAAGGGGCCGTATCTCCCCTCTACCACTCTAATCCTTCTCCACTCCAACACTGGCTTTTCTAAGAACCGTGGGAACAAACCAAAGCTCTGTGTGATAGTGGAGAAAAAGACTGAAAGAGAGCTACTCCTCTTTTAGACATGCACGTGTGCCCATATGGTGGTGTCGAGGTATAAGGTGGGATGCAGACACAGCAGAGGGCTGGTAAAGCCAGAAACATCCCTATTCGGACTGGAACAAAGGCTCCTATAAAGCACCGGGGTCTGCCCACCCCCAGGGCGTAGGGAATTGGCAGGCACCTCTTCGGCACTCGAGAATTCGGGAAGGGGTTCCAGCACCCGGGGAAGGGCAGGCTGGGCGGCTGGGGCAGGAGCTCGTGAAAACTCAGACGGGGACCGAGAGCGCTGAACGCGGGGGGGCCCCGCAGAGCCAGGGGGAGAGGCGGGACCGGGGCGGGGAGCGAGGGGGAGCTCCCCGGCGGTGGGAGGGCAGCGAGGTGCCCGGGGGAGGCGCGGACGATGAGGGAGCGCGGCTGCGGAAGGGACCGAGCAGAGGAGGAGTGCGGAACGGGCCCCTTGTCTCGCCCGCCCCGGCCCCCTCAGCGCTCCCAGCGGTTACTCATCGCCCCGCGCTCCCGCCGCCATTTTGAATCGATTCCATCCCCTCCACGGGTTCCGCCGGCACCGGCTTCCTGCGGATAGGACCCGACCCAGCCCAGCCCGATCCAACCCACTGTACTCACTGCCTTGCCGCTGCTGTCGCCGGCGCTCGGGCGCGCAGGAACCCCACTCCGCTCCCTCCTCACCGCCCGCTCCGCGCCTGAGTGACGGGCGGAGCCACCCGGCCCCGCCTCCCCCCGCCCGCCATCTTATTGTCAAACCCCACAAAGGGACTCGCGTTCGCATGGGGCCGGCCTTCTCCGTAGACCACGCCTACCAGGGAGCTGTGGCGGCTGCTATTGGCTACCGCCAAGCAGTGCAGGCACCTCTCGCCGCTGCGATTGGCCGGGATGCCCGCCTGTCCCGCCCCCTGGCTCCGCCCCCCGAGGCGGTGGGGTTGCCATGGCGGCCGGGGCCTTCCCCTCGGCCGTGAGAGGCTGCGAGAG
>VXAC01007146.1:147642-223769 GCA_013399225.1 Rhipidura dahli
AGGCGGAGCCGCCCCGATTTCAAACCGCAGCCAAGGCACCGCGGCGCGTCTGGGCTCCCGGCCATGGGCTCCGGCGGGAACAGGTTCAGACCTGGCCGCGCTGCAGCCCGCGGGGAGCCGTGGCGGGGGAGGGGAGTTTTGGCCGCCCGGGCGCTCCCCGCCGTCAGGCGCCACTTCCCTCAGGGCTGGGGAGCCCCGGCGCTGCGCCCCGCGGGGATGATAGGAGGCCTCAGGACTCCATTAGCAAGGCCTGTGGTATTTCCTGCTCAGACCCGGCCGCCCAGCCCCGGGTCTCGCAGTCAGAGCCAGGAACCCGCGTGCTTGGGGCGGGGGAGGTGTCTCACACCCCGCAGGGAGCCGCTGTCTGAACACGAGTCAGCAGTGAGTGCCCAGGCGGGTAAGAAAAGCAGTGGTATCCTCGCCTCTGTCAGCAATAGTGCGGCCAGCAGAACCGGGGGAGTGGTCGTTTCCCTGTGCTGGGCATGGGTGAGGCCACACCTCGATGCTGTGTCCAGTTCTGGGCCCCTCAATTCAGGAAGGGCGTTGAGGTGCTGGAGTGTGTCCAGAGAAGGGCAACAGAGCTGGGGAAGGGTCTGGTGCAGAACTTTTATGGGACAACTGAGGCAGCTGGTAGTGTTTAGCCTGGAGGAGGCTCAGGGGCGACCTTATCACCTTATCACTCTCCAACTCCCTGACAGGAGTGTGCAGCCAGGTGGGTCCTCTTCTCCCGGGTAACAAGTGACAGGACAAAAGAACATAGCCTTAAGCTGTGCTGTAGGAAGGTTAGGCTGGACAACAGGAAGAATTTCTTCACAGAAGAGGTGATTAGACACTGGAATGGGCTGCCCAGGCAGGTGGTGGAGTCACTATCCCTGGAGGTGTTGAAGACTGGACGGGGCACTTCATGCCATGGTCTGGTTGACAAGGTCCTGTTTGGTCACAGGTTGGACTCGATGATCTCAGAAGTCTTTTCCAACCCAACTGATTCTGTCCTAAAGCTGCCGCCGCCCTGCTGAGCAAAACCCCCTCCCCAAGCCTTGCTCGCTGCCGTGACCCCAGCCCGAAGCAGCTGCACATCTGCAACCACTTAGGCCGCCCCAGCGCCTCTCGGTCGCTCTCCCGGCCGAGCAGCTACGTGCCGGCTGCTCCGGAGCAGCCCGAGGGAAGGAGGGGCGGCTGGCCCGGGCTGCCCGAGAGCCGCAGAGGCGGCAGCTGCTGCCTCCCGCCCCCGGGGCGCGGCGGGACGGGGAGGGGAAGGAAATGGAGACAGGGTGGGATAGGCAGCAGGAGTTGGAGGATTGGTGAGGCTTGCGGCTGCGGTTCTGTAGGAAAGTCTGGGAAACAGCAGAGCTGTAGCTTCATACAGTAAAGCAGGAGGTAATAACATTTCCATAGCAAAGCAAGATCTGCATTTGGGACAAGTCAGGTTGCAAAGCATGGTATTTCTCCTTGTTTAGTTTTCTTGCACCAGTTTTACAGCATCATGGTCAAAAGCACAAGTTAAAGCTGTGCAAGAATGATGCCAGAAAGAGGAGATGTTCTTGTGCTCTATTCACCTTAACATGGAGTGTCCTGAGTTGGAAGGGATCCACATGGACTATGGAGGCCTCAGCTCCTGGCCCTGCACATGATGACTCCAAGAATAACACCATGTGTTTGGAAGCATTATCCCAGTGCTTCTTGAACTCTGTCAATCTTGGTGCTGTTGATTTGTTTTGTTGGGTTGTTTTTTTTTTTACATATATATATATATATATGTAATTTTTTTTTTTAGCCCCAGTCTTTTAATAAGGATTTGACTTGAGAAATAAAGGTGTAACATCAAAGCACAAAACAGCATGGGATCTGATGAATAACTTCAGAAACTCAACTACAACCATTCTTCACATTAGGCTTTCACTTCACTCAGCAATTTATTTAAAAGTCTCTGTATGGGAAGCATATAGGTGTTCTCTACCATATTACCCACAGTTGCAGCAAGGAAGCAAAGTTTCCACATGCTATATATATACTGTTAATACATATCTGTCACATTTTAGTAACATTATGGAAGGTTGGTGGAACATTTCCTTGGAAAGCAGCAGTGAAAAGAATACCTTGTGCAAATCTGCTACTGCAATGCCTGTAGGAGTCAGGACTGTCAGAAAAGAAAGGTACCAAAACTTACTTTCCCATTCTATTTGAATCAGTTGTTCTCAGCAGAGACAAACATTTGCTGTGGTGTTGCCATCAGCTTCTGTAATTCCCAGTTTGCCCACTTCATCTGGCTCTTTGTAGAAGCAGCCCCAAGTTCATTTGCAATTTCAGAGTTGCCTTCAGTTCTCTCAGGAATCTCAGCTCTCTCATGAAGCTGCACATTCAGGTAGTCGTTCATGCCTGAAGCCTCTACACAGGCTGGTCATCCACTGACTGGGTGGGCTGTGTGTTCTTTTATTCTGGCTACTAAAGCATCTTTTACATCAGGGAGCAACACTGGTCTAACCAGGACCACACCATATCTTTCATGACTATGGATCACATTCTTGACCATGGTTACCTTGGGAATGTTATAATATTCATCTAAGAAGTTGTAAGCATTCCCTCCTTGCAGCAGTACATGCCACTGTTCAACAGAGTGCATGCACTACCTGGCATCACACAGATCTGAGTTTTTTATTAATAGCTTGGCTTATGTCTGCACTGTTATGCCTCTGGTTCCACACTGTAACACACAGTTCTCCAGGGTGGTTTTCCCCTGATGGACATGTTAAACCACCTTCACAACTTCATGTTGCGCTCACTTCAAACTGGAGATCCTTATATTGGCTTCTGTACAGTCAAGAAAGGTGTCTCCTTTCTTTTGGTGTTTTTTTAAATCACAGTATCTCCTAGCAGGCGATAGCCTTTGAGTTCAGCTGAATCAGCCCTGCAGAACAGGCCCTCTAGAACACAGTGACCAGGACAGATGATGACTGTATGCTTCATAAAAGGCATTTACAGCTGTCAGTGGATCATGGTGAAACTGTATTTCTGGGTGTTCACCACAACCAGCTACAAGCCCAGAATCACAACACGTTCTCAGATGTCAGAATGCAACCTCAGTCAAGGCTTGACACGTCACACAAAGTAATCCAAGTTATCCTCCTCCTTCTCCCTGTCCCATTCCTCCAGATGCACTGCTAGAGAAGCCTGACATGCTCTACAACTTGTGATGTCTGGTCAAACTCCCCTGAGTCATCACACACAACCCACAGCTCCTGCCTTGGTATCTGGTGTTCCTTAAGCTTCAAGGGTTCCTGCTGTCCCATGACTCAGAGAAGAAAGTCTGAGTTGCACAGCTGCTTTTCAGAGCTGAGTTCTCCATTCCAGCCACTCCAACAAGAACCTCAGACAATTTGATTCCCTGCCATCCACATGGGGCAAAGACTTTGTACAAGTACTCAGCTGTGAATTGGGTCACCTCAGAAGTTTTGCACTGTTAGGGAAGAGTTTGGACCTTAGGTTTTGAGGCAGTCAGTCTATTTCAGCTCAAGCTGGTGCCTCTGTAGAGGGATCCTAAACAAAGAAATCACTGGGCCTTTATATCCTCACAGTCTGTGCACCTGATCTTCACCTGCTCTTCCTGTGCCCAGTGGTGGTTTATGGTCTGGAGTCTTCTAAGACCTCACGGAATTCTTTCTCCATGTCCATGTGGGCAGGCCATTAATTGTTCTTATCTTCCATCCTAAGGCCCTCAGGATCTCAACCCTTATCTGAAGATACCCAGTCTTTCTCTGTTTAATCGCCCGCTCAGCTGTCCATGCTAACAAACTGTTCATTTAAAGTTCCCTGACACCAAGCTTTAAGCAGGACTCACTCATGCTAAACAGTCAGCAAGTTACAACTAAACTTAATCCTAGACAATTAATTTCTAATATTCTATAAGTAAACTTAATGTAATCCCCAACATGCAGTCAGCCAAGATGTAATCCTGGATATCTCCAAATTGCTTGTGAAACAAAAGATTATCAGTGTGGAAAATATCTGGAAAAAGTACTTTCCCGTTGGGCACAATCTTTCCTAAAGCAGTGCCTGGTTTGTCACAACTGCCACAGTCAGTCCAGGAGCCATCACTCCAGACACTTGGCATCCTCCTGGAGCAGATATGGGCTCTGCCGCCTTTGCTGCTCCCGCAGGCCACCGCCTCCCACAGCTGGCGGCAGCAGGGCCTGACCGTCCTCCCACGCCCCCCCCGGCAGCCCCAGCGCAGCAGGAATTCAAATAGGTATTCCCACAACAAATCTTGCTAGAACCTTTGAGCCTGCACGGAGGCCCCTTTCGAGGCAGTGTGGGGGCTGTTCCCTGGAGGATCACAGCTCGAAGAACCTCATTTGCATTGATCTTTCTAGTGATGGCGTCATCTGTATAGAGTAAGATACTTAAGTCCCGTCTCCTTATCCTTTTTTCTTTTGTTTCTGTGTAGCTACAGTGAGAGGATCTTCACGTTTTCGCTTGTGTTTTTTTCCCCCTAATAACCTCCCCAGTGAAACTGGAGGATGTCTTATGGCTTAAGAACTACATCATCTACGTTTCTGACTAAACCAGTGAAAGAAAAATTGTGAAAGATTCTCCATCTTCCGTGAAAATCTGGGAGACTAGCGCTGTCTCATCATTTGATTATTCTTAGCACAAAACAACTCTCACATCTCAGATATGTGAGAAACAAAACTCAGAAAGTCAAAATTGAAAAATCCGGACAGACCTTTGCGAAACAATGCAGCCTGAAGTATTTACTAGAGAGCTGTAAAGAGATGTCTGTGAAACAACCTGACAGGGGAAATGGAAATGAAGAAAGTAACTGCCTACAAAGAAAAGAGTGAGGGAATTGCTGGCCAGGATCGTCAGGAGAGCTTTAAATCAAAAGGTAATTTAGAGCATGTACCCTAAGCTTCTAGACAATTGGGAGGCATTACACCTAGTAAGACACTGCAGAGCAGCCTGCCTGCTGAGGAAATGAATAACATGGGTGACAGGGAGAATGGTGCAAATCAGCTCAGCAGATCTCTCCTGGGAAGCCGGGTCACAACTGACACGCAGCAAGATTTCCCAGAGCGAGTGGAAGTTCTGAAGAGATTTAAAAGCACTGGCGGCCTGTATAAAATATGATTGGGATGCTCTCTTTGTCTGAAACAGGAGGTACAGGGCTGGTTTAACATGACAGGAGCAGGCATTGCCTCGACCTTTCCAGTTAGGGACAAGGTATAGATCCATCCCTAGCACATGGAGGGAGCTATTTGAGCTGCAGCCCCAGCCTCGGAGCAGGAGGGCCGGGTCGAGCGGAGCTGCTGCCCGGAGCCCTCTCCCTTGGCCGGGCAGCGATTGCCTTGTGCTCAGTGGAAGGCCAGGCTTGGCTTCAATCCCGGAGAGCTGCGTGTGCTCCAGCCGTGCCGCCTCCCCGAGCGGAGCATCCGCGGCTGCGGGAGCTGTGCCGGCAGCCAGCTCCGTCTCTCCCATCGCACGGCCCGCCTGCTCTGCCGGGAGCCCTGCCTGCCTCTTCCTCCGGCGGTGGCTGGTACCGGGTGGTGTGACCTGCGTGCCATGGGCGTTGGAAAGCAGCCACGTCTCCCTCCCGCCCAGCCCCCTTCCTCCCCTTCTGGAGCAAGCCTGTGCTGGGCTGTGCTTGATGCCTCGGGAGCTTTGCTGCTCCTTTCTCAAAGCTGCTCAGCCCCTGCTGGGCTGGCCAGACTTTCACACATTGGCTATGACGGGAAGGCTGTTTAGAGCTGGATAATGTTTATAAAACCGCAGAAATTAACAGAAACTCAGTGTCCAGGAGCAGGGCTGAAACTACCCTTTTAAAAGACAAAAAAACCCCAAACCCAACAAAACCAGACATGACTCAGCCCTGAACTGGAAGCTGTGAGCTGTCGCCAGTGCAGTGCTGTGCTCTCGCTAGCGACTGTTTTTGAGAGACAAGGTGTGTTAGCTCAAGCTCTGTGCATTACCAGCACAACTGCCTGTGGTTTGGAAGAGCTTTTGGCTGTCATCCCACTGGTTCAGAACAGGGACAGAGCTTGCTTGCCTCTGCCTGCTAAACACAACGTGGACTTGTTCTGAGTCTGTATTGTTTCTCTCATAATTACTGTTTTATTAAAACATTTAAGATATGTTTGTCTTTTTAATTTGGCTCCAGAACAGGGCAGGAGGCCCACTCCTAGTACACATAGTTTCCTTTAAACCCAACCTGGCAAATTCTGATTACCTCTGAGATAGGCAGTATTATGAATCAGTCTTGAGTGCTTCTGCAGACAAGCAAATTCCTGCAGCAGAGCTCCCCTAAAAAATCCAGAGGCAGATGGAAAAACAGCTAAGGAGTAATTAAATGTGGCTGTTCCTTTAGAAACAAGCCTGTAGTAGCAGCTCAGCTGGGCCCCATAAGCCAGGTACAGGATGCAACTTCACTGCGTGCAGTCTGCAGTCACATTGCATTGAATGTCAGAGAAAGTGTTTTTGCATTGTTGCAGAGTGTTAATGTGTGCATCATCAAAGGTGGCTGGAAGCCTTCAGTGGGGATAAGCTTCTTCTTCACTGCTCTGAGCCTGGATGTTGCTCCTTCTTGTAGGAGGGGTTAGACAAAGAATGGTGGGCAACTGATGCCTGTCAAACAAACCAAAAGGTTTGTAGTAGTCGAGTGAACATTTGTGGGCTAACTGTAGCTTGATGTCGGATGATAATGATGCTGGCATCAAATATTAGTGGCTTACAAAAAGAGAATAGCACAGTCAGAGCACTCATCACCCCAGCTAATCCACTCACTGGCTAACACATGTCTGAATATGGCAGTGTTGGCTCAGCTGGGGGTTTGAAAAACTGAACAGTGGCAGTAGGCAGGTGATGGGAGGGGGGTGTGGCTGTCAGCACAACAATGGCAAAGCATTCCGTTCTTAGGCAGAAATCTCTCTGCCTCAGGCCACCAGCCTCAGGCCTTAGGTTTTATGGCTGTGGGTATCTGATCTATCTACTAGGAGGCCATGGGGATTAGGAGTGACATGAGCCAAGAAATGAGTTCTTTGTAAGAACTTGTACAGACTAAGATACTCCATGAGCTAAAAGCAGCACTGCTGTTTTTAGCCAAGCCAGCTAGTAGCTTTATGGAACCAATAATAAATTGCTAAGAAGAGGTATTAGAGTTTTGATTGCAGAAAACAGAGTGGAAACAGGACACAGGGAAGCAGTTAGGTTTGCACTGGTCCACTAACTCTCTTAGCCTGCCTGGCTAAAGAGATTTTGTTGGAGTTTAAGACCCCTCACAGACAGGTACTTGTTGAAGTCAGTGATCATCACTTTCCTCTTACAGTGGAAAGAGGTGCTGAAGGAAAGAGTGCCCTCATCACAGTATTTGTTTATGCTCTTCAATCAGCAGGATGTGACAAAATAAAAGTAATAAGAAGTGTTTTCAGCAAGATTTACAGTTGCCAGACAATTCAGAGAAGGTGTTCTCCATGGCAAGTGAGAAGTGGTGTAGTGGACATCGGCAGGGAGGAACAAAGCCTGGATAATACCAAGTTAATGACAATAGGACCCTCTAGTGACAAAGCACCATGCACTGGACCAAACAGCAAAAGTCTCCAAATGATGCACCAGGAGTCAGCAAAGATGGATTTTAAAGTGCTGAATGTTGTTTGGGCTATTACTTTAAGATAGCTCATTGTGATGGTTCTGGTTTACATTTATGAGGGTCGAGATTGTTTTGTTGTTGGAAAAGTCCTGCCTTAGAAAGGATTTTTAATAATTAGAAGAACTCACCTACTTCATAATAGGGATTTTTAAAATGTATATTTTGGACACTTGCGTGCCATGTTATCTGGTGCTGCTTAAAATATGTGTTCTGTATCTAAGCATAAATACCATAGGCTATGACAGTTGCTATAGCAACTAAGCATCTACTATTAAATAGCACCCACAGGCTGAAAAACCATGTGCAGCCTGTCAGTACACAAGGTATTCCTTTCTTTGCAGCTAGCTAAGTACAATATTTTCATCTTGGGAGCTAGTCTGTTTCTGATGAATGTGTTTGTGCTGGTCATATGAAGAGCTTTTCTCTCCCATCAGCTCTACCTTCCTTTGAAACAGCAGATACTGTAAGAACAAAATAGCCTGAAGTGGTTGCAAGCTGAAGAAGTTAATGAATAATTCCTTTTTCATGTATTCTTGAACATACATTAGAGTATGGCTTTCAAATCTTTTATTCCAGATTTGAGCTTGCAGCTTTGCTGTTCTGCATCTTTTGATATTACAGTGTTTTGCTCTTGAAACCAGCCTTTCAGAAGGCACCGTGCTGTTCCTAGAAGCCGTATCCTTGACAATTACAGTACCAGTGTGAAACTAATTTCTGCAGTCATGGCAGACTGGAGAATTATAATTCAAAAGCACAGCTAAAACTAACAAAACTTTTAGGAATATGTGGTCCAGTTATTTATTTTTAAGCTTGCCTTAAAGATGGTAAGCATTTGGACCATGAAATCCAAGGGGGAAAAGTAGAAAATTATGAACACTGAGGTTCATGTGTGATAATAATTCTGGTGGTCGAGACTTCAGTAACAAGCTGTTGACAGCATTAGTTGTTTTACATTTTCCAAACCAGAAATGTGATTTTCTTTATACCCATCATTAATAACAAGGGGGATAAAATTAATTACATCAGTAAGAGAAATTTGCTGGTTATAGAAATGAATGCTTTATCTGCAAGTTAAAATGACCCTCTGTGACCCTTAAAGAGCAGAAGAAGGCTGTGATGGCTTATTGGAGTGTTTGGATTGTTTCCAAATTTTGTTTGAGTCCAATGAATCAATAGGTTAAAAGGAAAATGTACTGTAGCCACAAATTATTGCTGATGTTGATTTGCTGATGGTTTAGCAGAATTACATAGTCTATAAAAATATAAATTATAGTAGGACCAAAACAGTTTAATAAGAGTATAAAAAAGTGAGGATAAGAAGTAGGTAAACTAAGGCATGAAAAGGCATATTAAAAATGTGATTTGTTTTTTCTTAAGAGAATGATTGCAAACACCTGTGTGCCTTGTCTGTTTAAAGGGTTAACCCAGTTAGAAGCATGACTGTAAACACAGGTAACAGACTTCGAGCTGGTCTTGTTCTCTGCTCCAGTCCTGCACCTTGATGGAAACAACAGCTTTGACTTTTGTAGCAATAAAGGAATGTTAACTCCTGTCTCCTGGTGGTCTGCCAGTAGCCAGTGGTTTCCCAGCAATCATTTCAACATGTCTAGTATTAATGGAATAATAAATCTTTAATTTGCATTACTTACAAATAGCACCGAATGCCAACAGATTTGGGATAAAGTCCCTGGAGCTGCCGTGAGCAGTGGTGCAGGATGATGTGGAGAGTGGTTTGCCAAGGCAGAGTGGAAAGTGGGGCTCATCAAAGAGTTGTTTAGAATTTGCTGGTTGTTTAGATACTGCATGGAGTTCAGCTGAATGCCTTAGATGGTGTGCCTGCCTCCTGCCACTTACATCCTCTCCAGGGAATCATGGACAGAGCCTGGCAAGTTCCATCATCCTCCATTTTTTATTTTAATGCAAGGGGCTTGTCTCTTTCTCCCCATGATTTCCTTTTTTTTTTTTTTTTTTCAGTTCTGGGTGGTTTTTTGTTTTGTTTTGGGTTTGGTTTTTTTCTTCTTGTTTTTCAGCCTATTGGTAGCCATCCTTTGAAAAAGGTTGTGTGTTTCTGCCATATTTGGATAAATGTTATAGCCTAATCTTGTGTCTGTCTCAACAGCCGTTTGTATGGTGAGGATGAGCACACACACACACTCTCCTCTGTACAGACTGTTCTACCTAACAGCAGAACAAAGTCTAACAAAGTTATGTTTACAGGATGTGAACTTTAGGGATATAAGAGGTATTAATGTTTTTTTTTCTTCCATTGTTCAAGTCCTCCATGCCCAGCCGGAGAAATAGGGTAGAGTTTGGTGCCCTCTTGTGACTACTTTAAACTACTGGAAAAACATCATCCTGTGACTTAAAAGCGGTCAGAACTCGAATTGCACTGGAAAACACAAAGAAATTTATCCTAAACAAAAGCTGGAAATATACAAAGGGAGAATTAACCTGTCAGTGTTTTTTTTCTGAGATGAAACTTCTGCGTGGTTCAGAATAGAGGCAGTAGACTCACAAGTCATATTTGACTGATGTGTTGAATATTTCAATGATATGTTACTTTCATGAAAGCTTTTCTTCATGCTATTCAACTAGATATGATACTAAAGGATGGACAAGTCAAGGTTATACATTAATATTGCACTACATCATGGAAGATTATGTCCTAGATTATACATTTCTAAATGAAAACCTCCCTAAATTCTCCAAATTCTGAGGGTTTGAAGTCATTATGATCTGAAACTACGGTCCAGCAAAAAAAATTCAGATTCACCTGCAGGGAGGAGGAGGATGACTCTTTTCGTGGCCAATTTCACGTTGATTTATTTGGAATGGGTTTCAGTATCTCCAGAGGTATATTAAAAAAAAAAAAAAGATTATTTTCTGGAATTTTCCCTTGTACAGTGTTACTTCTTATCTTGGAATTTGACTAAGAACTTGTTTTAGTATCTGGAACTGAATACTAGGAAGACAAAAAGAGAAATATTTAGTATAATTTCCAGCTTCTCCCCTCTCATGAGAGGGGAATATTTCTGGTCAGAAAAGGGAATGACTCATTCTTTAACAAAGCAAGAAGGGTCCACTCAGCCTCTCATTAGGGAAAGCCCCGTGCTGAGTTATAAAATCACACACAACTTTGAATTCTGCTTTTGTGTAAAGTGGAGTGGCCCTCTGACCTTTAGTTTCCCATCAGACCTTTCTGACACCACAGCCTGCCTGTATCTGCTTCACATCACTGTGTGCAGAGGAAGATCCCCATTTGTCCTCTTCCGGTTTCTGATGAAACTTCAGATTTTTTCTTGGCTTGTCTAGAATCTCCTGACTTTTGTTGGTGGGCCCATTCCCACAAGTCAAGACAGCAAGAAGTTGGTGATACTCCTGAATTGCTTTGTTGTTAAATGTACATTTTTCTTCCCCTTTGCATACCTCTATGTCCAGTCCTGAGTTTAGTTTGAGACTTGTGCATTTGTGCCTTTTGGGACACAGCTGTTCCTGCCAGCAATGCAGTGAAGTGCACCATTCCACTGAGAGCCTTATTTTATGAAGGATTTTAATAAAAGAGTTAGAGACAGAAACCATACATGCAGCTAAATGGAAAATTATAGGATTTTTTAAATAGTACCTTATCAAATGCCCTGTATCAAACACATTGCCTCATCACCTATAAATGTCAAACATACAAGAATAAAAACTACCTGTAGTGGGTATTGTGAGCCTTGTCTTCTTGACTATATTTAAGAAAGGCAACACTCCCCTGCCCACAATTAATCAAATAGGTGAGTAGTAGTGCTGTTGTCTCAAGTGTGTCAGGCTCACACTGTCAGAGACTCATCCCAGAAAACTGGTGCTAAGAAAGTGCTTCCCAACCCATGAAAGTAGTGACGGGAAGGGAAGAGCTTGAGAGGCAGAGTCCACATGAATAGATCACCAAGAACTAGGGATTTGAGAGATTATTGCTGGTGTTCCCTGTGCACAGCAGTGCCATGGTGTTACTGATGTCTTCAGTCCTGTGCCCAGACAAGTACCATGAGCCTTGTGAGTTCTTGGCCCTGGTGTTTCCAGTCTGGAAATTGACTTTTCAGATCAGTATCACTCTTTGGAAAACAACACCTCCAAACACCAGAATATCACAGTGAGGAAAATCCCAGCAAAATCCCCAAGGGTCTAATGCCTGTATTACTAGAAGAGACACAAAGTTAAAATGAAAGTCTGCATATTTTTTTTCTGATGCCCCAGCATAAATAGAAGTAAATAAAGTAATTTGAATCTGACCCTGAAAGTGCTGACTAATTAGAATTTGTGCTTTAATACCTCATCTTTTCCTCCACGCTGTTCACTGCTCCATTGCAATAAGCTCTGAATATGCAGACACACCTGCTCACGCTTTCTAGTATCTCCTGCAAGGGCTTGTATTTTAAACTGAGGAGCCAGACAATGCTCAAGGGAAGAAATGTCACATTTTACAGATGGGGAACTGTGATACAGGCTGCTGCATTACTAAGTAGCTTTCTGAACATGGATATTTGCATATTTGTTCAGAACAGCTGCAACTCAAAGTTTACAAGGCTTTTCAGGACTTTGTATATAATACAACACCCTTTTCCCACAGTATCTCTCTTCTCTCTGATTCTTGATTGCCCTCAAGAAATTACTTCAAGACAGACCTTTGAACATAGAGGGGATGCTCTGTGATCATGGACTGAAATGTACAGGCCCTGTCATCGACTGAGACTACCAAACAGGGTGGATCATTTCATGGTGCACCCAGAGGTTGCTCTTGTAGACAACATTCATGTGATGTTTTGTAAAATTTTTACCATGTCTTATCATCTCTCCTCAGCAGACTTCCTGTCTCTCTGAAAGGCTGTTTTTTGCTTCCTTACCTCTGAGCATTTCATACAGGATGGAGTAAGAGTAAAGTCCTAGAAGTTATCTGAATTACAGATGAGACATAGTGAGTTCAGTGCCCCACCCTTTCTTACCAACAGCTCATGATGGCAGCTACTAACATCTATTACCAGTTTGAGATAGCAGATTTCTCTTTTTGAGCTTCACATTCTTGCCACTTTGAATCATGAGGCCATGCTGCATCCCTGCTGCAAACAGAAGCGCCCTCTCCTGTGCGAAGGTTCATTTTTTAGGGAAAGAGGGAGTGCAGTGCCGTGCACACCGCCCCAGCAGGCACTGGAAGAGATGGAGAGGACTGGTAGTGGTGCCATGATGATTTTTTGCCTTTTCTTTTAAAACTCTTTTACAGCTTTTTACAATTTCTGTATTCTTGGTGCTTTTTGCCGACATTCTTAGACTCGTTTGTTAAGCTGGGAGACTAAACATTGTAGAAGCTTTTTAGTTAGGGATCACTGTGCCCCAGACCCTAAGGTCTTCTCCAGAACACATTTTGTAAACTAAGATAGAACCATACAGGGGAAGGTTCCTTGGGGGGGGCGGGGGGGGGGCTCACTTGATCCTCTCATTGGGCATTTTTGATAGAAATGCTAATTAGCAAGACCTATAATGTTAGACCTGATTGATTGTGTTGCATGCATTGCGGTGGGCATTGGGGTGCATTCAGCCTGGACGTGGTGCACCTAAGGATCCTTAAAATAAATACCAAGGTAAAATCCCTTTTTCCCTTCTAANCTTTTTAGTTAGGGATCACTGTGCCCCAGACCCTAAGGTCTTCTCCAGACCACATTTTGTAAACTAAGATAGAACCATACAGGGGAAGGTTCCTTGGGGGGGGCGGGGGGGGGGCTCACTTGATCCTCTCATTGGGCATTGTTGATAGAAATGCTAATTAGCAAGCCCTATAATGTTAGACCTGATTGATTGTGTTGCATGCATTGCGGTGGGCATTGGGGTGCATTCAGCCTGGACGTGGTGCACCTAAGGATCCTTAAAATAAATACCAAGGTAAAATCCCTTTTTCCCTTCTAACTGTGTTTGACTCTTGATTTTAAGAGCAGGAAAAGACATCAGTAGATATCACATCCTCTAGACACCGGTTGCAGAAGACATACTGGGAGATCCAGCTTTGGGAATGCTGGCACCCTTCCTGCCAAAGAGGTTAAAAAATTATTGCATCTCTCTGATGCAATTCCCCCACTCTTATTTGCTACTGTTAGTTTGTGGTGGTTTGAAAATAAGACAGGCATTCCAAACTACCAGGGAACTTTGGCATCATTTCACTGTATGAGGAAGTTTCCTGGAAGACCTGTCCCACAGTGTGAGGTGTACAATGAATATATCCCCACTAAGAAAAGCCATTAGGTTGTGCATATTTTTGAAAGCCTGGTTCTGAGTTAGATTTCATCATTCACTACTCAGAAGAAATATGACACTAGGTTGTATATGAGAGCAGCTACAAGGTCGCTGCAGAAGAAACTTGTGACATGTAGAGAGTCTGAGTTCATTCCTATGGGGTTTTGCCAGCTTTGCAGCAAAATTGTAGCAATCATTGTGGCAGAATTTAATACAGAAGGTGAAAACATTAATACAGAACATTTCTTAATCAGGAATAGAATTTTACTTAAAAAAAAATACATTCTTCAGATATAACTTAAAATTGATGAATAAGCAAATAAATCACATACATCATCTTCAAAATCTAGTTTGGCCAGCTCTAGTTCATAACCAGAAATTATTCACTTCATGTTTTACAGTCATACTTAAAACAATCAGCAGTGAACTTATCTCCCAGGTACATTATAAATGTCTGAAACACATGCAAAAGTAACATGATGTTTTATTTATACAGTACCCCACTCTTCTTTAAGTCAAATGATGGAAGTTATACCCAAGTATAAAATTTCACTCTTTTATACTCAGTAAATGCTGAGTATAAAAGAGTGAAATTTTCTAATTCCACCTCCTCACACTGGTGAGCAGCTTACCTGCTCTGAGCCTTGTGTGTGGAGACCTGGCCATCCAAAGACCAAATTGGGAGGCACAGCCTAGGTTATACTCTCTAACTTGTCTTATAGCTTGAGCTGAGTTGGGGAAGTTGGGAGCCAGGTCCAAATGTCTATGTTGAGAGCTGCAGACCTGATGTAGCAGGTGAGACTTTCTTCACAGCACGAAGCAGTCCCTGTGGGCTCACTGGTGGTGTCTCTGTAGGAGGAACAGGTGGAAAGACCTGCACAATCAATCCAGCCCTCAGATCTGCTGTGAACTGAGAAGTGCCCTTTGCTGTGTATCTCACATGTGTGCCAGTGCTGAGACCTTTCCTTTGCCTGAGTGTGGCACAGTCAGATACTGTCTGAAAAAATAGATCGTGTGCTTGAATCATCAAATAAGAAACGGTCGCTTTATCTGATGGGATAATTTAACAGCGTGGATGTTTGATGCCCTCACTCAGCCATAAAGCTGCTTTTCTGTTTACCCAAAGAAGTCATTGCTTGGTACAAGGCCCCTAACCCCTTTAGTAATCCATCACAGAATATTTTAGTTTGGAAAAAAGCTCTGGAGATTATCTAGGTAAAATTTTAAGTCACATCAGTCTGCACAAAGCTTTGTCACTTCTGAAGCTTTTAGTTCAGAGTGTGTCTGAACAAAGAAAATACAAGGATTTTCATTAAGAGAAGATGGATAATGATATGGTAATTTAGAATAGAATGCAACTTCAGCAAGGCAGAAGAATTGCAGCTGTTGCATGAGACCCTAATAATTCCTGTCCCCTGCATCTGTGGCACTGGGCTCCAATGTTGGTTCACAGAATCACACAGTATCCTGTGTTGGAAGGGACTTACAAGGATCATCAAGTCCAACTCCTGACTCTGCACAGGACACCCAAGAATCACATCATGGCCCTGAGAGTGTTGTCCAATCAGGGTTGGTGGTGTGGCCAATTCCCTGGGGAGCTGTTCCAGTGCCCAACCACCCTCTGGGTGAAGAATCTTTTTCTAACATCTAACCTAAGTCTCCTCTAACTTAGCTTCAGGACTTTCCCTCAGGTCCTGTCACTGTCACCAGAGAGAAGAGACCAGTGCCTGCCCCTTTGACTCCTGCCATGAGGAAGCTGTAAACCATGATGAGATCTCCCCTCAGTCTTCAGGCTGAACAGACCAAGTGACCTCAGACACTCCTCACAGCTTGCCCTCCAGAGCTTTCACCATCCTCATGGCCCCTCTTTGGTTGTTCTCTAAGAACTTAATGTCTTTCTTATATTGTGATTCCTAAAACTGCACACAGGACTTGAGGTGAGGCTGCACCAGCACGGAGAAGAGCAGGACAATCCCCTCCCTTGCCGCTCGCTTTTCATCAGAGGAAAAACATCAGAGAGGTTTAAATTGGTCAAGGTCAATATCTAACTTGCATCCATTTCAATCACTTCAGAAGTCCATACCTCTGGTTTCTTCTAAATTCACTGCTATTATTCATCAGAGTTTGCATTCAAATGATGAAAATCCTGAGTCTGGGGCAGTTTGCATTTGCATCTTCAGAGATGAGTCACCAGTGCTCAGGCTGCCAGAGGCTGCTATGAGCCATGTTCTGCTGCTGAGGAATTCTTTAGCAACAGAAAGTTACAGATATTCAGCACTTTGAAGTTCTCTCCTTGGTACCTTAGAGAATTTGATCTCTGGATGCGTGTAAAAATAGAAATCCAGAACTTGTTAATTAGTGCCACAACAGAATTTCATGTTTTTCCAAGGAACAACCTCCTATTTAATATTATGTGGACTACTTTTGGTGACAAAACCATTTCACAGATAAATACCAGAGTAGTCATTAAATAATTAAAAAATGAAATATGTAATAAATATAATAAATTGAGGATATATAACTTTGGCATAATGGTTCTTCAAAAAACCAAGAATATATAAGAATAAAACATAATATACAGCAATATCTATGACAAATTTAAGATATTAAAAAGTATTGTATTTACATTAAGACTGGCTAATATTAATTCAATGCAGAAATGTCAACATCAATTTCAACATGTCACAGAAATACAACAACACAGATGAAATGGAATGATGCTGTAAAACACTCTACAAACTCAAATTGATTCTGTCTGTTAAATCTCATCAAAATATGAAGAAGTTGCTTAGATAAACATTGCCAGATTTGTATAATTTTTACTTTTCAAGTCCTTGTTTGAAGACACAAGGAACTACTATCAATAAGTTGTTCATAATAAAAGTGGCAGCAGCAACCATGAAACTTGCTCCAGTATGTCTGAGGGAGTTCCCCAGCTATGGGGAGGAAGGACTGTTCTCTCTGGACTGCCAGCCTTCCATATCATCTATGAGCCTACCCACATCTTCTACAGACTCCTACACAGTAAAAGTGGGATCAATAACCAAAGGGAAGGGTTAGCTTTGTCAGAAACGAAACGCGAGTTCAACAAATATTTGGAGATGGCATAAAAGCAGTCCCTGACTCCACTTGGAAATGTATGCATTTTCTGTATATTTCACTGCATTCTAGCTCTGGCTGTACTAGTACAACCTTCCTGGATGTTGGATGAATCTGTTATTTCTTTGTTTTCTTTTCTTTGGTCCCCTTCCTCTGATTCTTTTAGTGTTTCCAATTTTCTGGTGTCAGTATTGTGATTAATGGATGAATTAAACTTGGGTGAGTTCAATCTCCATCTTCTCAGGCTCCTGTAACAGTCTTCTCTGACGTTTTCACTGACCAGCACGTAGATGATTGGATCAGCAACACTGTTTGCAGTGCATAAGCACAGGAACACTGTAAAAATTGAATATATCTTCTCTTCAAATGGACATGGGCAGTCCTGATGAAACATAAAGTATATGGCTCTTACTAGGAGCACCACATGATACGGAGCAAAGCAGATCAAGAAAATAACAATAATGGCAACAGCCACATACTTCACTTTGGCTTTCTGGTGCCAAGTCAAGATGCTGCTTCTTTTTGTAATTCGGAAAATTTTGTAGTTTGTAAAAATGAGGATTGTGAAGGGTATGGCAAATCCAAACAGGAATCTAGCAAAGCTGAGAGAAGCAAATAATGTGTTAAGGGGCACTGTCTCAAAGCACGTTGTTACATTTGTACATGTTGGCTTATTATCCATGCCAAAAACTGGAATGTGGACTCCTGCAACCACAGTAAAGAGAAAACAGACTATCATGATGGCCTTTTTCCGTTCTCTTCTCCCCCTTGATTCCAGAGAATACTCCAGTGCCACATAGCGATCCATAGAGATGCAGCACAAAAGCAGAATGCTGATGTAGATATTGCAGAAAAAGACAAATGCTGTTATTTTGCAAGCAGTGTCCCCCATGGTCCATTTGTGTCCATTTTTCACATAGATAATCCAGAAAGGCAAGGTACTTAAATACATCAGGTCACACAGTGATAAACTGAAAATGTAGATGGCAACCACTTTATTCCTTTTCATTTGTACAAATGTAAGCAGAGAAGTTAGGCAATTTGCTGGAAGGCCTATGACAAAAACGATGCTGTAAACAGCAACCAGAAGTGTCGGGCTGTCGTTGTAGGGAAATCTTGGGCAAGCGGAATTACCACTTTTGTTCAGACAATCTTCCATTATTCTTTTCCCAGCTGGTGTTTCCTGAGAATCAGAAGAGGAGGTGGAAAGTTAGCATTGCATCTCTTAAAAAATATGTCAGTAAAGGTTATGGTCCCAGAGGTGCCAACTTGACATGCTAGTGGAGCAAGTGGCATGGGGGATGTTTGAAAGGTGCCTCCTCAGGCAGGAACTGAGAAAGAGAGGGTCATATCCCTCTGCCTCTGAGAACTGGACTGGAGTATGGTGGGTATGTGGAAGTTATCTCAAGGGGGATTTGAAGTTTTGTCCCTGGACATAAAATCATCCACCTCCTTTCTGTCAGTTCCCATTGTAAAATCATACTGTAATTGCTAAACTCCCCATCATTCCTCATGCCATGTATCACCTGCACCCAAAATCTCACAAGGAGATCAGCCTACAAAAGTAAGGTAGATGAATATGAAGCTGTAGGGCAGCTTAGACATATTTGAATAAAAAAGCTGGATTCAGTATTGTCCCATTTTAAGAATGGCTGGAGAAGAGAATCCTCGCTGCTGTATGGAGAAGATGGCACAGTACTCAGACCAGTGACAGGACCTGAGGGAATGGCCTGAAGTGGTGTCAGGGGAAGTTTAGGTTGGATATTAGAAAAAGGTTCTTAACCCAGAGAGGGTGGTTGAGCTGCTGTTAACCAAACACAGTGGTTGCAATAAGGGCTGGTGGTGACGAGGTTTTTGCTGCCTCTGAGCGTCTGTCACCTTTGGTGGAGAAGGAGAGGTCTTTTTTGGGCTGCCTACCTAACTGTTGAGTAGAGGTGATAAAAAGGGTGCTCGTTTCAGGGTCAGCAGTGGTTCTCTGCCCAGATCTCATCTGTGAGCCTACATACAACACCTTGTCCTCAACTCAGACATGCCTGGCCAATGTGAGAGCTGTTGTACACCTGCACACCACAGAGGGTCTTGGAGATGTCCCCTTTTATGGTAAAGCAAACAGGTGAATACAGCTCATAGTCAGGCAGATGGTGACAGCCAGGGCAGGGGCATGGCACAAGTCACACACCACCTCAGTTACTCACCAGCTTGTCTACCCCACACACCTCAATAAAAACACCTTCACATGTGGTTGAGGGTGCTGTCTCCCCACCTCCTCCTGGCTTTGCACACTTTTCCTGATCCTGTGCTTGTCTGAATAGTCTCCTTTCCGTACAGCTTCCCCCAGAGCAGTCAGTGATGTTGCAGGGCAGGAAGCGCTAGAAGAGTTCTGTCAACACATGGCTCCCAATGTTTGTCTTGCCTCCTCCCCTCCCAGTTTTGCCCCAAGTCTCCTTCCCATGCTCAGCATCCAGGAGGGAACCTCAGGAAGGAGATGTCTGTGGCTTTCTAAGCTACCTGCCTGGAGCAGGCATTTTTCCTTGGTGCTTGGCCTATGGACTTAGCCAGAGGGCTGGGGCTGAGCCAAAGAGGCCTTCACCCTTAAATGGCTGCCAGCTGACAAACTGCAGCCTTGGGTGTGGATTTACACTCTAGAGAAAAAGCAGATGCTGAAGGACTGTCCTGAGGCTTTGGCCTGTCAGCTTGGGAGCTTGTATCCTGCCCGTAGGAATGCTTTAAGTCCCAGCCCCATATCAGGAAGGAGGAGAGGAGGCCACTATTTGCTCCACTCCTCACCTTCTCCAGGCTCTCAGCCCTTTCCAGGGAAGAGTCTTCTTCCACTGCCCACTACATCCACCCCCAATTCAGAGCTTCACTTGACTTCACTCAGTTCTCCAGGCCTGCAGAGGGGTTTCCTCCTCAAAATGAAGATCACAAAGCAGCACTCAGCAGACAATTTATGAAATTCCTCCTGGAGACATTGTCCCTTATATTGACACACCCTTAAGGGGAAGGAATTAACACCACAATCCACCCTGTGACTAAAATCACCTTCTCTGTGCCTCTACACCCCTCTTCAATTGAAAGCACATTTATATTTTCTTCTCAAACCTCTAGAGTGTAATGGTTTGATGCTTGGCTCAGCCCAGAAGATTCCCAGTTCTGTCTTCCTCTGGGATGTTGAGGCTAACCTGCATCTCAAATATTGATTCAAATGAAAACTAGTAATAATTACACAGCTGAAAAAACTATACACCATTTTCTATTAATATTTGTGATGTTCAGTTTTGGTTTGAACACCAGAACTCAAAGACATTTATGCCACTCAGCAATTTTCAAGCATTTATAAAAAGGTCAAACATAGTGATGATGACAAGGATGAGCAATATCCGAGAATGCATTTGCGAGATACAATCTGTTCCAATGAGTTATCTTTGCTGCCCTGTATCTTTCAGTTGAGCAAAGCCTCTCCAAAATAGCTGTTTTCACCTGTGGTCTGTCCTGAATTGCTGGGTCTCACCCAGCTGGGTGTTACAGCAGGAACTGGCTGAGTATTGCGTCAACAGCTCAACATATTTTTTTCAGCACTCTGAGACTTCCTGCTGTGTGAGAGTCACTGCATGAGACAAACCACAGTTAGCATGTGCACGTTTCCCACCTTCAAGATGTGCAAAACAACTCATTTTCCAGAGCAGAGACATCACCTCTGGCTCAGGAAGCACCTGAGCACAAGTCACTGGAAGATGGGGTAATCTGCTAACAATTTGCTGCATGCCTGCTGTGTATTTACACTCTTCCATTTCTCATGTTCTTGTGTTATGTCCACACTGCTAGACAAATAGATAATTATGTTTCTTACTCCTAAAATGCAGTGGCTCCTGCTGCTCACTTGGGCCTGTTGAATTAATCTTTTCTCAAGAAAAGTCTTTTCAGTAACAGTGGCGTGTAAAAAAAAAGGGAAGTGAAAACAAGCAGGAAAGTAAAAGGCTTTACTTTGCCTGGTTTTTTCTTGTTATTTGTGTATTAACTGCTCATGTGAAACTGTTTAAGTTTCCAAAGGAGAAGTTGGAGTGATAAAAATAACCCCGATTAGAAAAAAATAAAAAAGCAAATTACAGATATGACTACAAGGAAGAGAAGGGTAAGTCAAGAAAAGCACAACAGTTGGACGGAGACTGGTTGAAAGTCTTTGGCTTAACTCACCTGAGATACACAGGGGCAGAAGAAAATAAAAGGACACAGTAAAATCCATAACATGAGTACAATTACATGAGAAAAGCACATGAATTAATATATTTTTTATTTTCTAGTATTTTTCTGATCATCCATCTCTGCCAGGGATTATTGTTAGAGCTGAAAGTTTTGAGGCATTTATGTGGATATTAGGAACGATTTAAAATAACTGCTGTGATGGTTAAAATTAACTAAACTTTCCCTTCTCACTTTTCTTCCTGTCTCTAATATCTGTAGAGGAAAACAACCTTCATGTCTTTAAAGCATAAATGAGGTTTCAGTGGAAGAGGATACAAGTTTCTCCTGAGGGATTTTGTGTGGTTTCTGCAGTGCTGCTGGAAGTATTTGACACGAGGGTGCCAGCAGGATGTAAGTTGGACACTCAAATTTAATATTGAAATACATCAGTTCCCAGATGTGACCTTTGTGCCACCTACAATGCTCGTCACCAGCACTGTCACTCCTCCAATGTCTGAACCAGGGCTTCTGCTTCCCATGCAGAACTTACACTGGCTGCCTGTAAATTATCAACTCAAAAACTTCTGTGTCTCTTAAGCTGAAGGTAAGAAATTGCCGTGGATTATTTGCTCTGCTGTTCTTGAAAGAAGGAAAAATGTTTATGGTGTCTTTGAACAGAAAGAGATCGTGGCGCATTTGCCCAGCAAGTCAGTGAACTGCTTTATTTTTTTTTTCTGTTATTAATAAACAAATAAGTAGAGGAAGTCACTCCTATAAGCAAATCTCAGCATAAAAAGGAGAAACAGCCATGGCTCCACTTGGTTACTCATCAGACCAATCATTTTTACTGACACACACAACATAGCTGGTTTTGAAGCTGTACAATTTGAAATTTGAATATAAACCCATGTATTTTCAAGCAACATCATTTCGAAGTTGAATATAATATATGAATATATAATCTTGACACTCTGTAATTTCAAAACTCTGTTTAGAAAAAAATTGTTTTGAAACTATCTTGGGAATCCAACCTGAGCACAACTCTATCCTAAAATATCATTTTTCCACTGGTGAAGCAGGTGACCCCTCTCTTGACTAGTGCTGGTTAAAACAAGTTATGGGGCAAATGTAGGCTGCAAGACCTTGGGATTAGTTATGCAGTTAGTTATTAATATTTAATTCTATACTGCAGACATGAAATACAATACAGATATAAGCAGCCTAAAAATTAAAATAAAGATGATATTTGGTATAAGACAGAAGTTATTAATCAGTTGCCTTTCAGGAGGGGAGGAGCTCAGCACTCTTTCCTGACAAGGGAAAGATACTTGATTTACCTCATGATAACACTGTTCATAGATGTGAACTCTCAATGACTGTAGATTTTTAAATACCTGTGGGCAGGTTTTTACATTAATCCACATATCCACTTCCCCTTTCCACAATCTAGAAATCCCACAGTAGAACTAAATGTGCTAGTTTGCTCAAATGAGCAGCTGTGGTGTTACTAAGGGAAACTGCCATAATTCAGGTTTGACAAAGGCCCCCGTTTAAGAGAGCGATCCTTCCCTGATCTGGGTGTCCTAGTGCCATGCAACTCTGCTTGGAGAGGGACTGCACAGGAGAGAAGAATGTCTGCTGGGTGGGAGAGAAATGTGTTGATAAAAGATCCTGATGCTGGGTTTAAGACCGCGTTATTCAACTTATATAAAAGTGGGTAGAACTACTTAAATGTCACTTAAACACACTGTATACTTAAATACACTTAAATACTTAAATACACTGTAGGTAGGGGAAGTTCACAGGTGAAAAACAGACCCCAAAATCCACCCACACCAGGGGACTTTTTTCTCCAGTCTCATGATTCAGAGTCTGTGAGTCATGATTTTTGGGACTTTGGACCTGGCATTTCGCAGTCATCCCTGAGAGAACCAGAGTGAAGCTGTTGCAGGGCAGATTTACTCCCTGGTACCTACCAGCTTGTATGGAAAAGATCCCAGAGCCAGAGGAAAGGCTCCATGGCCAGGAGAAGCATCAGGAAGCCCAGAAAAGCTGTCACAGATTTGAGGCTAAACTATAAAGCCTGTCAAGTGAAAGGCTGAGGAAAGTGTAGGTTTTGGAGCAGCAGTGAAAGTGAGCAGCTGAGGGTGGCTCTGCTTCACACCCTCCTCTTCACACCTGAAAGCATCAGGCACTTGAGCTCAACGACTTCCTAAAGCTATTGCAGCTTAATTGGCAGCCTTGGCAGCAGGGGGTAAATGTAGATGGCTTCTGTTAAAGAAGTGACTCATTTGGAAACCCAGCTAACCAAACTTTCTAACTGGCTCCTGCTGAAACTACAAAGTTTTAGAGGAAGAGGATGAGAGGCATGATTCCTGTTCCTCTCTCCTGCATCAGGGTGCTCATGGACACTGGCTGAAGCACAGCCAAGTGCCAGCAGTTTTGGCACTAGGGGCTTACAAGTGGATGGATACTGTGTTGGATTCCCAAAAGAGCAAGCTGGGATGTTGGAGAACAGGCTGGGATATCAGGGAACAGGCTGTTTTAATGAGGTGAGGAGATCTGGCTATGCTGGCACACTGTTAGATGTGAATGTGTCTCACTGTAAGGAAGATCTGACTTCAAGCAGCTGAACAAAGAAGCACCAAGACCTATGTCCAAACCCACAGGTGCACCCCTTAAAAAGGGGTGCTCTGTTATCCTTTAGATTTTAGGATTTCCCCAGCAGCTACTTATGGTTATCTTCCTCCTTATTCTTGGCCTCCAGGCCTTCAAACAGGAGACTCCTGCCAAGCCTTTGGCACTAGCAGTTACAGACACACTGAAGAGCCACAGAAAGGCCCTGTCTAGAGCCATGCCCAGCCCAAACTACTGCGACTCAAAGCCATCTCTGGGGTGGCAACTGTTCATCTGGAGATGCTGGAGATTTCTGGGCTGAGTTCATATGCCTCACCCTCCAGTGAACACCAGCATGTGGCCATGTGTGACAGCTGGACCAGTGCAAGGCATTAAGAAAGGTCTTCAAGTCCTAAGCAAGCAGAGGACAACCACAGCCACCCTTTGGCCAAGAGAAAGACTTGTCCCTGCTAGGAGGAGCATCGTTTGCAGACCTGTGAGGGTGGGATCTCATCACCTCCAGGGCAGGCAAGATGGTCAGCCTGGGAGCAGCATGGCCAGGCCTATGGCTTGTGGCACCCCTTAGCTGGCCCCTCTGTGCTCCTATGGGGCCTCTGTTGCTGCCTCACCGGAACAGGGCAGTGCTGTAGCAGAGCTGATGTGAGTTTTAGTGACCATTCAGTTATCCTGCCTTGTGGTAAGTGGCTTTGCTTATTTGCAGTTGCCTGTGGATGGTGGCTGGCCAATGGCTCTGCTTGTTTCCCTTGTCTTTGTTTGTTTTCATTAATGGTCAAGGGTTGTGTCTGACCACGGTGTGGTCCTGTCAGTGCTGAGTCCTGCCCAGGCTCTGTCCTTCATCACTGACCTGGTCACCTCCTGCAGCCTGTCAGCACCTGGGTCTGTCTTTCCCTGTCTGTGGTCTCTGTACCATCACGGTTCATTCCTGCCTCTCACCATCCTGCTGCTGCTTTTCCTCCCTCTGTCCCAAGGCAGAGGTTTTCAAACCACTGCTGTCCCAGGAGATTCACAAATGGTAGATCATACCTCTTCTATTGCTCAAGCTCCTGGAAGTCATAAGATGCTGGACCAGAGGCAAGTGTCCAGTGCCATGAGGCAGTGACACTTGCAGAGAGTATTTATTCATAACCAAACACATCTGATAAAAACTCCCAAATTCACAAGCCTCCCCTCTTCCTGCACTGCCACCTTCACTGCAGTCATTACAGTCACAGGGATCACAGGCTCTTTCTGCATCCCCACAATGTGTTTGTCTCTTTCATGCCTCTGAAATCCCCCAGTCAGAGCATGGGTTAACTCTGCTGCAACGACAGCACGGATAGGATGGTTTCTCTTCGCCAGGAGTAGGAAAATGCAAAGATAGTGTTGAGTTTTGATCTTGTGACAGCAGATGGACTCTCCCTGATGGGGGTTTTGGCACTGCCCTTGTGGGTCTGTACAGAAACTGCTGCGATGTGGGAGCTGCACTGCTGTGGTGGTATCATCAGTACTAAAGATGTTGCTGGGGAAAAACAGTTGCCCAAAATAATTTCATGACTTAGGCTCACTCTCAATGCCTGTTACTTACAAGTCTAGCTGGTTTCATCTCAACACTGTTTTACTTTTGTCTAAAGAGGATATATCTCAGGATTTGTAAAGCCTTGTGAAAACCACAGTGCCATCTTTATTGAAACAATCCTATTTTTGACAGAATGTCTGAAAATGGTATTTAACAGTGCTCTGAACTTAGAAATATTTCCTCCTCTATTTACCATGAAACACAATTTATTTTTTCCTTTTCATCCTACAATTTGCTCTCAACTGGCTGGAAGTCTTCAATTTTCCTTTTTGACATCTGGGTCACCTCCTGTAGCTCCCTGCTCCCATAGCAGCAGCAGGGCTACCCCCTTAGGACTTTAGTGATACCAACAAAAACTGTGATGCTCAAAGATTCCTCTTTGCATGTACACACATCTGTGACATCTCTGTAAGCCCACTAATTTCTGCTAAATCTGTAGTGTTTTGTCTGAATCCTCATCTCTGATCTCTCCTGGCTCTTTATACATCTACCACAATGAGCATCTTTCTTTTTGGGACATTTAGGGCCTTCTACCCAGTTAGTAGGTATTTCCCAAAGTGTCCTGGCACTTGACAGCAGCGCTGTTTGTGTGATCACGGTGAGGTTGTAAAACCAAGGTCTGCCCAAGAGGCTTGGGAAATGCTGAAGCTGAAAGAGGCAGAAATCTGAACAGAGAGGGCACCCAATTCAAACTCTGTGACTTCTTTAAATATAGTGTCCTGTGTACAGAACTTTGGAAAACATCTCAGAAGAAAATCAGTCTTGCCCATTATGTACTAAGGAGCAGAATAAGTGAGGGTTTTTGTTTGTCTTGTTTTGGTTTTTTTGTTTGTTTTTTTTTTGTTTTTGTTTCCCCCCTACAACTCTCTTCCCCACAATGAAGTTACTGGAAGTTAAAGAGCTGCCAGTTTAGAGGCAGCAGCAGATCTAAATGGGATTATGAGAAGGACAGGTTTAAAATAAACCCAGATGCTCTTTGGTCATTGGCAAAGTAGTCAACTCCAAAAATATTTGACCAAAAAAAAGTTAATTCTAACTACAGTTAATCTCCACATTCCTGAGTGCCAGAGATCAGCAGTGCTGATGAATAAAAGGTGGATAAAAAGAAGGGAATATAGTGTATCCAATTAGTCACTATAGACCAGCAGGTAGACTTGACAATTAAATGCCTGCCTTGCTTTTCCAGCAGAGTAAGGATGAGAGGAAAGGCTAGATGTGAATTCTCCTCAAAAGAAACCCAGCATTCATATTTCTATTAAAATTCTCTATTCATGCCTCATGCACTGGAGTAATAGCTAAAGCTAACCTCACAGCAACCTCTGTTCTGCCAAAATGCTTCAATCCTAATAATCACCTATCCTTGACTAGAACTAAAGTTGATTTCTAAGGGAAATATGTTTTTTATAGGAAAGGAAATTTGTAAGGAAGACAGGAAGGACTGCATCAACTGCAATTAATTAATACAGACCCAGCAACTTTAGCAATCACGAGGAGATTTACACTATGGTGAATCATCAACACATTCTGCAGTTCTTGAGCACAAACACCCGGCACGGAGAAACAGAACAAAGGGACATGTTGCTAAATAGAAGCAATGCCTTGACTCAGAGATGGAACACTTACCTTCTTTCTTTTTTTTCCCCTCCTTTCTTCCCCCCTGGTTTTCGCAGAGGAGACGATGCAGTGCTGCAGCTCGTGCCGTGCTCGGAGGCTGCTCTGACAGAGCTGGAGGAGGTAGCTGCTTATGTACCACGTGCAGCCCTAAGTGCTGTGAGCTACACAAGTTCTGTGGGCACATCTTTTACCGATTCCCCAAGTGTGTCACCCAGGTTAGGTGTGCACAGGAAGCAGAGGCTGCTTTCAGTGGCAGAAGAGCACCTAGAAGGAGAAGCAGCCTTAAAAATTAAAGCGTTTGCTGTCAAATTCTGTCATTTGTACGGTGGTGGGAGGTTGATTTTGTGACTTTCAGACTCTTGTTTGGGCTCCTGCTCTAGACATGCGCCTTAATTCCTGTGCAAACTTGCCCCGGAGGAGCCAGGGACCGATGAAGTGCCCTCAGCCCTGCGGGTCCTCAGGAGCCCGCGGGAGACGCTTATTCCGTATTTCTGCAGCCGAGGCAACTCCCACTCTGGGTGCGACACACTGAGTGTGTGTGAATCGGCTGGCTATTGAAAAATGGGAAGCAGTCTTAGAGCCCAATAAAGGGAGTGGTAATAGGAGGGAGAGCCTATTCTCGCGCCAGTTGGCATAGAAAAGGCTGAGAATGCTAAAGTAGATTAGATGGTGGTTTGAGCACCTTCTAGAAGAAGAAGAATTCAGTTGCAGTAGTTCCTTAATAGCAAAGAGCATTGATAAGAAGGAGCATATGATCTTTATCAAGTTCCCTGGTTCAGGCTTGATGTGAAGGAGGAAGAAGATCCTGATGTTGTGTTGCCAGACTAGACCTTGTATGTGAGACCTGTTCCATGCATTTTTGCAGATGCAGTGTTTCACTCAGTGGAAGTCAGTTAAGGCCGGATTTATTAAGTTTTCAGGTAACTTCTCCATCAACTTCTACCAATTCCAGTTGCAGTGAGGTGCTTACAGGACCCCATGAAGATCTGTCAGTGCTTGCGGGCTGCTGAGGGCTAGGATGGGACAGGATGGAACTGGGTGGCAAGCAGAGGCAAGCAGAGAAACTGAATTTACTTTTGGTATCTGTGTTGAAAGTGAAATATTTCTTCTGCAAACTGAAGAAATTATTGGTATGTACTTTCATTCTGATGTGAAAAGGTTTGGTTCTGTTCCGCTGGAGAAGGTTTCTGGGGACGGGTCTTTCTGTAAAGAGCAATTTATTCTCAGGGACCAGAAAGAATTGGGAAGGAAGAGGCTGAAGCTGGTTTCCATCTGTGGAGGAGAATAGGTAAAATTTCTATCTGTACCAGCTCAGCCTGACTGGACATAGCGCTGGAACCAGTCTCTGCCCTGCCTCAAACACATGATTTCATCTTGGTCCCTCTCAGTGTAGAAATCAAACCCAAAGGAAAACACAAAGAATGAAGGAATAATGTTTCTGAGATGACTGGAGCTGACTTCTCTTTGTAGATGATCATTCTTCATTTGTAGATGATCATTCTTCATTCAGAGCTCTGGAACAGAAAAGAGCAGAGTGCTCTTAGACCTGAAGAGCTGGAGTTTTCACAGAGACCAGTGGGATCCTCTGTGGTATTTGTGATGCACCAGTTCACAGTTCCCACTTGGCTGCAATCAGCTGTGGGGTCAAATACTTGCCTGATTATTCTCTCCCTGATGCTGGGTTTAGGATAGTCAGAGACACATTTGCATTTCCAGCTAGATTTTATGATGAAACTTTGAAAATTGCATGGTCCTCTGTAGAGAAATGAAAGATGACACATCTCCAGCCCTTGATCTTCCAGTCAGATTTGAAAAATATTACTATTTACCTGCTTTGTGCTTCACTCAGTAGTGCAGCCCCAGCTGACATCACCCACAACTATTTCCCTGCAAGATGAAGACTGATCCAAGATTTCATGTTGGAAGATGCTTTCAAGAGCTTTTGACAAGGTCTTCTGTGACTGGAGATGAACACAGAGCTAGAACTTCTGTGGGCAGCAAAACCAAACCAAACATTTCAAGTAAGTTTACTCTGCTTTCAGTAGAGATAATACAAGCAGTACAGCAATATAAATTTTGGCCTGAGCTGTATTGTTCTGCTGTCTTACATAGGCAGTGAAAAAAGATCAGATGAAGAACCATTTAAAGCAGAGTGCAGAAACTCTCTGGCCAAACCCAACTGAAGTAAATGGACATGTTTCTTTTCACCTCAGTGAGTTTAGACTGGGCATTTTGAGAATATGTCTTTCTACAATTTAATTTCTGGGTGCTAATTAGCTAGTTGCCTTTAAGGTAGCATGTTAAAGAAGTTAACCTGCATATGAGATGTTTTCTATGCACTCTTCATCATTTTGCTATTGGAGTACAGTGACTGTCCAAAGAATATGAGAGGAAAGGGTCCAGCCTCGTTTTAACTCAGTTCTGCAAAACACAGAATTTTTTTACAGGATTTTCACAGCACTGTGATAGAGAAATTGCTTGTGCACCACTGACCAGTGAACAGAAATAACTTTGGAAGACTTATGGGGTCCAATGAATTTGAAAGCCTTTTAGACTTGAGTTTCTCACTCCCCTTTTCTTTAATTTAGAAACTATCAAGAGAAAAGCTGTCAGGATATTTCTCTGTGCCACTGTATATGAAAATGCTCTGTGTTAATGTTACCTTTTCCTGGTCATGACCAACAAGAATCTATAAATGGAGAAAATGTCAGATCATCTCCCTCTCCTCCCTCCACCTGCAGCTGAATGAACTCATGGTCATATATGCAAAAATTACCCAGGAAGACAATTTTGTGCAGTTGTGCATCCTCTTTGTAGGTAACTGAGGTTCATTTTTCATGGAAAATTATAGAATATGGCTTTAAATTTGCAGCATGGGAAGTGAGGAAATGAAAACAGTGTCTTGGTGGGAAACAGCCAAATGTCTGTCTCTTCTGTTATTGAGCAGTGCACTGAATGGGAACAGAGCTGCAGACCTGTCTGGGGAGCGCAGCATGTACAGGATGGCAAAAGGGACTTTCTTAATCATAAGCAAGGCAGAAAAGTGCACATGAGTCTCTCTAGGACAGCAGTGGCCAGGTGCTAAGAAGCACTGAGGACTGAATTCTGCCCTGGGCTCCTTGGCCAAAGCCCTGTATGAGTGCCCCTGCACTGGTATGATCCACAGCTGTGCTTAGCAAAGAATCTCAGAGCTTGTGCCTCAGACTTGGCTTGTCTGTGACAGTGGCTAAGATGTTCTTGGTCTGGCACAGGGACAAAAGCTGGCCTCAGTGCCTTTTTTCTTTCTGTATCAGGATCAATCACAGATTGGATCCCTCAAACCAGAATGTGTTGAACTCTGCTAAAACCGAAGTGCAACTTCTTCCCAGCCACTTCCTTCTTGCAGAACCTTCTCCTTACACGAGGTGTCTACATGTGCCACCCAGGCAACCAGGCCAGCTGAGTGGCAAAACTACTGAGCTGAGCCCAGTACAGAGGACACAGAGATTTGTCTGACCATGCACACCCAATCCATAGAGTGCAGTCTGCAGGGAATGCAGGAGCTTTCCAGTCTCCACTGGAAATGAAAAGCTGGGCTGTCAGTTGCTGAGATATTTGATTCAGTGGCTTTCCTACATGTGATGGGTGGGATGACACAGTCAGATTCCTGCTGCTTAGTCAGGCTTCATAAATGCTTCAACTCATGTCCTGTTTTAAGTTTGCCTAATTTTGTGAGTGACGTGTAGAAATTTGGCCTCCTTTTTCACTGGGGCAGTGGTGTACTGTGTGCCTCAGGGGTGGAAATCCACTAAGTTGAATATGTGACTGATGTGGCCTCATCAAGGAAAGGTCTCTCACTCTGAAGAGAAAAGCCCTATCATGTTTGACAGTCTTACCCCATCGTGCACTGGGATTACCATGGTCCCCATCAGGAGCTGGCAGAGTGCAGCTGGTTGTCACACAGCTTCTGAGAGACCTTTGACAACACTGACTGCTCTGGGGCAGCAGCATCTTTGTCCTCTGTGTGGTAAGAGTGGAGAGGTGCCACTCTGTGCCTTGGGGTCCTTGGCACGAGGTGGGGTTGTATCTAACACCTTCTTTGGGACATCCTGTGCCAGTGCCACCACCAAAGCTGAGACAGTGAGTGTGCTGCTGCAGCTCAGGGAATTTGGCTCCATGCTTTGAACTCAGTCTGTGAGCATGTGTCTCCCCAAGCATCCCAGCCCATCCTCTTTGTCCTTTCATTCAGCTCCAGCTGTTGGAATAAAAGGCAATGTAAAACACAAATGTGGTTGGTTAGCAGACACCCATTACTACCCGCAACACATGCAGCAGATTCCCGCATCCTGCTCACGCTGCATGTGCAGCCTTGTGACAGATATGTCTGTCTTTCTTTTCTTATGAAAACCCCTGCTTGTACTAGGAAACTCTAACACCCACTGGGGTAGAAAGGTTACAGTTGTTAGTGCGTGGGGAGGAAAAGGGTGTGGTCCAAAGAATACTAATTTAGATTTTTTTTTACAAACTTAAAGCAGCAGCAGTGTTGGGACAAGACCTGAAGTCAGTTTAACCCTTAAAGACTCAGAGAGAAGTTCAAGCTGGTTTTGCATCTTGTGCTGGCAGCTGATGTGGCTGCTCAGCGCTCTATGCTACTGCAGGGCTTTTATATTTTTGGATATCAAATCTCAGGTTAATACAAAAACTGTGTCCACCATGGAAACAAAGTCATAAAATTCATCCTTCCATTCAGAATCCCAAGGGAGCAGTGTGGCTTAAGGACAAGGACTTGGCATACAGAGAAGTGCCTTGGACAAAGGGGTCCAGATAAACCAAATCCCACTGAAACACTCTGCTGTAAGTCTAAATATTTTTGCCACTTCTGTTTTCCCCTTAGCCTCCGTCAGTTTGCTCTGCAGCCAGGCTGGACTCAGCTGATGCAGCAGAGATTCAAAAGGCTTTGGTGTTTGCATTGCATCAGCTCCTTCTGCTGTGGTCAGAGACCCTCCAGCTCTCCATGGCAAAGATCCCAGCAGTCTTGCAGAGCTGCACCAAGCCCCCGAAGGTGGGTGGCTTTAGGAAGCTGGTGGCCTGCTGGGCGAGGATGTCACAGAGCTGGCAGGCGCCTGTGGATGACCCTGGCACGTCTGCGCTGGGGCTCCGTGCTGAGGGGCACCTTAGAGAAATGCCGCAGACAGGAAAGCAGGAAATGTTTTGCAGAACAGAGATAACATAGAAAATAATGCTCTGTAAATGGTTTGATTTACTGATTTACATGTACAGGGGCTGCCATGTAAAGCACACAGGAAAAGGAAATGGAACGGAGGAGGAGGGGGAGGAAAAAGGCAAGAGGACAACAGAACAGGCTGGCAGGTTTCATGGGGAACAAGACTTCATGTCCTGGGTTTTTTCCTGAGCATGGTGTGTTGTGGAGGTCTGCAATCACACATGCACACTCAGGATTGTGAGCCCTTTGGTTCAAAAGGATGTCTCTCTTTATCAAAATGAGCAACTTGCATCATCTTGGGGTTCTTCTGCACTGAGAATTGCCTGATGTGTACAGCTGGAATCACCCTGGGCATGCCAGACCTTGTCTAGAGCAAACCAGTCATTGATCCTGAGCCACTGATCTGAACTTCAGCTGTGTGATGGAACAATCACAGAGGGTGGAGTTGTGAGCCCTGCACTCTGTTGCTCAGATTCTCTCGGAAAAAAAGACTTGAGAGGACTCTGTGACTTCATGCGGGTGAGCCCTGCCATGATGTGAGCCTCAGCAAGCAGTGGGATGCACATCTCCTGCCAGCAGCAGGTCTCGCTGCAGAACCTCTGTGCACAACTGGTTTTTGTGGACCTTTGCCACAAAAGGAGTTTTTGTGGTCCACCTGACCCCACCTCAGTGGGGGAGCTCACAGAGGTGGGCAGGCTCCACTTTGCAATCACTTGTTTCTTCATTTGATCCACTTGCTTTGTGTCACTGACCCCAGTGGGGAAACTGAGGCTCGTGTGTGCGTGGTGAGATGGGTGATGATTCCACTCTAGTGGCCAGGCCATGGAACCATCTCCTGCACTTGGGTGGTTACCTCTGATGTCTTTTTTGAGGCATCTCCTCTGAGTCTTGAGGGGTGCTGGAATCATAGAATAGAATCATTCAGGTTGGAAAAAACCTCTAGGATCATCCAGACCAAACATTAACCTAGCACTGCCAAATCCACCACTAAACCATGTCCTTGGGCACCACATCTTCATGAACTTAATGTTTTGGAGAAAGGAAAATGCCTGATGAAGATGACAGTCAGCCTTCAATTAAACTGAAAGATTCAGTGGGACACATATTTTGAGGAATTTGCTCCACTTTTTCTCAGGTAAATCCCTGATACAGTCTGAAAAAGGAAGTATGGTCTTCCTTGAGATTTCTAGGTATGTATACATCCCAAGGAGAAAAAAATCCAAGCTTTTCTCCCTCCTTTCCCTCCAGTTTTTCAGATCCTCTTACTCCATCATAAAGACAGAGCAGACAGCAGAAAAATCTACTGGAAATCACCCTTGAAAACAGTGATTTTTGAGCTCTGGCACAACTTTTTTTAGTATAAACATATCTTCCTATAAATTGGTCTTCCTATTACCCTTACCACCCTTACCACCTGGGATTTTGTTCTGTGTCCAGCAGTTTGCTTGCACTTCAACAGGGAAGTCTTGTTTTCCAAGCATGATTTCCATGCCCTCCTTGGTGCTGGGAATGTACTTTTTGAAGATTCATTTGTGAAGCAACCATGTAAGTTGGAAAGATTCTTCGACGTTAAAAAACATCCCTTCCATCATCTTTTCTCCTGATACAGTAATTTCGTAAATAGAATTACTCGTGGAAAGACAGATGATGAAGCTTCACCTGGTGCTGGGGTGGCACAGGCACATTTTAACATGAGACACTGGGGATGGGAAATTTGTCTGTCTGTCTGTCTGTCTGTCTGTCTGTTCATGGTGCATAAGAGTGATACCTGTGGTAGTTTTTCTGGTGTGAGTTTGCAGAGCGGAAGCAGGTGGACCCTGACACCACAATGCTCTGTGCACTCCAGGCTACCCCAATGTGGGATGTTTTTGCATGAAACCTCTGCACAGCCAAACCTGCAGGTTTCAACATTTTAAGAAATGCAAATATTTTATAATTCTCTGCCAGCCTTGGTAGTGTGTGCTGTCAGATAATGGGAAGAAAGCAGATTCAGCTCAGTTCTGGACTCATCTTGTGGTCTTTTTTCCTTAATCTCATCTTTGTCTGAGTTTTGGTTTTCTCTGTTTAGAAGACAGCTGTGAGTTCTTTTAAAGACTTCCTCTGCAGATATTTTGAGACAAAGTGGCAAAAAGATACTGTAAGAGACCAAGCTGTTACCACAAATTAAATAAAAACCAAACCCAAACTATAGATATCTACTTACAATGAGACATGGAAATCCCAGAATTTTCCAGAAACAAATGCCATTGCTCCCACTGACATGACTGAGTGGAAGTGTCATGATGTGCTGTCTCAGCATCACTGCTCAGGTCCCAGGCAAGCAGGATCACTGGCAGAAGAGTGGGCTGCAGGCCAGCTGCATCCTGGAGCTGCAGCTTAGGGAATACACACAGCAAATACATGGGTGAAAATAAAGCATGTCTTGTTATGCTCCCAAGCACCAAAGAAAACAAAAATGCAAGCACACCCATAACATATGTCTCCCATTCCTCTGCAGAGGCACTTTCCTGTCTGATCAGCTTGGATGACATCCTGACACTTTCAGCAACAGGAGGAAAGGTCTGTGAGGACAGAAGAAGGAAGAAGATGGTCCAGAAAGAATGCAGTGTCTTTGCTCTGCCTGTTTTCAAGATGATTGGGATGCCTGGCTGTTGGTGAGGGCTCTGGGCAATGATCAACAAGCTCATGTTTTCTGCAGAGAGATGGACATGAATGCCTGCAGGTAGCTGCAGGAGCAGCCACTGGGATCCTACACAAGGTTTTGGGTGCCCTGGAGAAACCTGGCATTGTATGGTCAGGCAGTCCCTTTGCTCAGGACTTTAAAGACCAGGAAAACAGGTTGTTCCAAGCCCCATCCTGCCTGGCCTTGAAAACTCCCTGAGATGGGGTGACCGCAGCTTCTCTGGGCAACCTGTGCCAGGGCCTCACCACCTTCACAGCAAAGAATTTCTTTTCAGTATCTAAACCTGCCCTCTGTTGGTTTGGATCCATTATCCCTTGTCCTGTCACTCCATGCCCTTGTAAGAAGTCTCTCTCCAGTGCTCCTGTAGCCCCTTTAGGCACTGGAAGGTCTCCCTGGAACCTTTTTTACTCCTGGCCAAACATCTCCAGCTTTCTCCAGTCTGTCTTCACAGCAGAGGTGCTCTGGCACCCCGAGCATCTTCATGGCCTCCTGTGGGCCTGCTCCAGCAGATCCACATCTTTCTGATGTTGGGACACCCACAGCCAGATGTCCAGCAGCACTGCAGGTGGGGTCTCACCAGAGTGGAGCAGAGGGACAGAATCCCCTCCCTTGACCTGCTGCTGAGGACATGGTTGGCTTTCAGCACCGCCAAGTCCTTCTCAGCAGGTTTGCTCTTAACCCATTCTGCTTCTGTCTGCTGGCTGCTGGAAGGACAGCCAGGGATATGTCAGCTAATCCTTTTGCTTTGAAATTTTACTTAAAAAAATAATTAATGAAATGGACACAGTGGATACTAGGCCTCTTTCCCTAAAAAGTTTCTTAGCAATCCAAAGGCAGAAAAACAGGAGGAGAGAATGAAGGCTGATGTACTATTTATAAAAAGGCTATCTTCTGGTGTTCTCTGGTACTGTTCTATGGTTCCCCTATAGTGGTTTGTTGTGAAAAAATTATGAACCTGTCACGGTAACCTAAGATTTGTGCCCCTTTACCTAGCAACAATATTTTCTGTTAGGACACCATCTTCTGTCTCCTGCTAGAGGGGGTCTTAGTAGAAGCATCAGTAGTAGGACAACAAAACAATAAATAATCTGTCATGATGTCTAAATCCTTTTGAAAAATGGCAATAGCATGCTGGTATTTGCTCTTCAAAGTATAATCCATTATTTGGGAATGAAGGAGCAACCTCTTGTAGTTAAAAACCTTATCAAGCTCAATCGAAAAATCAAATGAAAAGCTGTATTCAAATGCAACCTAATTTATAAAGTGAATTACTACTTTATTGAATAAGAAATTTAAATAGTCTAAAATGAAAAATCAGATTCTATCAGCTCTTGATCTTTCTTTGGTAACCACCAGATTACAAGTAGTCCCTAATTCTATGTCTGCCACTGAATTTCAGTTCACTTTATTTTAGCATATTTGAAGGGAGTTTGTTTATGGTATAACTGATGGGAAATTCCAGACGGAAAGGAGGAGTTAGCACATACAGAGACAGATTCTGAGCTTTTCTTCTAAGCCTTGGTTTTCTTTTGAGAAGGAAAAAACAAAACAACACCACCCTTTTACCAGTGCTTTTTCATCTGGCTGTGTGGGTGGTATGTTGAAATAATAGTTTGGTGGAGATTAAAGAGAATTGTGACTGCTGTGTAGCTGCTATCAGAAGGGGGAATCCCAGCTCTTTAAAGAGTGTGCACAACTAGACGTGAGCAGCATTATTATGGGGTTCAAAAGAAAAACCAGCCCAAACAATCCCCTGCTCACCAAACCTCCCCTGGATTTCCAGCATGTGCAGCAGTGGGCCAGGTCTGTGACTGGGAGATTTCTGCCAGCGTTGCTGTGTGTGGTTGCTGAGTCTGGGCTCTGTGCTGAGTCTGCAGAGGTCCTGTCCTGCTGGGTTAAATCATCTCCTGCAGAGATGGGCAGCCTTGCTCTGGAGATGCAAAGGATGGAGACCCCACCAGCCCCCTGAAGTGTTTGGTGTTTTGTCCTGGTTATCAAAGAGCTCTGGTGAAAACTCTTCCAGGCTGGACCCAGCAGAAGCCAGTGTGTTGTTGATGTGAAAGGAATACACCTGCTTAATACATAAGGAACGCACCTATTTCCCACCTAAAGTAAAGCAGTCTTTAGTTCCTGGTGTTTTCTTCCATGTGAATTCAGGGAACAAGAAAAGGCACAACTCCTGGAAGCCATTCTTAGCAGAGACACTTACCAGGAACCCCACCTTTTCTAGCCCACATTTAACCCACAGTCTGTTTCCTCTCCTTAGCAATCACACTCTTTTATCATCTGCTGTCCCTAGATACCTACAGATGGCTCTTCCTACGTGCCAGTGCTGAGCAGTACAGCACCTCAGCAGTCTCACTTCAGTGCCTGATAAAACTATGGAGACTGATCTGGGAATTATTGAAAAACACTTGGAAGACAAGGCAGTCACTGGTCACAGCCAGCACCAGGTTCATGAGGAGAAAGTTCTGCTTGACAAACTTAATTTCCTTTTATGACAAGGTAACCAGTCATAATAATAACCCTTGATCAAGGGAAGCCAGTTGATGTAATCATTTTGGGTTCCAGTAAAGCTTTTGACGCTGCCTCTTACAGGATCCTTCTGGACAAAATGTCCAGCAAGCAGCTGGATAAATACACATCGATGATTCCGTGACTGCCCAGCCAGTGTCAGGTTCCTGTGGGTTCATCTGGCTTGCTCTGGAGAAAGGGCATGATGAAGAGAGGAGGGGTGGAAGAGGGTGAGGACTGTACCTCTCCCACCGAAAGCAGGCCAAGTATATGGAAAATACATCCATGTTTGAGAAGGGAAGCAGTTGGGGAACTGACTGTGGCTCAGGAACTCAGCTCTCAGAAGACAGTCCCAGTCCCTGGTGCTGAGGCTATTTTTGTCTTCTAACAGACAACTGTAATGGATCAAATGGAAAAACAGCCCTGACAGCTGGGTCTGAAACATGCCTGCTGCCCATGCACCCTGCCAAAGGTCATGCTCAAGGCCAGATCTGTGCTGACACAGTTAGAAGCCTGTGGTCATAGTTAGGAACTCAAGGAGCAAGTGGTGTTCTGTGAAAATATTTGTACAATTACTCTACACACAGTCACAGTAGACTGAGAAGGGATTTAATGTGATGGATAAAGCAAATAAAAGACCAAAGAGCAGAGTGAGTCCTGAACCTCACACAGGGTGGTATTTGCTCTGCTCTTTGCAGGTTGCCTTTGCAGGTGGTTCACAGTTAGCTGTTTTCAGATTCCTCTGAAGAGCACACCTGTGGAAAGCCTGCAGACAGCAGAAGGCAGCAGGAGTGGCTTTCATGGGGAACCAAAGGTTTGCCTGGATACAAGTCCAGCCTCCAGTGGTGGCTCAAAGCAGCCCCTGGAGAAAAGCAGTGTAGTGGGGGCAGCTCACAGCGTCCTCTCCCCAAAGCTGCTCCCTCACTCCACAAGTCTGCACGCCCGGGACTGTTTCAGCAGTGATCCTTCTACCACTGTGCATGAGCATGGAAATCATTTCCCTGCAGCTCTGCCTACATCTAACACCATAGACACATTCATGGGTGCTTTATTTCCTTTTCTCCTAGTGCTGTACTGGGACCCTGTGCTGTGGTTCTCATTAGTATTTTCAATCTCTCACGTCTCTAGCTCTCACATTAATTATGGGATAACTTTGAGTATTTTACAGGACATGGCCTTTCCCCTGGTACAGCATCTGATGCCTTGGAAAACCCTGAATCTGCCATATCTGGGCCAGGCTCATCAAAACTGGAACTCTGTTTGGCAAATAATTCTTGTTCTTTGAAAGATGCTGATTAGCATTTACTCTTCACTTCTGTTTAACTTTACTTACCCAGTTCATCCTCTTTGGATGGAATACTCCATTTGGAGTATTGCTGCACTATGAGCACTTCTTCAAATGGAAGTGGAAGAGAGATCACATCATCTCTCTTGGGAATGCTAATTAGCCATAGTGCTTACTTTAAATATTTTTCCCTAGTAGATCCTGCTTATGAACCTCTTGATGTTGCTGAGCAAAAATGTCCATCAGCAGCCCCATGTTATACATGTACACAGTCTCACTTCTCACTGAATACAGACAAATATCTATTTAATACTTTTCTTTTTTACATTACCATTCATTTTACTACCTCTCTCTAGTGATTTTCCTGCACTATTTTTAAACTACCTTTTTTTTTTTAGTAGATAAAAAAATTACTTTCTTTGCTCTGTTCTGAGGTGTTTCTATATGGTTCTAATTTCACTTACTAATTTCTTCCACTTAGTTACTTCTATTTTATATTAACTGGCAGCTGTTTCCCCCCTTCACACCTGTGATTGCTTTTCAGTTTCACATTGATTTCTTCACTTTGCTGCTGAACTAGGATGAGATTTTTAGCATGATCTGTTTGCTATCTTGGCTTGGAAATCCCGACTTTTTGACCATCTGATAAACCCTTCATCAAAGGCCTGAACTTTCATTTGGGTTTGTCTACCCACATTTTGTCTAGCAATGAACCTCGATAGTAATTTTCCTTTGAGCTAGAGAATTTACCTTTTTAATGCTGAGTGTTTAGGGCAGACAAATAATCAGGTCACAATCAGGTCACAATGATGCCTGGCATTCAGAGGTCAACAAACTTTCTACCCAGCCCTTGGTTCACCACGATGTTGTAATGAACCCTCTCACCATGGGCGTGACCCTCATGGATTAGAGAATTCACCTGTGCCACCCAAATGCTATTTTTCTATTGGCTGCTTACATCTCTAGCATGTGTCTGCCATCTGAAGCTCTCTATGCCCACAGAACTCTTCTCTCCACAAACTGGATGAGGGTTAAATGAATAATGGGTTTAAAGAACAATCACCCTGCTTTTTGCCTCTGTGACTTTGTCTGGTGGTCTGTGGAAGATCATTCTGCTGACACTCTCCCTGTTCTGCTGAGCATCTTGTAAATCTGACTGAGCAGCTCACAGGTCCACAGTGGTGCTAAATAGAACCACCCCCAGTCTGCCCTTCCTAATCAACAGTTTTATTTCAGTATCAGGATGGTTGTCTTGCCAGGGTTCCATGATGTCAGCTGCGTCAAATTCCATCATAACTAAGTTTCTGTTCCTCTCATTTCCTACTGGCTCTTCTAACACCCATATAATTGACCACAAATTCTCTTTTTTCATCATTCAGTCCTTCCACCATTCAGTCAGCAAGCTGCTGTCTGCGTGTGGAGTTGCATGACACACACTTTCTTGGCAGTGTTTATTGCTGCTGCTCCAGCCAGCCCATTATGGCCCCTTCTGAAAATATGGGCAACCTACATGTGACAGAATTTTTTTTTCAGTTTCTGATGTTACCCTTCTTCCTCAAGGACAGGAGACAAGCAAATCTGTTTGCCTCATACCCGTTGTGCTGGCCATCTGCAGCTTATTCACGAGTTGTCCTACTTTGCTTTGGTACACCAGAATTCAGTCAAATACAAAGCTTCTTTTTTTGTGTGTTCAGGCTATTATTTTGTGTCAGCTCTTGCTGGATGAAAACAAGAAATACCTGAATGCTTATGAGAAAATCTTTGGGTGTAGGATGTTTCAAGAACAGTTTTGCTGATCTGTCGATACACATGAATATTGACAAGTGAAACTGCTCATGAGTCACATTGCTGTTACAGTAATAAAAAAGGAAACATCATCTGTAGTATTTGGGTTGAGGGAAGGTGAAAAGCTTGTGAAACAAGCTGTTGTGGTGGGAATGTCTGTCCAGAAGGAGGAAAGGAGACAGTAACAGCGAGTGTGTATGGGGGAAAGGGAGAAACACCATGGCCAGAGAGCTTCCCACTCTGGAAGCTGCTGTCTCCCAGCTCCCATCCCATAGCAGGGAAGCCAAGTCCAGCCAGGACTCACCCAGGTGGAGGTGTCCTTGCTTCTGTCTGCTGAGACTGGAATGGGCTGAGGGGAGGTAATAGAAATCTTGAGCCAGGTGGAAGCACCTTCTGCATGCAGGCAGAGGGCTGCTGCGGCAGAGAGAGACCAGGATCCCATGGATGCTGCATTAGGTGATGTGGAGAGGGTCAGGGAGAGCCTTGAGAACAGTAAGGAATGTAAGGATGGAGAAGAGCCATCATTGTGCCATGTCTAGAAAATCAGGACAAAACTTGAAGGTGATGCAGTCAGAGTAGGCACAAAAAGAAAAGGCAGGAAGAGTGGGCTGGTGCAGGAGGTGAAGGGGGTTTCTGTAGCCATGGTATTTGGGATGGGAAGTTAGGGGAGAAGAATTTGTCCTGCTGAAGGCTGGGATGGTGAAGAAGGTGTGGGCAAGAAGAGAAAAGCCCCACAATGGTGATGCTATAGGCAAAGGTAGGAGTTACTGCATCTGCCTGAAAGGAGAAGATAAGGAGACAGGAGAAGAAAAGGAGAGTGACTTTGTCATGAAAGAAGGCATTAACAGGAATGGGAAAGGGTCTAAAAGAAAGGTTTAAAGCAATTTTTGAGCTGCTCTTTTTGCAAGAACATGTGAGGGACAGGCAAGAGCTCACAGTTGCAGAGAAGTCAGACTAAGAGTACAGAAAATACCTTTCTCAGAAAGGTGGTTACTGTGGTGGGAAACAGGGACAAGTCTGCCAGAGGAGGGACTGGCAAATGGTGGTGACACCTTCACTGGCAAGGCTTGCAGAGGTGACATGAGGGGCAGACACCAGGGGAAGAAAGCCCAGCTTCTGGAGCAGTCTGGGTTGAAGGTTCACAGGAGGATCTGGAAGGAGTCACCTCCAGGTTTGTTAGTTTCTCCTCAGAGATGGAAATGGTAAGGATGAGCTTGGCAATAGAGTCTGGGCAGGGGCACAGGCACTGTCAGTTGTCCTGGGAGGTGAAGAACGAAGCCACCAGTTTTTGGAAATAAGATGTGGCTACAAGAGAACTGAGGACACCTGCCCCAAATACAGAAAGGGCTTCAGAGAGGTACTCCAGGGCTTTAAGGAAATGAACCCCTGTGCTCCCCTCTGGAGGGAGTTGGGAGAACATCTAGTGGGTGGCCTGGGGTGTTGTGGGGTTTCCCTCCATCCCTGGGACTGGTGGCCCCATGGTGTCTTCCCAATGACTCAGAGAACTTCCCAGGGACCTCCTGAGAACTCTCTCTGCAAGCATCAAAACTGGTTTGTGGCTGGTTTCTTTCAAGCACCAAAACTGCAGCAGAAATTTTCTAGCTCCTCTCTGTCTGGGAAATGGAGTAGGTCACTGGGAAAGCACATGTCAGACTGGGTTGCCTGTCTGTCTGTCTGTCTGTCTGCCAGCTTGAGTGTCCCCAGGCAGGACCTCCTGAGTGGCTGGATCCTAACACCTACAGCCAGGGTTGTCCCCACCCTGCCACTTTCCCAGGGTCACAACTCCAGGTGTGAAGGGCTACATGAGAGACAGTGTGAATGCAGCCCTGATTTTGGTGGGAAAGATAACTTATAATACTTCAAAAGTAAAAATTCTATTTTTTTTTTAACCTCTTAAAAGTAAAAGTTCTACCTCTTCAGTGCTTTGCTACTTTACTTCTTTACTGCTCATGAATATCCACTACAGCCCTTCTCTCCTCATGGACATGCATTTGGCTCCATGTGTCCAAAAGATTCCCACAGGTGGAGGAGCACAACTCTACCCAAGAGCCCCTGGGGAGGGAACCTCATGCTGGGCCAGGAGCAGCTCAGCAGAGCTACCTGCTGCTGCTATCAAGCTGCTTTCATTTTTTTTCTGTGGCTCTTTATTAAAGAGACTCCGTGGTGGCGATGAGGAGCCTGTGCATGCTCTGGGTGTGTAAGCACTAAGCTGGTGCTCATTTACAATTTCCTGTGTTGCATCAGGCTGGCTGCCTCAGTAAATACCCTCAAATGCTTGTGGCCTGTGCTGAGATCTTCTTGTCCTTGCAGACTGAAGGGCTCTCACACACTTCAGTGCAGAGGACTCAGAAGTGGCACAGAAAAGCCATCACAAATTATTCATCAGAAGAGAACCTTTCAAAGCTTATGCAGTCTGGGATAGCTTCTTATTTTCTCTCGAGTCATTCATTGTAAAACTATTCAAGCTACTCAGGGACAGAGAAAGTTATCAAGGAGTTTAAAAGAGGCAAATTCAGACATGTCTTGGCTGTTCAGGCTGCACATCCAACCTTTTTGCTTGTAGATGGAATGTAGCTGTTTCCATGTTGAAAAAATAACATGACTAAGATGTAGTGTGTTTGAATAATAAAGCAACCCAGTCTGGGCCCCACTGAGTGTAAAAGCAAGTCCCAGCTTGTATCATGTGGCTTTGAGGCCTCCGACTGACTGGTGATGTTTTGTCTGAACCTCTCAAACCATAGGAATTCAGGAATAGCCTAGGCCAACTCTACAAATACTGTTCCTGAAGAATGGATGTCATCTTCCAGGATAGAACCATAGAATGGCTTGGGTTGGAGAGACATTAAAGATCATCTGATTCTAACCCCCTTCCATGGGCAGGGACACCTTCCCCTAGACCAGCTTGCTGAAAGCCCCATCCATCTTGGAATGAGCATGACTCTTCTCACTAAGCCATCAGTGAGTCTGTGCCCTTGATCCACTCCTCACAGCCACAGCTCCTCTTGGCTGTGCCTGGCTGGATGACCTTGGTCTTGGGAAATGTTCCATCTTGACCAGAAAAAGGGTCTGAGACTGTGGGTACAGTCAGCAGTCAGGGAGGCCCTTGTGAGCTTTAGGCTGCAGAAGTGGGATACAGAGAAAGGGTTTGTGTGCCTCTGGGGCTGTGGCTTGAGCCAACAATGAGAAAAAAATTGGGTAAGAGCAGTGCCAGCATTTAGACTTTGAGGCCATTTGTTGTTCACTTCAAAGCCCAGGTGTTTTGAAAAGGATGAATAACACTCAGATTCACTGCCTGGCTCATTCACCTTTCTTCATTAGTGTTTTGGAGGAAAATAATCCATTAAGGTCACATATTTAAAAAAATGCCCCAAAACCTACAAAGCTGTGAATGATTCTAAGAAGTCACTTTCAGCTGTCATTTCAATGTTTTTGGATAGATATTTAGCATCCCTGGGGAGCAGTAGCTTCATCTGAGTGATTGACACCTGTCATATTAAAAATATGGACTGGTGAGGATTCCATTTCCAAGAATGCAGACTATTCCCCTGGCCCAGAGATGAGCTTAAAATCACAACCATGCCTTAGCTTCAAGTGGCTTGTCCTAGATTTTTAGATCTGTTATGTGGTCTCACCCCACTCAAGATTTTACTGAGACTTTGTTTTCTACAGCCTAGTCAATGTATTTTTCCTAAATCACCACCACCACCATAAATGAGTAAATAAATAAATAAATAAATAATCCTACATCCCAAAAGCAGATCAATTATTCAGGGTGCTTCCCGGGTATAAAATCTCTGGCGCAGCAACATTTAAGAAGCTGTGGATCAGCTACTTTGCAGTGCCATGAAAATTTCATGCTCTCTTGGCGGGGAAGTTTAGTGAGTCAGGCAAATGAGCTCTTGTGCCATCTCCCTGACCTCGATGCAGGCATACACAGTTTCAGATTACAGCTGTGTATGGCTCAGGGAGGAGAGACCCAAATGCATTTAGGCCTTTGACATCTGAGTTTCATGTGTGCAGCACCATTAAACATGTTCTGAAAATTTCAGTCCTGATGACTGTAAAATAAAAAAGTAATAATAATAATATTAACATTAACATTATTATTATTAATAATAATAATAAACCTTACAGATTATTCTTTCTAAATGCAAAGGTTCAAGCCATGCACAGAACATCTACCTGCGAGTAACTTTACTGAGCTGATGGCACTGACTCTTCCTGCTCCTGGCCATTACTCCTGGCCCAAGGTTGTGTGCCTCACCTGGTCTGCAAAGTGTGGCTGGAGGTGGAAGAGAAGTGGAAACAGAAAATGTGTCAACCAGTTGCTAAAGTGTTTTAAAAAAAAGTGTTTAAAAAAAGCCAAGTGTGGGGGAAATGAGGGAAATGAAAGAAGAAAAAGCAGAACAGTAGACCCAGCAGGCACAGTTAGCCACAGCAGAAGCAGCTACAAAAAAGTGAGAATCTGAATTTTTGAGCTGTTTACAGCTCGGTTACACCGACTTTGCTGTACCGTGTTGCTGTATTTGCAGCTCCTGACTGTCACACTTCCCCGCTCTCCTGCAGGGCGCCAGGACCGGTTCATTCACCCTGCAAACCTTCCCCGCTTCCCCGGCGAGGCTCCGCCAGCCCGGCGGTGCTCCGGCCCCGAGCCGGCGGTACCGACTCTGGCCAGGCGGTGTCACGCTGATCCCGCGGATGCTCGGCAGCCGGAGTTCATCTCCCAGCCACAAGCACTGCAGTGGACGTGCCTCCTGTCCTGCTGCATTAATGCCTTCCCAAGCCCTCCTTTTTTGTACCAATCACACAGCACAGAAGGTGCCATTAAAGCTTTAAATTTTAATGAGCTCCAATAAAGCCTCTCCCTGTGATATACAACCCAAGAACAGGCTATGCTGCAGGAAGATTGTATTGTGTGTGCCTTTATATCTGTCCCTCCTCTCTGTTTTAACTATACATTCCCAATCACTTTAATAGCATTTCTGCATCTTTTCGTTGGGGAGTTGTTGAAGATTAACTCCTTAAAGGTAGGTAGGTGTCTAATTGTCTAACGTGGGGTGTCTGCCCTTCCCAGCCCGAGTGTTTGCATTCCTGACACCCTGATAAATGCCAGCCTGCCTAAACCTTGGCTTGGCTGAAATGATCATGCCTAAATCCTGCCTGATGACTTCCCAGCCCACGGAAACAAACGGGAAGTCCATCCTCTCTTCTGATTTGATGAAGAGTTCATCCTCTAAATTTACAGGGTGCAAGAAGCTCTGTAAGTGGCTATATCCCATAAGCTTTCTCAGCACACCAGTGTTCTGCACTGGAAACAGATGGCACTGGTCTAAGCCCTCTCTCAGGCTGTTGGAAACCCAGACTGAACTTCTATTTCCTATGCAGAGCCTCCCATGTCCTGAAAATGTGCTGTGAGCATCCAACTGTTAGATCCTCTGGGGTCTGGTCTCAAAGTCTCCTGCTGAAGCTGTTCCATGTGGTATAAATAATTAAAGATTCACCAGACCAGAGAGAAGAAGTGGAAGATGCACTCTCCTTCCCCACAGTTGGGACATTCATGTGTGTAATGTGGGAAAGTCAAGTTCTAGGTTCCTGCTCCAGTGAACAGCTAACTAGCAGCACAAGTTGGACCAGCTCCAAGAGGAGAGGCTGAGACCCCCCTTCCCAGGACCATCCAGGGCCTGCTCATTTGGGCATTTCCCTGAAACAGAAGAGAAAGAAAACCAAGAGCAACCTGCAAAATCTGCAAGCCCCTTAATTGCTGATGTGAGAGCTGAGATGTCTCTGTGGGAAGGACCTGAGCTATCTCACACGAAGCCTGAAGGATGAGCTGGATCAGAAGGGTCCATCCAGCTCTTTGTTTGTCTCCAGCCTTGGCTGAAGGCAGGTTCTGGTGGAAGAGCAAAACCACAGGGTAAATCTTTAATGATACCTCCCCATGACACACTCTGGACCCAAGTAGATGACCCTGGTCATCTCACCTCTGTTCCCCATGGTTTATTCTTGTGCCTTACCCAGTTAGGTCATTTCCTATGAACTTAAGCCCCTTATTTTTCTTGTACCTGTGGCAGAGGGCTGGACAGCCAAATGTGCACTGGGAGATCCCTGGTGTGGCTTTGTGCCTCAGAGGTGAGCACAGCAACTTGTCTGCAGGTTTGCTGCTGTGCAGCACCGAGCATTGTGCACATCTGAGGCCCTCAGGCACCACCACAGCACAGACCTGAGTGCTGGTTCTGTGCTTTGCCACCATAAGTGACACCAGCCTCTATTGTTTTTCACCTGATATTTTCTTTAAAGACCTGGGTGTGCAAGAGCATCTGAAGGGATTTTATCTTAGTCTCGTATCGGGTTTGCTCATTTTGCAAAAAGTAAAGGGAAAAGAAAAAGTATTTTTGAAAGAAGCCTCCATCAAAAGATCTCTCAATTCCCCAGTCTGTTGCACCAATTTTAAAGAGGAGGAAAGGTGTGGAAAGAGAGTCAGTATTTCCATTTGGTATATTTGGACAGAAAGGCAAGTGCCCAGGTCTGAAGAAGAAAACTCCAGCCTAAGTTTAGGAGCTTCTATTTCAGACTTGGAAAACTGTGAGTATCTGAATTTACCCAGATGAGTAGTGGAGCTAATGAAAACTGTTTCTTTGCAGACCCTCCCCAAAGGATATCCTTACATCACCTCAGCTCGCTCTGACACTTGGCAGAAATGAGTGGAGCTGCACAGGTGTTAAAACTCAACAGTACGCAGAAAACCAAGGCTCTCATGTAGGCTCCTTGTTAGGAAGGCTTTTAAGCACCTTTAAACATGTTTGCAATTCCCCTGATTTCAAGTCAAGCTCCTTGCTTAACACATTAAAAGGCAGCATGACTTTGCTTTGGAAGCCCTGGAGACTTCATGGAGAAGTTGTTTGACCTCCTTGTGTCTCAATCCATCCAGAACATGAGAGTGAAAAATAAACAGCACCTCATCAAAAAAGAAATAGATAGTGTGACTGACCTGAGCTTGCCTTGGTAAATAAATTACAAAGCCATAAAACTGCTTGAGGAGCTGCTTTGCCCCTTTGAAACAACACCCACTTCAGTCCCTCTCTGAACACACCGTGCTGGGGGTGATGCAGAATAATCTCCGAGGAGCTGTTATCATTATCTGCCTGTCAAGCCCCCATACATTCTTCCTTGTCTGAGCTAAGCCGAAATTACAAACCAGTGATGAGAGGTTGCAATAAACACCAAAAGAGGCTGATTTACCCACGAGCTTTCCCAGCTGTTCTTGCCACACAGAAGCATCCCAAGGTCAAATTTATACCCATGTCCTTCTCTGTTCCCAAAGGACTTACCTTGACAGTCCTTTTCCCCGGGGTTTTAGATGCCTCTGCTCTCAATGCTGTTTGCTGGGATGCTCTGTATTTCCTTGGTAAATAGCAGGGTTTGTGAGGCTGGCAAGAACAGCTGGACTGGATGGTGTTGGAGTTACAGTGGGTGTCTTCCAGCTCAGGGTATTCTGTGATTCTCTGAATAAGGAGCAAAACAGCCAAGGACTGCTGGGAGAAGGGCCAGAGGAGTGATCTGGGATCTTGAAGGTTAAAAGAAACAGCCTACCAAAGTTTGGGACTGGTATTGGTCTGTTTAAGCACGGAGATGACAGAGTTTGTCTGAATGAAAATCAGTGCCTCTATTTCAGCATCAAATCTGAATGCAGAGTGGAAAAGTCCCATGGTTGTAAAACCAAAACCTGTTTCTAGAAATGTATTTGTAGGGAGTTCACCCCAGATGGGGATAGACACTGATATAACAAGAATGAAAGTGGGGAAAGGCTCCCTATACCACACAACCAGGTGAAGCATGATCCCCTGCCACGCAAACTGAATGCACATCAAACAAAGCAAACTTCAGCTTCCTGCCCAGTGCTGCCTGCATTATCTGCCCATGGATTACCTTCCCATGACCTGAAACTCTCATCCTGCCCATTCCCTCATCCCTGGATAGCCTCTGTCTTTGGGAGTGCAACCTGCCAGGGGTCACAAGGAGAGATTACAGCCTAGACATTTAAGCTGCATCAGCACCTGTCCCCGTGCTGTGTCCTAAGGGCAGAATGGCAACAGGATGTTTCCTCCCATGAGTAAACAGAAACCTTCCTGATGGATCATGGTCCCATCAAAGAGAAGGTGCAAGCTGGCTTTTTAGTAGCTGCAGAATCAGTGCTTAACTACTGTGGAACTGCTGAGGAGAGAGAGTTTCTTGGCATGGTCTTTCTATGCTGCCTTTAAATTCTTGTGTAATTAAAAAGAAGCAAGGGAAAAAACCCCAAACCACAACAAGCACCACTTTTTATTGCTCCTCCTATGCTTAATGAAGTCCTAAAGATTAGAGGAATGTGCAGACAAGACACCTGAGCATGGCAGACCAGAGCTCGTGGGCTGTACCCAGCCTGCTGCTGGCACTGGGCGCAGCCAGTGTGGCTGCAGAGGATCTGTGAGTGATTCAGGTCACTTATGATCCAGGACAGAGAGGCTTAGGTATAGTGAATGGAGAGAAATAACTGTGGCATTTACATTAGGTGCCCAAATGTCCTTTGTCCTGGGCAGAAGGTGTGATTTTGTGTGTCCTGACCGCTCCTCTCCCTTCTGCTCAGCTGTGGGAAAGGCTCCATCACAACCAGATGTTGTAAGATGAGGTCGGAGTTTTGCCTTTGTTTTTAACCACCTAAGCAGCTGTGCTGTGCCTCTGAATGAGTTTGAGATGCATTTGAAAAGCAGCTGAATGGTAATCTCTGCATTTGAGGGCAATCACATCTATTATTTAATTTTACTGCTTAGTGTTGCATGACACTGTTTATCTTGAGGCGGGGGTGGGGGCATTTATTGGGAGAAGTGCAGCATTCCAGACAGAAAAATAAGTTAGATTTCCATGATATAAACATTCCCCTACATACAGTGCAGTGAAAGGAGCTGTTTGCTCAGGATGAGCGAAAGTATTTTGTCAGCCTCCTCTCACAGCAACTCATCTCGGGCCATACCCTGTGGGCTCTTGCTCAGATGGGTTTCTTGATGCTATCAGCAGCAGCAGCAGCATATCTGCAAATGTCTTAGGGGTAGAAACCTTGGCCAAGCCACCCCAGGAGCCCGTGGAGTTACCCTGATGCACTCTGCTTTCCCGCTTGAGCTTTTTTGGGCCATCTAGATGACTTTATGGACAGATTCTCTCAGGCTGGTATGTGCTGAGCAATATTTAATGGGACATCTTGGGGAGTGAGAGGCCATCCAGGCTGAGTGGGGACTTGGGACTGGCCGTGACTTGGAAATGTTGTGTATAGTTAAAATCTGCACACTCCAGTGAGATAGTTAATGTGGTTAAAATCAATCTGCTGTGCTAATTCACCTCAGCTGAAGCCTGCATTTCACATGGCTTTGCAGCACTTCCTTTAAACTTTATCAATTCCAATGTTTAATTGCAAACAAACTGGCTGATGGAACAGTTAAAGAAAAATCTACTGTAAAGGGCCAAGGATTTAACCTGTACTATCTCTATGACTCCCATGCAGATCTTTCAGAACAGTTATTTGCATATGTTAAAATCTAATTTGAATTGTTCATCACATAGAACTAGGTAAGGTTTTTTTTTTTTTAATGGGAGACGTAACTTCAGGGCATTATTAAATTCTAATTAAAAATCAGTCAAAGGCACCCTTTTCCTAGTGTTTGTGCCTGCAGCAACACTTCCACCGTGGTATCAAAAGCTCAGTTCATTACTTCTTAATTAATTTTGCCTCTAGAAGCTCTAAGTTCTCAGAGGACCTGTTGGGTTTTCAGAGCGTTGTCTACATAGTGTTTGCTTGTACACAGCAGCCACAATGACATTCAGATCAGGGATTCTTAGCCATGTAATCCAATTTGGTACAATGTCTGCAGCCTGCCAGCTTTTGGGAATCTGAAAGATGCCTGAAGTTCACAACACAGAGGATATCCTGCCTGGAGCTACTGGTGTTGTAGGGATTTTCCCATCTCCCTGTTCCCAGTGTGCCTATATTACAGTTGAAAAGGTTGGTATATAGGTTGATTTTTATTTCTTTTTTTTTTGCGAGGAAGATCATGATGAATATGAAACTAGTCTCACTCCTGACCCCAAAGAAATCTTGTTTGGAAGGACTTGGCCAAGATTTTTTCCCCCACTGGGCTCCTGGAGATGTGCATGTATTTTTTCCAAGATAAGAACCCTGCAATCCTGATCTCCCCCTGCAAATGATTCATTTCCTCTCTTGGCCCGGCTGTGTGCGCACGTGTCTGAGGGTGGTGAGCCAGAGCTGACCAGTGCCCCGGGACAAAGAAAGGAAAAGAAGGGAAGAGGGTGGAGGAGAATAATCTACCCAGTCCCAGGGCATATTTTTCAGTGGTTTAGGGCATTTTCACCAGAACAGTTTAGGTGATGAAGAGACCATAAATGTGCTTGGGGTGGCTTGAACATCCGAGCACTACTCAGACTCTACGAGACAAGGGTTTGGCAGGAGAGTGTGAATGCCCCTCTGAGCTGGGCCAAGGGTGACATCTGTAGCTGCTGCCTATGCCAGGAGGGACCTGGATGATATAAATTTTCATTAGGAACCTTTGTATTAAGCCTAGTTTGCACAAGCAGACCCTGTAACCATCAAAGCCAATAGTTCAAATCTGCCTTCATGTGTGTCCAAGTCTTCTTGCTGCAAGGCACAGAGTTAGATGGGTGTGGCTGAGGGAGCTGTGGATGAAAAAACTGTATAAATTTGGAGTGCTTAAAATAAGATTTTGAGGCAATGTTAGCTTCCAGCTTTCCTCTTGGAGAAGGTGCACAAAAAAAAGGGGGAAAAATTAAAAATAGAAAAGAAAGAAAAGAAACCTTAATGAGTGGATGTGGGCAAGGTGTTTTTGATTCTGGGGGAAGCTCCCTCATTTCCCTCCTGTCCTTTTCTTCAGCAACACTTCAGAGAAAGCTGTCCTCTCCTCTCCTCAAATACTGATTTTGGGGCAGAACAGTGGCTGCATATTTTGCTCCTCCTCTTCTCTGCTGGGGATGGTGAGGGGGCTGAGCAAGAAAACAGACTGGGCAGCTTATAAATTACCCTCTCAGCTCTCTCTTTTCAGGGCCTGTGCACACTGGCACCAGCAGAAGCAGATCTCAAGGCTGAGGTCCTGAGCCCTGTCTGCCCCTTTCCTGTTGCCAGAGCCACTCTTAACAGCAGACTGGATGGATGGATGGATGGATGGATGGATGGATGGATGGATGGATGGATGGATGGATGGCTCTGCATCTAAGTGGCCTCCTTTCACATTGTGGAGGCCAGGAGTGGTTGAAAATCAATACCAAGTTTGGTTTATAAGCTGCTGAGTTTGATTCTCCTGCTCTGTCACAGAGCATCAACACTCAACAACAAGCAGCTACCAGTTGAGGTAAGCATCCAGCTGAGTTGAGAAAGCTGCAGCCCTACCTGTGTCAGGGAGAGATGGTCATTATTTCTTTCTGTCCTCAGAAAAGAGCCAAAGCCTCAAGCTTTTGAAGCTGCAGTTGTAGATGGTGCTAAGTCAGTGTGCAGCCTTCAGCTGTGGCCAGAGCTGTGCTGTGACAACACAGACATGTCAGTCCTGGAGAGAATAAGCTGAAAGTTTCCTCAGCTTTGGATTCAATTTTGCCAAGTTTTTGTTAGTGACAGGCAGCAGACCTGAGCCTAATGTACCCCAGAGATGTATTCATTCAAATGTCAAGAACCACAGGGGATGTGGAGCTCAGAGAGAAGACGAGGGGAAGCAGGGATGTGTTCTTACCTGAGATGTCAGAGCAAAGCTGGCCTGGTTTTCCATGGAAGAAAAATCACAGCAGGACTGTGCCAAAGCTGTAGTGGTACAAAGATGGCAAATTTCAGGGGAATACAGTGAGCCCCTTGCCTATTCCATGTGCCTGGATAGGACAAATTTTTGTGATACACTGCAAGACGTGAGAGCAATTCTGGGTGGGGAGGTGAGCAAGGCTGCACATTAGTTTTAGTAGGAGTCCCCTGTATAGCTGAACCCACACCTCTTCTTTTTCTGCTGAGAACACCTGGCCCTGGGGCTGTCACTGCAGTCTGTGCAGTGCAAGACCTCCTGGCAGGGAAAGCAAGCCACTTGTGAAAGATTTCCTTAGGGAAATGCTTGCAACCAGTGAGGTTTAGCATACTTGAAAATGTACAAAAAGGAAAAACTCTTGTGTAGGACAGAGGACAGCCTGGATCAGATAAGATAAACAGTCTTGTCAGGCTCTCAGAGCCTGTTTGTTTGTACACCACATCTCATCAAGTGAGGGTGTATTGGCAGCATCCTCCAGCCTGTATCTCCTCACATGCATCTAGGCAGAAACCCAGCAAAGAGACTGAGCCCAGCTGCAGAGCTGAGAGGGCAAGTGGACCTTCTCCCTCATCCCCTGCTCCCCTTCCAGTCCCTCTCCCTCTCTCACCTCCCTACTACCCCTTCCACCAGCTGTCCTCAGCAAGAGCTGGCCTTCTGAGTACGTGCCTCTGACCACCCTGCACTCAGAGCTCTGGGATTACCAGGAGCAAGTTTCCGAGGAATTCATTTGTCATTGCTTGCTAAATAAATGGGGTGTGATAAGAATCTGCATTCTGCTTCCATAAAAACCTGTAGATGCCGTCGCTGGTGTCCCAGTAGTTTCTCACAAGAATGCTCAGGTCACTTATTCTTCTCCATAAAAGCCGGAAAGGGCTGCCTTGCTCAGCTGGTGTGGTCAGTTCTTGGGAGGGAGCCTCGGCACCCGCATTATCAGCACTTGCCACGAAGTGTTGGACAGGGAGGGCTCAGCAGCAGAGCAGGAAAAGGGTTTCATATCTGGAAATAATCTTGTAGAAGTCTCTCCTAGGCCTGAAATTCTTGGCAGCAGCCTTTCATCCAAATTTCCTGAGACAGCAAGGGGCTTTCATCCTTTGGTGAAGCCTGGCAAGTTTTACATATTTTTGAAAAGCAAATAAATTTGTTTTAAACTCCACATGACAGGAACCATAAAAAGAACACATCTAGTCCCTTTTTATGATGTATGTAAACCAACATATTCCACAAGTGATTTCCTCAATTGTCTCCTCAGGAACAGATTTAGCTCCAGAGCACCACATCTTCAGACACCTGATGGTGGTGAACCACCTGACGGTGGTGATGAACACCACATCTTCAGACACCTGATTGCTGCTGATATTAGTGTGATTTAGTCAGCTGCTTAAATATCTCTTCAAATTAAGCCTGTGCTGCTTTGTATGTGTTAATACATTTATTCTCATAAAATCTCTCTGAAGCAGGGTTGTATTTCAAGGGTTGGGGTACAGGGGCAGAGTAACATAAGGCCACATTTTCTGAAGAGCCTGGAGTAAATCCCAGGAGGCTGAAAACCCTTCCCCTGCAATTTGTCCAGTGTCTGGGGATAACATTCCCATCTCCATCCTCCAAACTTGGATTGAGCAGTGCCAAGCTAGAGCTCATTAGCTCCAGTAGTCTTTTAATTTTTCTATTAATACATAGAGTCTTTCCATTATAGAAACACCAGGCATTGAGGAGGGAGGGGACGACTTCTGTGCTTCAGATAGTTCTTCACAAAAGGGCTAAAAAAATCCCTCAGAACACCCAAGATAACATTGTCGTCTGTAATCTTAGTAACGCACCCAAAGTGCAAAGCATTCTTGTTGTGAAACTCTCAGGTTGCTGTTTTGTTTGCTCCTTATTAAGAGTTAATAAACAAAACTGGGTTAATTTTGTCCTGTGTACTGTGAGTTGCTAAGGAACACGACTCCACTCTGCCTGAAGTCTCTGTAGGAGACAACTGAGAGAGGCATTAAAGTGCTGTAAAATAAATGGGATGGAGCACGTTACAGTGTACCAGGCCCTGGCCTGGCATTTGGAGCATTTTCTTCATTTTAGGTGTAGAAAAGCCAAAGAAACAGAGTCCAGCTGACATAGCAAGGGCAAAGGCTGGAAGGTGGAACCTGTGCAGCTCTGGCTGGGAGATGATGCCTTTCTGGGCTGGGTGTGATGTGCAGCAGGAGGGCAGGCACCAAAGAGCCAGGGTGGGCAGAGAGGAAATGGTCACAAGATCTGGGAGGTTTATGGACAAGATTTTTGGTCAGCAACATTGGTGGAGAGGGCTTGGTGTCTCTGAAGGTTCTACATGGTGGCTCATCATAGCAGGGAAGGCACATCCCATGGTGTGAGGTGATACAGGGGCTGGAGTTCCATCCCATTTCCCTGAGGCTTCCCACAGAAGAGGCTCTCTGGGGTGGCATTCAGCACCCAGCAGGGCTAGGAAGGCCAGGCTGGGAGAAAGGAAAAGCTGGATTAAATGGTGACCATGTGAGTGCTCAGAGCAGGAGCCTGTCTGTCATGGAGGGCTGAGGGAAAGGCTGGGATTTTGCCACAGCTTTCAGACAAATGGGCTTCCCTTTAAAATGGTGATTATCACTGTCATATGAATGCAAATTGAGAATCATTTTCTGCAGACAAGTACAAAAAGAAATACTGTGTGTAAGGTCTGATTTCACACTGAAAGCAAGTAGCAGAGAGCAAGACACTGTTTTAACAGCAATAGAGAGAGAGTGTGTTGCTGGGCTGGGAAGTACCAGGGAACACTTTTAAAGGTTTTAACACATCTTTTTTGCTTAGTTTGCAGGCATTATTCAGTTTTTGAAAAAATCCTAATTTGGATCAGAGAATTTCAGTCTTTCAGAGTGATGTTAGAAGTTGAGTAGTTTGTCTCTGCCTCAGTCTCCTCCCAGGGCCCTTTCTTCTCAAGAAAGAGGCATGTGTGTTTGGGTCGAGGATGCTAAAGGAATAATTGCACACATGTTGCTTAGGATCATTTCTGTTACAGGACTGGAGATAGAGTCTGAATAAAGCAAATCAAGTACAAAAGTATTTTATTGGTCCTTTTGTAGGGTGAGGCACAAGTTTTCAGCATATGTCACAGCTTTCAGAATTACAGTTTCAATGCAAACACTAATGTGTTCAGGATCCAGTTTTTCAAATGTGAATTTTCCCTTTGAATTCAGTGACTTTAAATAGTACCAATTCTACTGCAAATTGAGCAGGGGTTAAAGGAGAGGGGAGAGAAATGAAATCCAGGAATACCAATCAGCCAAGACAGATGCTGGAGGAATGTGAGCAGTGCAAGCTTCAAACTTCCAGGGCTTCCCAGATTTCTCAGGGCTAAACTGATACTTATTGGTGTGGAAAAAAAAATCCCCATCCCAAAACTCCAAAACTTTTTGGTTTTGATGAAGTGTGGATGATAACTGCTGGGTTTAGGACTCAAATGACCTCTGTCAGAACGTACCTAAAGCTGTTTCCTTCCAGTATCCAAGCACCCACAGGCATGACAGGAGACAGCTCCTCGCAGCCTTTGGGGCTGTGGTTAAAGGGACAGGGCTGGCACTTCCCAAGACCCTACCAAGAATGCCTGAAAAGACACATGGAGCTCATTTATGGTTTCTGCAAGCAGAAGCTGGGCAGGATGCATTGTAAACAGTTTATGTGTAGAACACATATAGATGATGCACGCCCAGGCTGTTTTATTTGGCCTGCAGTGCCTGACATGGCACTGTCTGACAGTGAGTCACACACATCCAAACAGCCCAGCGTGCCACAGATTTAAACATGTAAGTGCCATTTATATTGTCCCCAGTCCAAGGGGCTGGTGGAACATCATGTTAAGTAATAGGGCTGCTATTAATAAAGCTGGAGAGTCTGGGTTCAGCACTGCTACATGACAAAACACATCCCTGAGGCCGAGGTTCTCTTCTGCTGACACAGGCAGCTAAACCCAGCTGTGCTGGAGCTGCTAACACGCTTCTTAGCCTCACTGGAGACCCTCTAGAAACACTGAGATGATTAAAACAAGACAGAACAATATGACTAATGCAAACCAGGAACCCATGCTGCTTCTTAAAAGTGCTGTTGTGTGTATTTCTGCTGGTGGAAGGCAGGCCAAGTCACTGGCACTGACTCAAGTGGTCACCTTATTTGTATGAAATTTGCTCTGCCAAATGAATGCTTATTCCAGGGAATACATAGACACCTTCAGATCTCAGAAGGAGGGGAGATGGGGGGCACCTATTTTAAAGAGAAGCATCTTGGTAAAGTGGCAAACACAGCAGGCTGAGACAGTGAGGTGTCAGGGCACAGGCAGCAGAGCTGCCACCTCCCAGCAGGAGGAGGAAGCGTGAGTGACACAAAGCAGTGCAACCAAAGGGTTCCTTGAGTGCTGCGTAGTCAGCCAAAGGTGTCAGGTGGATTATAGATACTCCTGATTTCACATTGTATGAGCATTTTAAAATTAAATCTGTTCTGACCTGGAAGGGCAGATCTGGTGTTGTGGGTTGGCAAAGTTTGCCCAGACTGGCTGTGGCTCTGCAAGTGATGAGCTGGACCTGCCAGGAAGCCAGCTTTGGAGAGAAACTGAGGCCCAGCTTCATTTCACTGGCTGTAAGGGCTTGACTGAGTGTGTGAGCATCCCTGCATCCTCCAAAGAGAGGCAGTGGGAGACACCTAATCCCCACCTCAGTTATGCTTTGGCCTCACCTGTCTCCTTCAGGGTTGCTTTCTGGTGCTTGGCATTGTGGGGAATGCATCCACGACTGAGCAGCACCTGAGACCACAGAAGAAGGGTTCCTGCCCTCCTCTGGGAGCACAGTGTCTCCCCTGGCTCTTGTCTTCTGCCACTTTTCTACCCATGCTGGCTTTCAGTGCATCCTGACCTTGCTCTTTGCTGGAACTCCTTAGCACCCAGTCTCCCTTTCAAAAAGCAGACTGAGGAATGCTAACACCAAGCCTTTGAAACTCTGATATTTCAAAATCACTTTTTCCTTCCTCACATATCACAGAGAGAGTAAGTAGCTGCCATGTCTTTCTCATGTTTTGCTTCCCCAGAAAATGGGGATGCTGGTCTGCTTCTTCACCATCCTCATCTTTTCTTCCCACTGCAGTTGATCCCACCCCTCTGCTGCAGATAGGTCACACAGGAACAAAATCCATTTAAATTAGGGCTTGAATCATACTTTAAATGACATGTAGGCCTCTCAAGGGTCCTTCTGAGACCAACTGAATCTCAATTCATTGAAAGTTTCTTTCTGAGCATACAAGAGAATTGAATGGGGCTGTGCTGTGCTACGTGGCGCTGAGGTTGATATGGCAACAAAGGTTCTAAAAATGATGAGACGCAAATGATGTTCTCCTGTGTTATAAATAGCTGTGTCAAGTTGTTATGGAAACTGTCAAGTAAACTGGGTTAAGAAGGGCTACTTTTCCTGCTCTCTTTTGCCAAGGCTCTCTGAAACAGCCTGTGCCAGCACAGTACGAGGAGGAACAACAAAAGCTGGGCAACGCATTGATCGGCGTCTCTACAACTGGGGTGGGATGGCATCACAGCCCCTGTCCTTAGAGGCTGGGACTTCAAATGACATGCTGTACCTGCTCTGTTCCCCACGACAGTGAAAATCATGATGTGGTCTCACCAGAATCCTCTCCTGGAGACCAGGGCCTTGATGCTCTGTGGAGACACAATTGTGTGGGCAGATTTTTTTCCCTGAAGTCTCAGAGAAAACACTCAGGTGGGTGAATGCCATATGAAGTCACAGCTGTGCATACAGTAAAACACTTCTGGGGCAGGCAGGTGAAAGAAGCTTCCACCAAGATTAAAAGTGCAGTTCAGTGGCTTTTGAAACCAATGTACCAGCTGTGAACTGGAGGGGGCATCATGTATCCTTTGATGGGAATATAAAAAAGGTGACAATCAAAGCAAAAATGTTGACTTGCACTTTGGGCACCAACCTTTTGTCTTAAAGGCATTCCAACCATAGACAGACCCAAAACACCCAAATCCTCTCTGAAGGATCCTTCTATTTTTCAGCTGAAAGGTTGCTTTGACATCTTGTTTTCAGCCTCAGTCCCTTTTGTGAGCTGCACAGAGGCATCACTTAGATTAACCTCCCCTTGTGAGATGCCCACTGTGCCGCATTGTCAGAGGGGTGATTTTGAGATAACACACTTGTTCTTGACTCAATTTATGTCCTGAGGAATTTTACAGTGATGAAGCACAATTTGATGTCTTTGACAGATACCAGGCAGGTAAATGAACCACTCACCCATTAGTGCTGTCCTGTTATTGTCACTGCATCTGTCCAAGGCCATAATTCAAGCAGGACAACTGCTTATGGTATGCACAGCCTTCTTATCTTCATTTCCACCAATACAGTTATCTGGCACCTATCCCTCTCAACACAATCAAGATTAGAGTCAGAGAGAATGAGGTTGTTGAAAGGTCTGCCTTTCATATTTCCAAAGACATGATAGCAAAGAGAATTTTGAAAGGGTATTCCCGAGCTGATGTACAGTGGGTATTCAGTCCCTATAAAAAGCTCTCTGTCATACTTTCAATACACCTTTCCAGGGCTTAGCAGTCAGCATGTGGAGTTATGCCACAAGGGGTTAGTGGAATGTACTTTGTTCCTGTGTATAAATAGCTGGCTTTTAATAAAGAGCATTCAGAAGTATGCAGAAGTGGGCAGGATGTTAAGGCTGAGAAATCCTTTTCCTCCGGAGCTGTGCAAAAAAAAAAAAAAANGGGAGCAAATTTTTGCTTTTATCCCTTCAGTGAAGAAAAATTGCAATTTTCTTGGCAAAAGAATAGAATGTGTGCAAAATGGGGCAAGGCTGTGTGACACAGGGGTCAAATGGTAAAAACTGCCCTGCAAATAATTTTTGGAAGGTAATTAAGTTGCACCACATTAATTCTGGGATGGAGATCCCAATCAGAAGAACCAGACAGAGCTCCTGGCCAGGAGGACAGTAGTGCAGGGTGGTCATGGGAGGGACGGGACTCCTCCAGCTCCCTGGTGCTTGCTTGTGAAAGCAAGAGATGTTGCTTGTGTCACACTGAGGAGAAACCTCAGTAGGGGACAAGGAGGAATCTTGTGTGGTCCAGTTGAGGGGTGTAAGCACAGTGGTCAGTCCTGCACCATCTGTCCATCTGTCTTGACCATTTCAATTATAAGGATCTCAGATGATGGACTGTTCCTCTGTCTGGGCATGTTTCTGGTAGTGATCTCTGGCTCCTGTAGAGTTTAAAAATATGAATAAGTAATGAAAAGTGATGAGGAACCAGGGAGATGGGCAGCAGTAAAAACACCTGAGACAGATTGATAATGCAAATACTCCTACTGAGTGGTAAAGTTTTCAGAAGGAAAGAGGAGAGGATCAAACAGGAGAAAGAATCAAGCACAGAGAAGGAAAGGCTCCTGGTAGATGGCTCCTGGCCAAGGAGATGTTCAGGGAAAGAAAGGAGGAGAGCAATGTCCCATTATGGGGTGCAGGGTGTTTCAGCATGCAATTTATTTGGGGATCTAAAGAAATTCACAGAGGAAATAGCACCTTCTTCATTTGCTGGAAAACGCAGTGTTTGTCCCAGAAGGCTCCAGCACTGGCAGGGAACAGGGGAAAAACTTTTCTACTTGCATAACATATGCCAGGGTTACGGTCACCCCAGCAGGGCTCTCAGGGGCTGGTGGCTGTCCCCATCCCCTGGAGCAGGGTTCCTCTGCCCCTGTGCTGCCTGGTGATCACCAGGCTTGTGGGACAGGAGCAGTCAGGGCAGAGGGCCCCAATTAAACAGTGCACCTGCAGACTGTCCTTGCCTTTGTGCTGATTTGGTAAAGGGACAGCAACCTTTTCTGAAGGCATGAATATGCTTCAGTCACACTGTGACCTCCTGTTCATCTACCTGACTCTTGTGGGCTGAGCTCCACGCGGGATTGTGGGCGCAGATGATGTATGGCATGAGAAATGCTGGGGATTTTAGCATTTCCAGTGTGATTTGAGAATGGGAACTGGTAGAAAAGAGTGGGATGGTCTTGTGGTGCTGGGAGAGGATGAATCAAGGCTGACCAAATAGTGTGTTGAACTGGGGATCTTCTGCCAGGGGTCAAAGTACCTGATTATTGGAACTACCTGATTATAGGAACTACCTGAGGGATTATGTCCAAAGGATGGAAGTTTAGAAACTCTACCAAAGTTTAAAGTTTCTATTTTGAAGGAGTCTCCTAGCCTGAGACTTATTCCTGGCTATAAAAACGTAGATGACCCCTGTTAGAACTGGTGCCATACCTCCAAAGGAAGAAAACTAAATACAAAGCAGAAGCAGAGCTACAGAATTGAGCTGAGCATTAATGTTTCCTGTAGTTTTTTCAGGTTGGTTTAAGGGAGACTGCAGTGAAAGAGGAACGTGGTGACAATTTCCCAGAAGCCATACAACTCTTGAGCAGCTCCTGGGGAAAAGAAACAAGCAAAACACCCCCTGCATCTCAGGGCACCATGCAGTGATTTTCCAGTCCTTTCCAATTGCTTCACATTGCGTGGGCTGAGCAGTGATTGGGAGCTCTTACATTTTAATGCCAAGTTTCAGAAAGATCTTTCTCGATGTCTACTCCACCTTTGTTTCCTCTTTTCTCTGTGGTTTGGGTCCACCCAGACTTAGAAGTCAAAGAAAAGGGGATGGGCTGAATCACTAGACTTTGCACTTGAACAGCTTCAGACATTTTTCATTCATTCCAATCCTCCTTGGAGGCATTCATAACATTTTTGCCTTTTTTTTTTTTTTTTTCCATAGCCTTGCATGTACATACATTGGACTATCAGATAGGGTAATAATGAGCATTAAAGGAGTATGCTTGTTCATGTCTTCTAAGTGATGTCAGACAAAAATGTAGCTCTCAGCTCAGCTCTCTGTAGTTCTGCAGCCACTCAGACTGCTCATGGCAGCACCTCTCCTGCTCCCTGAGCTCTATCCATTTCTTAATTTCATGTTCTTCCTTGCACCATTCTTCCCCCCTGAGATCAGGATGTGTCCCACTTTCCTACTGCCTTTATTCCTACTCAGCCCATCTCATTTAGCATTTCTTTTTGAACCCTCATCTGTTACCAAGTATGTTCTTGGGCATGTGGTCATCCCTGGACAGATGGTCATCTCAGGAAATGTGATCTACTATCCCATACACCTAGGGAAAGTTTGCCATAGAAAGTAGACCCATGGTCCTTGCTGTTTTCTTGCCTGCTGGGAGCTAAAAATTCCATGTTGAGTCCTCCCAGGAGAGACAGTACCTTTAAGAAATATTGTCCCCTTTTTTCTTTTTCCCAACAGTGGAAATGCTTTACATACTTTGCAGATGTGTAAGGCTGTTACGTAAAGCATCACAAGAAGGCAAGGGCCCTGGCAAATAATAAAACTGCAGGCTAGTTGAAACGAGCCCCCTTGTTTCATTTTTCTTAACGAAATGTAAATCTACACCCACACAAACTATGCGTGCTCCGAGCAAAACAGTATTCCACATTCTGTGGCCGGGAGGGAGCCTGGTGCAGGGGCAGCTGCCTCACCACTCTCCTTCTCCAACGAGTTCCTGCTTCCTTTCCACACCAGGTTGGACCAGCCTGGGCATTGCCACTGATGCTGCCAGAGGCACTGAGGTGAGGAAGTGGCTTGCCTGTCCATAACTCATGGGACAGCCTTCCTTGAGGATATTCCCTCCCCTGTGGGCTCTGCAGATGTGGACTGGAAAGTGCTCAGCCTGTTTTCCTCCAAGAAGTCTTTCATGTGCCCAGGCAAACTTCCCAGACAAACATGGGCACAAGCACAAAAGCAGGAGAGTGGTGTCTGCCCAGCCAATGTTCATCCTGGACCTCCTTCATCTGAGCAGCCTGGGTCTTGTGCCCTCTTCCCTCCTACTTGGGAGCAGGGCTGTCCCACTGCCACACTAACTTGCTTTTCCACCATGCTTAGGTCTGGTTTAGACATGGAGTAAAGGTAATAACCCTGCCTTCCACAATGCCCTCAAAAAAAGTAAAGGCATGTCAATCTTGGAGCAACACCTTAGTGGGCATGTCAAAATTACTGCCACAAAACCACTGCCAAAGAAGTGACAGGGCAACCTGCAGGATGAGACATTTCTCAATATGATATCCAGGAAACCGTTTGACGTGACTGGCTTCAATCAAATTAATTGTCTATTATTCAATTAAAAATAAGGAAGTAAAGAGACAAAACCTTATTTAATTTCTTTCTGTCATCAGCCAATGTAATCTTCAGTTTAATGAACCTGATGGGTTGTCTTCACACGAATAAAGAATTTTTCCTCAGGCCACGTACTCCAGTCATCACTGGGGGCTGGGAAATCTCAGTTCCATTAACAAAGGAGAAGTCCAAAGGTGCTGCTCTGCAGATGGGATAGGACAATTCCCCATTGCTATTAAAGTGCCTTAACTGGAAAAGGTGCATTTGGGCTTGCAGAGGGACAACATACCCCATTTTCTAAGAAAAATTACTTCCTTTTCTCACATACATTTCGTGACTATTCATTTCCTTTCCTCTTCCCAGAGGTTTTATATGTAGTGGTTTCATAATTTGCTGTCAGGTCCCAGGAACTGCAGTCTGGACACAGACAGAAGCTCAAGAAGAAATCCTTCCACTGAGCATGGATGCATTGGCTCCAAGCTGGTATCCAGGAAAACTGCACAGGAACAGTGAGCCTCACCCTCTGCAGGGAACTTGGAAGAGGAACACAGGCTGCATGCAAGCTGCTGCTCTGCTTCTCCCACCTCTGGGCAACTCAGGGCCAGGCTTATTTTCCCTGAAATTGTACTCCTTGAGGCAGTGTTAGGAAGCCTCACCTCCATGGTTTTGCCCCATGTAATCCCCAGCCAGGTCCCTTTTTCTAACAGAATGAAAGAACATAATTTGAACTGTATCTCTGCACCTGTGTATTTCCTGCACCTACATACAGTGTTTCTGGTCCAGTTGGAGAAGATGAAGTTCAACACATGGTCAGTTAAATCCCACTCAAAAAGGGACAGCCAGTGGGAAACAGGGAAGATAAGGAAGGACTCTACTGGACACAGCACACCAGGGTATCCCAGCTAATCCAGGTGCTGATGGAGGTGGTGATGGCTGCTGCAGTCTCTGTGTCCTGCAGCAGCACACTGATAGGTGGCCAGGAGTCACCTGTCATGTCCATTTAGGCCTCAGTTCTATGTCCACTGCCAGTGAATGTGCACACACTCATTTCATCACACACTCGGGGTTTGTGCCATTTCCCCATGCTGCTAACCCCCCCCAGCCATGTGAGCCACCCTGCAGCAGACTCTGCAGCCTGTGGAGGCTCTGGGGCCAAAAATGTGATCCTAAATCCTTCACCACACTGCAGTGAAGCTGCAGCACTGGCAGACCCTGTGGTGTGACAGTCCCAGCCTCCCAGGGGATCCAGGCTCTCCTCTGCCTGCCCTATATAATGTTTCAGCTGCAGCTAGTGTGACACCAGCACCTTTGTGTCACTGAGGCTTTTGTGCATCAGCCAAGGTGCAGTGCTAAACCAATCAGGGTAATGAGTGCCTGCTAACACACCACTCACTCCTAAAGGGGGCTGTGTAATATTGCCTGAGCCACTGGGGGTGTCCCTTTGTGGCTGGGCTAAGCCAGAGGCCAGGTAGGCTCCTCCTGGGGCAGGTGTGCTGGTCTGATGGCCATGCAGCACTGGGGCACACTGGACTCTCCATGGAGAAGCCCCTCTTGCCAGCCAGGAGCTTTGTGGTGGGTGGTGGGAGCCATCACCCCGTACAGCTCCTACATGTGCCTCCTACACCTTCACCATACCCTGCTCCAACCCAGCCCAGTGCAGGCACTGGGAACAGCATCCTTGGTGGGATATTGCGAAAGGGAATGCAGGAGCTGTGGTGTTTCAGGGATTCCCTTTTCCAAGGCAGGATGCTCTGGGGGAATTTCAAAACTCCTTTCCCTTGACAGAAATCTCCTCTGCCACTGTGGCTCCTGAAGGAGAGCCTGGAAATCCCAGACCCTGGGAAATGCTTTTCTTGGACCTTCAGGATGAGACTGGCCTGACACAGATCTGTAGGAGGGACCAGACTTTTCTTATCCCTTGCCAAAAATAAAAGAAAAATGAGGCAGAACAAAATAATTGGAGGTGTGGAGGGGTTACCTGTCAGTCCAGGCTCCAAGTCCAAGGAGAGAGGTCAGAGGATTCCCTGTGATGCACTCAGAAACTGTGGGAGCAGGTGATAAAGGTTCCTTTAGGTCAGCATCTGGCATTGCAGACCAGATGCAGCTCCAGCGCTCTGGAGTCCAGAGCAGTGTGCAAATAAAGATAAAGTGACATGACATGCTGTTAGGAAGGTCCCTAATTGGCAGTGGAGCAGTCAGGATGAAGTGCTGTGAGTGGATTTTGGTGTTGGAAATGCCATCAGTGAAGGTGGCTGTTGCTGCAGGGAGGGGCATCTCCCTGTGCCCAGGGTGCAGCATTTCCTGCTGGACTGAACAAGTCCTGACTTCACCTTGACCTTCCTGAGTATCTGTTTTGGGGCTGAAGGGAGGCTCAGGAATGGCTTGGGGTCACTGCAGGAGGTGAAGGGGCACTTTTGAGTGCAGAACAGCCTGGTTAAAAGGTTCCTACCACCCAGGGACAGACCCCTGACCCTGAAACTTGTTCTTATGGATGGAGGTGGCAGTGGCTGGACTCCTTTGCATGTCTGCTGCTGTGCACAGCAGCTCTTTTCTAAAGCAGTAGGGTCCTGATTCAGAAGCCAGGCTATATTTCATGGAAATAGGTGTTTAGTCATAAGCTCAGCTCTCTTGGTCTATCCTGGCAGCTACTCTGATGTAACTGGCCCATTCCTCTGTGTGGCAGTCACCAGAAACTCTGGTTTTAAGTCACACAGCTGAGAAACCATTTCCCCAGCTTTTAGCAGAAAGGGAAGGCTGGTTAGAGCTGTCCACTAAGAACACTAGCTATCCACTAAGCAGCTCCAAAGGCTTTGCATCCTGGGCAACTCCAGTAATTATTGCTCTGACATCAGCCCCTGGCCAAGCCTGATCCCAAACTGAGCAGAGCAAGGTTTGCACATCATTCCTGCTTTTTTCCAGTTTGGTGTGACAGTGACTGCCTCCTCTAGCAGTCACCTGACTATGGTAATTTTGTTCTAAAGCATGTGACTCTAGTTATCTCATCTGAATTAAGACATGCATTGCAAAATTTAACATTTTTTTTCTGTACGGCCTAGAAAAGCATATTTTTGACAGAGTATGACTTGACACCTTTCTGGAAAACATGACTACTTGTCTCTTAGTTTGCCCAATGGGAAATGTAAATTACCAGTAAGCCAGCATGACATATCAAATTCAGCTCCCTGAGTAGAGCATATTAAAATGCCATTTTTACATCCCAAATTATATTTCATTATGCAGTTACAATTTTGACAGTAGCAGTGTGCAGAATGCATTTCATATGCTAACTAAAACAGACTTTTTTTGCTAATTTGCTGAAAAAATATTATGGTATATCTAGGGCATAATGTTTCTGGAGTGAAAAGAACAGAGGCATCCGGGCTGTAGTCTGTGATCTTTGTTTTGGGTGCTGATTGTAGTTGTACACTCTGCTCAACATGAAGTGACAGACATTTCACCCACTATTGCTAAAGAGCCATCCCCCATTATATTTGTTGTCTAATTTTAGTAATTTACATGCAGTTGGATTAGATGATCTCTGTGGGCCCCTTCAACTAAATTTTTCTATTCTACAAAAACAATTTGCTGATTCAATGGGTCATTGTCATAGAAAATGACACATTTTTCCAGATGGCTTTAAAAATCTTTATTTCTTTCAAGAAAGAGGAGAAATGCTGAGCCTAGGGTTATAAAATGTATCTAAAATCTGTTTAGCCCAGGGCAAAACAGAGACCATTTCTCTTTATACCCACTGGCAAATGGGAGAGACTTTTCTAACTTTATTTTCTTGAGCTGCTCTTGTGGCCTGCGTTGTTTACTCAGTCACTCAGGGAGGGAGGGGAGGGTATAAAATGTCATCACACCTCTGGGTATGGGCAGCAACAGGACAAGCTGTGGCAGCAAGGAGGGTCATCTATTTGCCACCTACTTCAGGACATTGCTTCGTGTGTGCCAATCAGCTCAGCTGGAATTGGGGATAACCTGCATCCAGACCCAGCAAATGCTGCTTCCTGCTGTCATCAGGAGCTGAATTAGGAAGCAGGTTGTGCTTCAGGTGCCTCACAGACTTCTGCTTTTAATACTGCTGCTCAGATCCTGCTGTTACGTCCTAAACGTGTTCCCTGTATCCTCTGTCCCTAAGCATCCCTCCGTAGCTTGGCCTGGAGATATCCCAGCAGGAGCTCCTCTGCCTGGCTCGGGTGCTCAGCGAGCACTTAATTCCTCCTGCTATTGCCTCTGCCAGCTCCCCCCACCCCGCTCCTGCCTTTTAGGCAGCCTTCAGACACTGCTCAGAACAGCAGAAGAGATCAAAGGTCTGTTAGGAAAGTGGTGTTTCATTAACACATGACCGACAGGGATGCTGAAGTGGTACCAGGCACATGACAAGAAGCTCTGAGGACTCTGTGCCCAGAGGCTCCCTCCTCCCGGGCACCAGTGCAGCACCTCTTGGCAGCCCTGTGTGCGTTTTGGCTTGTGTCCGGCCAGCAGAGCACGATAAGAGATAATTAGTGATTAAATTGCAACCTTTTATCTCGGTAAATGACAGTTACTTCCTCGTAGGCTGCCTAGGTTGACAGCGAGCGCTCAGGACAAGCTGAACAAATCTGTTTGCTTTGATCCTGAATAAAAAACCTGGGAGATGCTTCCCAGTCCTAAGGCAAGGCAGGGTGGAAGGCTCCGTCGGCTTTGGCTCCGCAGCCTCTGGGAGCCTCCGGTGAGAAGTTTTGCTGGAAATGGATGCATCCATCCGACCTCCCCCTTGTCCGGGGCCGCACAGCAGCAGAGGGCAGTAGCTCAACGTGATGCTGACTCCACTGCAGGCGGCTTCCCTTCGGCTCACGGCATCTTCTCCTTCAGGTTCTTGCAGCCTCCGGGTAGCTGCGCATGCCATTAACATCAATCATGCCTTTTAAAATAAAGCTGGGAGTCCTCTGCAGGGAAGGAGGAGGGCTTGCCTGCTCCCCCAGCCTCTTGCAAGGCACCCACGGGCAGCACCGAGTGCCTGCAGCTGACTCACTGGCTGCCTCGGTGCCTCCCCATCAGCCCGGGAGGTGGAGGTGGCACAGGGGAATTCAGGCACTGTGTGGGAAGTGTAGGTGGAGCAAGCACCCTGGGAACGGAGAGTGAAGAATCGGGCTGGTTGTTGTTGCTCATTAGGCTCTCCTCTGCAGTGGATCTGGGTCCCACACAAGAGGCCAGCAGTCTCTTTGGATGGTGCAAGTAAGGCTTTCAGCAACACCTATGCGGTGCCCGTGACTGCCTGGTCAGCGCAGGCTGATGCAGAGTCCTGGCTGTCAGTCTTTGGGAATAAAAACAATTTCTATTCTATTGAAGGGTGGTTTCTGCTCTAGTACAGAGCACCCAGACCTTGCCTCAGTAGCATAAAAAGCCTTCCTATTTGCAGTTTTCTCCCTTGTGGCTACGACAGTGACCCTGAGGCCAAAGACACACAGGACCCAGCCTTCTCTAGAGAAACAGGCAGAGGCACAAAAATACGATTCCCTCTAACAGCCTCAAAAGCCTCTTCAGAAGCTCCAGAAACCCCAGCAAAGAGAAGGGAAATAAATCATGGAAACCTGTGATGAACCCCACCCTGAAAATACCAAGGCACACACTGCTGAGAGCAATAAACCCAGCGCGCAAGCAGCAACACGGCGGGAGGGTGCTCAGAGCCGCATTTTGCACAATCCAGCGCAGGTATGCGAGTTATTGCCTGGTGCCCTCCTGCCTCGCCGGGACGCGGCCCGAGAGCTGCACAAACACGCTCGGGAAGCTGCAGGTTATATATCTTTACCTGCTTTGGCAAGCTCAGCTGAGCCATTAGCCGAGCGAAAGCTGTGCCTCAGCGCAGGTCCCGGGAGCCGCAGCTGGCCCGCAGCGCTGCTCGCTCCGCGTGTGCCGGCGCGTTCCCCGGCGCGGGCTGGCTTCCCACGGCAGCTCCGCAGCCGGAGCTCACCCCTTCCCTCCTTGGCTCCGGCGGGGCCACGCTGCAGGAGGGAGCTGGCTGCTGCTTTGTACAGCACAGAGTCGTGAAGGGGCACGGGAGTCTCCAGCACAGAGCAGATCTGCTGGAGCAGCATGTTTCCCTGGCCTCTGCAGTGCCTGGGTGCTCTCCAGACCCAAGCAGACCCCAAGAAGGGCTGGGACTTGCTGACCCCACTATTTTATGGAATCATAGAGTCATTAAGCCTGGAAAAGACGATTGAGTCCAGCCATTAGCCCAGCACTGCCAAGCCTGCCACCGAACCATGTCTCTAAGCACCACAGCTAGACAGTTTTTGAACCTTTCCAAGGGTGGTTGTTTCCTGCAGGGCTGGAGAGATTACAGGCTGTGCTTGCTGCAGCCTCCCAGGAGCCTGGATTTCTGTGCCTGCAAATGTCTCTACTGTGTGCCCTGAAACCAGTCTGCACAATGGACCTGTAACCTTGCACCAGGCCTTGCTCCTTCCTGCCCACTGCCATCCAGGGAGCAAACACAGCAGGAAGGAGACCATCACACTGGAGTGCTTCCTTCTCACTGCCACAGGGGAAAACCCAGCATCAGCCCCATCCCAGACCTCCTTGCTCTGAAATCCCCTCTTCAGGCAGCTCCGTACGCTTTGCATCCAGAATTTTCGGCTGCAGACATTCCATGCACCTCATGCAGAAACCCAGAGGGAGTCACCTGGGGTAGGGTTTCATACAGGACCCTCAGAGTGTTCAGGCTGGATCAGAGCTGTATAATGTGTAAGCAGCACATCGTAAATCGGTACATTCCCCATCTACTTTCTTCACACAGCACTTTGAGGTTCCAGACACAGTTGAAGTATCATCACGATTTGTTAAAGGACTTTTATTTTTGCAGTGTCTGAACCACCAGAAGTAAATGTCAGCCTCATTGTCTCAAGGAGTTTGTTGTGTACTCCTTGGGCCGTGGCATGAACAATGCTCAGCTCTGGACATCCAGCCCTGAACTCATTGAAATCAATAAAAAGATTTAGGATGACTCCAGGCAACATTTTCCTCCTTTACAGGAGGATGTCACAGCTCTATCCTGTGCAGAGAGCCACCAAGGTGAAGCAATGTGACTATGATCATGCAGCAGCTCAGTGGCAGAGGATCCAGTTCCTTTGTAGCACACTGAAAAATGTCCCCACATAGAGGGATTGATCCCACAGAGCCTCACATGTTTGAAGGAGAGACAAAAGTCTTGTAGAGAAAAGAATGACGAATCAAACCATGACATGAGAATGAGGCAGGAAGAAATCACTTGCTGGATGATCCAGAAACTCTTAGAACTGAGCTCTGGCTCTTAATCTCTGGTCTGAGGCTTGGAGACTTGAATCTCCATAAGATGGTCTTATGGAGATGACTTCAAGGACAGTCTTGGAAGAAAACACGAGCAGTCCCAGTTGCCATCAGTGCTTATTGGAGCTGGAGAAGACACTGATAATGAAGATTTAAAGAGGAGGATTTGCAATTAACTGGCTGTTAATAATCCCCAGGCACTACCTGTTGCTTGCTCTGTAGATGGCAGCACAAGGAAACCAACTTCATGAACTGAGCAAGGCAAATACAGAGGTCTGTCATTAACAGGGTCAGGGGAGGGAGTTATTTCACCTGAGACTTGAACCACTTTCAATTTTTAACAGCAATGGGTTAAGAAAACAAGAAAGAAGCCACGGCTGCAAACAAGTAGTAAAAGTAACTTGTAAAGAAAGAAAGGTCTTATGTCATGTGGAGATAGCCTTCAGCTCATAAAACCCTCTGATGATTACCACATAACTGCAGCTCAAGGGGAGAAAGCCACCTGATTAGGCTTATTAAGAGCCTGTGTTCTTTCGGGCACAAATCTGACCTTTATTCTGTGTTTAAATAGCAAATAGGGACTCATTGTCTCAATCCCCAAATGTTTTTACAAAGGGGACTGGTATGGCAAAATTTATCAAAACACAACATGTTCCAAAGTGCTTGGAATTTCCATTTGAAAAGTGTGGGTAGCTAACAGTCCTCAATCACCTCCTCTGTGTATCTGCCCTGAAATAATTTTGTTGCATTTTGGTAAAGCTTGGCTTAGCAATTTAAAGCCATGAGTACGCCCTCCCGTAGAAAGACAGGGCTTTTGTTTTTCCTTCCACAGGGCACATTGGAAAGGGAGCCTGGAGGGACCTTCATCCCATGAACTCCCAGGGCTGCTATTTCTGAGCACCGATTTCCTACTTGGGATGTAGATCTTGACCTCCGTGCCCCCGGCCGACTGGTTTGCATAAACAAAGAGCATCGCAAAGAAGTCCAAAGCCGGATGTACCTACAGCAAATAAATCTCTTCCTCTCTGACAAACAGAGGATGAATTGACCTCTTGCACGTCATGTCTGGTTGTCTGACCAAAACTGTCAGTCACAACTTTCTCTCTGGAAGCCTTGGATGAGACAAGGGATAAAAGGGACATAAAAGTGACATCAGTAAGGCTAAAACAATGAGCGGCAGGATTTCCTCTACCATCTCCATTACTTGATTCCTACAAGTTTTCCAATTATGGCTGGTCAAATCCCAGACAGTGTCTGTGTGCATTTGACTCACACAGGGCGAACTAATAAACCATTGCCTGTCACTCCTGTCCCAGCCCCATTTTTGCATTCATTTTCTGGAAACGGTCCAGCGAACAAGTTCACCAGCCTGAACATTTGGGCTGGAGTGAGTTTTAAAGCAAACATCTGGGATCTCTGCAAACAGGAAATCCACCACACTTCTGGGCTGGAACATTTGTAACTGAGAAGTGGGTGCTTTCTGCTCTCCGGACAAGAGATTCCTGGGAGACGCCCTGCAATCCACACATCTCATGAAGCCCTCACAGTTCTCCTCAGATTTCAGGTGGTGAATCCTAGAAGCACAATGCTGGGAGCCATACCACGAATTACAGCAGGAATTATTATATCATGAGTCATGGGAAATTAATCTGTGAGTGCTGGACATTGCTCCTGGGTAATTTGGCCATGCCCAGACCAGGGAGGACGTGAACTCCGAGGCAGAGCTCATCTCCTCTCCAGCCTCATGGAGGGAGTCCCTCCCTGGTGAGCGCGGGAGACAGGACGGGGAATCACACATGGCCAGCATGCCCTGGCACAGATTTGAGGCTCAGGAGAAGAACATTTATCAGTCCCACGCTGGCTTTCTGAGCAGTGATGTGGCTGGATGATTTAGGGCGAGTTATTTGCTCAGTTTCACTAACAATGTGACAAGCAGCAAGATGTCACAGACAATTCCAACCCAGTGAGATTTTTCTGCAGTCACACAGAGCCTCGTCTTCTGGCATACACAATCTTAGCCCCACTGGAACGGCACACGTTTGTAGCAGCAAAGGCTCTGACCCAGTAATCTCTGTAAGATGTGTACGTATATATACACACAGACACACACATACATACATATACATAATCTCCAGTTTGCAGGGTCAATATGCAGGGCAGCCTGTAATGAGAAACACCCTCACACGGGTCATGAAACTGTAGTGTGAGATCTTGGAGTACAAGTGCTGCCCCTTGGATACTAACTGAGGTTTTGAGACCTTCTTGCAGCCTTCCAATTATATGTGAAATGTGAAAATGCAGGGTAACCTCCTCCCCATGGACAGAGGACTGACCAAGCCCTGCCAAAGCCTCCTTCCAGACCTCCTGGGAATGGGGGAACTGAGGCAGGAGCATACACACAATGACTGTGGCCATGTGGTCTGCCCAGGATCCTTCCCTGTCCTGTTTCTACCAAGCTGTCCCAAAAGAAGCAGTGACAGTGGGACAGTGGGGCTGGGCTCCTGGATGGATGCTGAGCTCAACTCTCATCTGGGCTGGCCTACAGCACTGGTGTAAATCCAGACTAATTTGGCCACTGTCATTTCTTGTGGGAATGATGCCTGGAATGCACATCTGTATAATTTTTGTCCTTTTAAAAGGCAGATTCCAAACTTGTGAGGAAACAGCATGTCAGGCAGGAAGACTTTGCAGCATCGACCAAAGCACAGAGAGGATCAGCGTTCCTGCTGGGACCGGCTGACAGTCCCAATTTTCCAGTCCATCCTGGAAACAGGGGCTGTTTTCTCAGACTCCAAAGGGTAAGCTAGGAACTCCATCCAGAGCTCTGAAGTTTACATCTGAAAAACTCTGCACCTATCTCTAGAGAGGACATGTCTTTCTGGGAAAAGAAAAAAAAAGGTTTGATTCAGATTAGAAGGCAATGGGGCAAGTTATTTTGTAGTGGTCCCAGTTGCTTTATATCTAAGAGGAATGTAGCCCATACATTTATTTCCACCCTCCCCATTCTCCTAATGCTTCAAGGGCTCTCCTGTGGAAACACTTCTTTGGTGTAAAGCAAACCAAAGCTGTAATCCCTGCAGTGCAATTTTGGAAAGGAGAAGGGTGCAGGTTGCTGTTGAGCTCGTCACAGACTTCATTTTGGATCTGGATACATGAGGCTGAGCCCTGCAAGGGGGCTAATGAGGAGCAGACCTGGCTGTTGGGCACAGGTGGCCCCCAGGCTGCACACAGTTCCCAACCCTGCCCTTTCAGCCCCTCACTGAAATGGAGTGGGGGAAGAAGAGAAGGAAGGGAAAAATATAAAAGAATGGTGAAGGCTCCACCCTAATAGCAGGTCAGGTACATCAGCAACCATCCATTTTTGTGGATTTTGCATTTAAGAATTCATCCTACTGTCACAGAGGTTTCTAGAACAACACAGCAACCCAGAGACTGGAGGAGAGAAAGTCTCCCTGTACCTCCATTCAGCTGGTCAGTGCTCCATGAAGAATGTTCTGGCAGCTCTGAGCACTGGGAAAAAGTTAGGAAGGCTTCAGATGGTAGGGAAGTGTCTCGCTCATTTGTTTGTTAATATGGATGTTGTTTTAAGAGCAGCACAGCCTCTTGTTCTGCTGCCCCAGCAGCCAACTCCCAGTGCTGGCCTCAGGTTTACTCTGCCAGAAAGGCTTGGAGTGTACACCCTCAGGCATCCCCTATTTATCTACACAACACGGCTGTGGGAAGGGAAGTGCTGTTAGGCCTGAAAAAAAAATAAATTAACATGGAGTGACTGACAGGCAGATGAAGGCTCAGAACCCCAAAAGGACACAGATAAAAATCAAAGGATAGCGAGGAACAGGGGTGTGTGATTTTCCCAGGGGTGGCATAGGTAGGACACAATTCCTGACAGCCTGGTGGTTCCTGGGAGATTGGCCAGTCCCCAGGTAGCCCTTTGTCCATGCCCTGGAGCTCTTGGAAAAGAGCCCTGAGAAGAGCAGGGGGCTGGCAGGCAGGGGAGGCCAGGCCTTCTCCTGTGTATCTTAGGATGCAGCTCAGCCAGTATCACATCACACTGGGCTCGAAATCACATTTGCTTGAGTTCCCAAGATAAAGGAGCATATAATATCTCAGTAATTTTCCATCCATCCATTCAGTCTCATACACTCAGCATTTACTATCATCAACTTTATTGTCTCTTCCAATGCAAACAACCCTGCAGCACAGCCTTTATCTTCCCCTCCTTATCTCCAGGCTTCCAGGCTAGGGGAGCCCTCTGGAAAAAGTGAGATTTTGCTCAAAGAGGAACATGATTGCAGGCATTTGACTTCAGATAGGCCCTACTACTTCTCATTTTTGTAGTGAAGAGGCAACCCCATTAGGAGCCCATATATTTAAGTGGAATATTTCAACAGCTGGGAAAAACCCCATCCTGCTACTGAAAATGAGGGAGATTCACATGGCTCCAGCCAGCAGAAACCAGGGAAGCTGTGTGGCCTGACAAAATGGGGGCAGTTCCTGGTGTTTATTCGGAGCAGAGCTTTCTGTTAGGAGTTTTCCCCAGTCAGAGGCTCCCTTCCTCATGGTGCTGCATTCACCAGCAACCGGGACACGGCCAGGCACCTCAAATTTTTTCCTGATGAAAGACTCCAGGGCACATGAAGCCAGGAAATACATCTGGATGATGCAGGGAAACAGAGCAGATGCTCCTGAAGACCACTGCTGGTGGCCATGAGGGCTCAGGGAAGGATGGCAGGCAATGCCATGCAGTCCATGCTCAGAGCAAGGCTTGTGGGACGTGAGGATCAGGGCACAGAATTTGTACTGCTCTGCATGCTGGAAATTGTATCCACTTGGTTCAGTTTCTTTAAAGAGTCATTCAAAAGTATTTGGTGAAGCTGAAAGAAGCTTTGACTTGAAACAGGAACTGTGGATTGAAATCCTAAATGCTTTCAATACTCTAAGTCCACATGTGAAGCATGATTTGAACTGAGATATGTGTTGCCTAACCCAAATGATTGCAGTGACAGTTACATTAACCTCTCTGGCACCAGAGAGAAGATCACATCCCTCTAATACCAGCTCTAAGCAACAAAATTTCCATGCCAGTTGAAAAGCTAACACGCAACTGGCATTATCTGTGTTTTCTCTCCAGGATGTGCCAAGGTATTCTTTTCTTATGAAGACTTGATCCAGCTCAATTTAGCAAAAGAAAAAAAGTAAAAAAAAATCAATTCTCTGAGTCTGAATCCCAACACTTGGCAAGCTGCACCCTGGTGAGTACTTCTCAAAGCAGGACACGTCTTGTTCTCTGGAAAAGCTTAAAACCCAACACCTCGGGGTGCATTATTGCAGGAACTTTTTATCACGAGGGAGCAGTTTCCTGAAATCACACAGTGAAAAATGTGTGGGGAGGTATGGAGCCTTTCTTCCATTCTGCCCTGGTGAAAACACCTTCTGCAAAAGTGAGATTACTCCCAGGCAGGTTAGACTTATGCTGGAGCCCTCTTGTTCTGTGGTCATGTAGCATCATGAGCCACAGCTGAAATCTGGCCTGTCTGGAGGTCAGTGGAAGTGAGCCACCTGGGATTCTGTTCTAAGGAGCACTTTGACCAGCTACTATATTTGGAAAGGCCAAGATTAAGCAGAGCTTGGAGACTGGATACATCCTCAAGGTCTAGAGTGCAGCAGGACCTCTAGGACCGGATCCCATGAAAGCAGAGATGCCATAGTACAGTGCTGAGGGGTGCTGTATAAATGTGTCATTTCCAGTGAGTCACTCTTCCCACAGATTCTTGTCTGTGCCGTGTTGCTATTAGTGTTAGAAGCAATTTGTGGGTGAGACAGTGTTTCACCAAGGACAATATCTGTGATTCAACACCTTCTCCCACCCTGCTTGTTTCAGAGCATGTAAAAGAGCTATTTGGGTAGGAGACATGTTTCGTAGTTCCTCCACACGCTGGAGGTTGTGATTGCTGACTTCTCACTTCCCTGACCCAAACCTTTTTGCTTTATCAGTACTGTGGCTCTGCCTGGGAGCTCCAGCTGAAACTCAGGTGGTGGCTATGCTGGGTGCTGTACACAAACGTGCCCCAGGCGACACCCTGGCGAGAACAGGCACCAGCCTAACGCATATTTGCAAACTCTTCTTCTCTCTCTATCACATCCCCCCAACACATCACCTTTTTTTTGGAGTAAACATCCCCACTGTTTGTTCCCTACACTCCAAAAGGGCCCTACCAAAGCTGCCTGACTTTGTGGCTCTGGATGAAGCTGTTGCTCTGAGCAAGTACAGACAGACAGAGCGATTGCCATAGCAACAGAAGTTATGTGTGAAATCCCTGGGAACCAGTCCTCCTCCTCCTC
>VXAC01007146.1:223784-303443 GCA_013399225.1 Rhipidura dahli
TCCTCCTCCTCCTCCCCCGCCCATTCAGTCCCTTTTCAGATTTCTTTCCTCTTTTTTTTCTCAAGGTGCCAGTGCCAATTCATTCCTTGTGCTGAACACCTGGGGAGATGCTTTGAAAGCAGCCCGCCGGGCTTCGATAGCATGCCACCAATTACCGCAGTGGCAGGACAACCTTGTGGAGCATCACACTGGAAAAATGCACCCTGCTGGGCCTTGAGAAAGTCTTAATAAGGGGAATTGAAAGAGGGCAGACAGTGGGAAGGTTGCTGCCTGCATTTAGGACCTCAGGGGCATATGCCAAATTCGTTCCTGATCGGATCTGCACTGAACTATTTACTTTCTGAGACGCTAAGTCAACAGATGTGCATCAAAACAAATTAAAACCATTTAACATCAAGCTGCTAATGGCTAGAACCACACAAAATAATGCAGGTTATTAACCCTATAATAAGGAGCTCATTAAAATGGGAATTGCCAATTAGGTTACTTAGGAGTTCCATTAGGAGAAATACAAGCAACAGAAAAACCACTGAATATTTGCCAGTTGCTGGGTGCAACACACTGTGAAGACTGATGGCCAGGGAGATGTGTCCAACTGGTGTAGACTGGAAGCATTGCCAAGGGCTGCAACTCAACCAGACTGTCTTAAACCACAACAGGATAAAGTTCAAATGTCTCATGAACTCGACTCAGACCTTGATGAGGTGCATTTTACGTAGAGTGCTGGAAGTTTCATTGGTGGTGAGGGTTAAGGATACCAGTGCTACCACTCACATTTGTGTTTGTATTGACATTTAGCCTCCCTTGACAAGCAGTGCTTTCTCAGGTCAAAAAGGGCATTTTTATACACCCTTTGGACATGACAATCAGCCCAAAACTTACTAAAAGTTTTTTTATGTTGTAATCTCTGACAAGACAGACATTAAATAGGACAGCTCTAGGCAGCATGACCTTGCACATAGACATCCCAAAACTGCTCTGGAGAAGAGTTTTACTACTCTAGTCTGTGCTCTGCATTTTACTATTTCTCACAGCTCTGGGGTTTTAACTTATTCTTCCTAGGTACTGGCATTTTTATGTCATCTGGAGGGAGCTGGCAGCCTCTCAGAGCTTGCTTTGCTTTATATATGTAAAAATATATTTTCCCCGACACACTGAAAATGGCATGCACAGAAGAGACCTTTAAGCTTTATTTTGTTGCTGTATAAAAGTAGCACAATAACGTCCTCATGTTGAAGTCCTCATTTCCCAAATGGCATCCGTCTTGCTTTCCCACTCACACTTGAGCAGATTTCAGATATCACAGAATCACAGAATATGCTGAGTTGGAAAGGACCCACAAGGATCACCGAGTCCAACTCTTAGCCCTGCACAGCACCATCCCCAGGAATCACACCATGTGCCTGAGAGTATCACTCACACTCTTAACTCTCACAAAGCCAGATTTGAGCTGAATGTTCCAAAACAGGCTTTTAGACACATTAGGAACGAGACAGACATTTAAAGGCTTCTGACTTAAGAAAAATGCTTTTATAAACGAAAATCCTTATTTTCCCTTCTGAAGGCAGAGAAAGTCCCAAAGTGTCCCCATGAGATGGAAGAAGGAGGAAGGGAGCAGGAAAGGCTGGTGTGATGCCTGAGTGCACAAGGAGGTTTGGTGGCAGACAGTTTCCTGAAGCAGTCTGAAAGCATCCAAAAGGAGCACTTTTTCCTCAGGAAGGGATCGAGCATTGAGCCTGGGAGGACAGCAGCTGTGATAAGCCCCTTCTGTGGCACAGCTGGAGGGACCCACAACACCTACACCTACACCTAAGGGACACCACCTGGGAATAGGAATTGCTGTCAACCTAAATGCTACTCTTCCCACAAGGACTGAATTTCTGGAAGGTACATTTAATCAAGTAAGTCACCTTCTGCTTTGACAACACCCATCTTTATCCATGCTTTACCTTCTCTCCCTCACAGCCACGGGAAATCTCTGCAGTGCCAAGCTCGACAACATGTCAGGATGTATCCCACTGTGGGTTTATACTGCCCAGTGCTGGGGTGAGCTTAGCTGGGAAGTGGATTTTACTGTGCTGGAATGTCACTCCTGGAGCTGACACACCTTTGGGAAAGCTCCATTCCAGCCCCTCCACTGGCCAGCTTGCAGTCCCCACTGAGAGCCCCACTCATGATGCTTGTTTCCACTTGTGGTGCCAAAACCTGCCCCAAGGACACCTGGGGAAAATGAACCCAGGATGGAGGAGAACACAAAGGGGTTACCTGCTCCCTCCCACAGCAGCATTAGTCCCACATCCAGGGTGAGACACCACACAAGGAACCACCAGCATGTGGCAACTCCAGGCAAGTACAAAGCCCTGCCCTACCAGGGCTTTACATGGGACCGTGAGAACAATGTCTGTGTACTTCTTTTTGATATAACTGGACTGGCACTTCAAGGGGAAGAATTGTGTGAGCATGTCAGTAATAGCTTTATGCAGCCCAAGGTGAGCATTTGAAAGTTATTTCATAGGCAGAACTGTGCTTTGAACAGTCAGCAAGTCAAGGTCATCTCATTCAACAAAATCATAAAGAACAGCAAAAGTGCTAAATCAGTGTGGTCATATATTTACAGTGAATAATTTAAGCAGCTCCAGAGTTGAAACCAAGAAGATTTTCTTCAATGCTTTGAATTTAGCTCTGTTTTCAGAACCACTTAAAATGGTAAATTATGTTCTTTTATCCCACTGGTCTTATGGAAACTCAGTCCCTTCTGTCATGACTTCATAAGGGATATTTGCCTTAAAGTTTGAGTGGGGACAAGTGCTGTTCTCTTTCATCTCTTCCAAGAAGTTAATTTTTTCACATATGCTTACTGAGGACACAAACTGAGACAAAAGAGGTTTTACTAGCATTGTTTGAGAAAGCATTAAAGAGATGTTAAGTATATTTAAAATTAGAACTGTGCTGTAATCTCAGCTGGTATAGACTGACATATTTCCAATGGTATAATGGATCTATGCCAAATTACATCAGCTGGCCACAGCATAAGATGTTAAACCAACTGGAAAAACTCATCTGATATTTAAAAGCAACATATGGGAGCAGCAGAGACTTCAGAAGATACTTCATTTAGGATATTATGGAAACAGAATATGTCCTACAGTATAGTGGAAGGAGGTGTATTAATTTGTATCTATCTATGTCCTGTGGGCAGTAATTATAATTTAAATCTTATTAATATTGCTCCACATCTTACTTAACACTAATTGTCATGGTCTTCTGGGGTAAAGGAGTAGAAAGTGAATGATGCATTTTCACACGTGTGCTTAGGAAAAACAAATTTTAAATGAATGAACAGAAATGCTAACCATGGCAGGACTTGCTTTGGTGAGTCAAATGCTATGGGTCATAAAGGATATGTACAAAGTATCACATGGAGTATGTGTAAAATATTGTGTCGTGTATATATGAAATGTGTACATTGGACAGAGGCTATTTACAAGAGCATGTAGTGACAGGACAAGGGGGAATAGATTCAAACTGAGAGTAAGTTTAGATTACACATTGGAAGGAATTCTTCCCTGTGAGGCTGGTGAGGCCCTGGGACAGGTTGCCCAGAGCCGCTGTGGCTGCCCCATCCCTGGAAGTGTCCAAGGCCAGGCTGGATGGGGCTTGGAGCAGCCTGGTCTGGTAGAAGGTGTCATTGCCCATGGCAAGAAGGTTGGAATTAAATGATCTTTAAGGTCCCTTCCAACCCTGGCTGTTCTGTGATTTTATGATTCCGTGAAAATGTAGAGACTCAGCCACTAAATTTGAAGAAATCAATATTCAGTGGTCACAGAGGCTGTGCTTGGCAAACAGACTGGTCTCTGTGAATAGTCCCATCTACCTGAGTGTCTTCAGCACACCCTTACTCAGCAAAGTAACCTCAAGAGGATATCAATACAACCTGGGCAACTCTGCTGAGCCAGGATCTTTGCTTTACACAGGAGTTCCACCTGCAGGCTTGTTGATGCTCAAATGTACAAATGGTGCTGTTTGTAGAACGGACACCATGAGAGGATGACACAGACAAACATGGGAAAGGAGTCTGCTTTCTCACTCTCCTTGGCAGCAGGTTGAAGAGCACAGTGCATATTTCGTAGTGATTCAGCATTTGACTACCTAAAGAAAAAAGTAATCAGTATTTCCAATTCTGTTTCCCTTATGTCTTTTTAATCCTTTAAAGAAGCTGCAGTGATGAAAGTGTTATTGTAAAGATTGGTGTCACCTATAAATGAAAAGTACAACTGATTGCTCTCATAATATGAGCCTGCTATTGCTACAGCATTTATGATGGAGTATTAAATTAGTTCCCACAAAAAAATCAGATGGCACATAATGTTAAAGGAAGTAAATTTGATGCAGATCAAAGTTTGGGATAAATTTTCAGCTTGGCAGAAGATCTTATGCTTTATCAGTATACTTAGGTCTACGTATTAAGCCCATCACAGACCTGCTCTGAAACCCAGAGATTTCAGGGAGCTCTGTGTCAGGTCACTTAACAAGAACAGAAGCAGAAAGGGACATGTATCAAACATAAATCAAAAGTGTCATCAATGCTGCCACAAACTTCTGGTTTGCAAGCACTGACACCTTGCTTTCCACCCCACTGATTAAAATAAACTCATACAGGCATGGATAAGAAGCACTGAAACTGAAATATTAAACTTTCCTTTCCTACTAGCTGGCAAGAGGGGATGGAGGAGAATTTGTCTCAGAGATGTCTGCAACTCAAACTCTGCTGAATACAAGGGCACAGGAGATACCTAAGCAGGGACTTTGGGCTTTAGTTTCATATGAACTTGAACTCAGGCCCACAGCACACATATTCTACATTTCTAGCCTTACATGGCTAAAAACCAGTGAAGTTTAAAGGCAAATCCTATGCATTATGTACAACATAATGACTGGTTTATACCATTATGTTTTGATTTCCTCAGGAAAACTAGGACAATTAAAGGCAGGAAGGAAGATTATAAATTTGAAAGGAGACATGGGGATCACCACTCACCTGAATAGGAAGCTTTAAATAGTCTATCATTGACTCATCACAATTTGGAAACAGGATAGCTTACACTTTTACTTACAGTACACAGAACAGATACGACACTCATGAATTAAAATAGACTTATGGTAATCTGTACCCAAACAGTTAAAATACCTGTATTAGTTTTAATTATCTGTGTTAGCCTTTCATGGCGTAGACATACAGTGAATAATAGCTAGTTCTGGGAATTATCATGGGAAAATGAAGAGTTAGTCTTCAGCCTTTCAACCACAATGAACTCTCCATCACAAGACTTGGTTGCTTACTAAACCACTAAGCCTCTAACACATTGCCCAGACAGATAAATATGGCTCTTTAAACCAGAGAGACAGATACATGTAATATCCAATCAGCTGTGCTCCATAACTGCTGTTTTCTGTGATAGTCTTCCTTTGTATAAAAGAATATGTTGGGACTGCTGAAATTAATATAAACATCAATAATGTGTAAGTCCTTAAGATGAAGTACTCCACTGTGCAAGAGGTTGTACGTCTTTATATTAAATCTTCTCTCTGTCTCTCCTCATTATTTATTAGGTAAAATAGATGAAGTGTGGAGAAAAGTAATATCATCCTCATCTCCTGGTAGGGAACTGTTATACATGGGAGGATTGAGTAAATTGGGTTCTGGAAAGCTGGGCTAGGACCAGGAACTGACCCTGGACTACTTGTCTCATCATCTCAACCAGGAGCCTGCCTTTCCTCTCATTTAGTAACACCGAAGTGGAGGGCAATTTGAAGATGAGCCAATGAAACATTTCCTTTGAAAAAAATTCCTTTGAAAATATTAATTTCCTTTAAAATTCATTTTGGGTCCTTGATTACTAGTCTCAAATCACATATCTGCATATTTCCATTGTGATTGTTTCTCTGAAACAACACTTAGGCAAGCCCCACATTGCCCAGTCAGAGTAGGAGCACTGGAGACTTGAGATGCCCCGTAAAAACTATTGTCAACAGTGTGTTGCACACGTAGGGCCTTTCCCTGACAACCAGGCTCAAAAAGCAGGTAATTCAGCCAGCACCTGAGCAAGATGGTGCCTTACTGTGCCTTCTGTGCAGCCAACACACGCTTCTAAAACCAGCACGGTAACCAAAGATGAGCAGATCCCAAATATTTTGATAGACAGAGCACCATAAAACATCAAGTTGGAAACTCAGCAGCCCACAGACAGCCAAGACTTCAGTGGCTGCCTCAACCTGTATCTAAGCAGCAACCCACACAAGTCAAGTGGTGGGAGGGAGTTTCTGGTCCCCTTCCTCCAGAGCTTCCGTCGGTGTTGCTGCAGTTGCTGCCACGGGCACTCGAGTGATGCTGTGCGATTCTAATGCGCTGTCACCCTCCCAAACACGTGGGCGGGTTTCACATCGCTTACAGCCTCTCTGCCGAGAGGAACTGCCAGGAATTCCTTGGCCTGCTGTGAGCAGCGCTGCCAGAGCCGCGAGGTGAAGAGCTGCCACCTGTGCTGAAGATCGGATAAGAACGAGGAGTGTCTCTGCTGGGTGCAAATTCAGGAACGGAGGGCATGCTGCAGTCACATCCTGGCGTGGGCTCCCCAAAGCCCAGTGCTAATAAGGGCTTGGAGATGATATGTGTAAAAACAAAGCATTTACTTGTTGGCCATGTACATTTTGAGATTTCTGGATCATCATTTGCACTATGAATCCCAGCCAGAAGTCAGTGGGCAGACAACACTGGGAAATGGGAACACTGGTGGAACAAATTGTCCAGCAGTTTTTTAAGGAAACCAGTGGAATTCCCAATAAGTCCTCTCTTATTATCCAGATTGTCTGGTGTGGATTCAAGTGTAGCATTAATCTCCTGTCTGTGGTAAAAGTCTAGTTGAGGTTGTGAGCTAACAGGATTTAATTCCTTGAGGTATGACAGTGTAGCATATCATTCTCACAGTTCCCACACTGGAGATCCATGATACTACCACACAGGTATCAAAAAGAAGGTGAGATTTATCTTTCCTCTGGCCCACATTAATTAGTCTCTAAAAAAGGGACCAAATAGCACCACTGCAAAGGACATCTGCAACCCTTGTGCTGGGGCTGGGCTTCTCCATGTGATAATTTATGTCCTTTTCTTTACCTGCCTGATGTTTGCCTTGCCAGTCCCTGTCTGTACACATCTGGAGCATTTAACCCTGTGCCACTGGGATTTTCCACCTCTTCTGCAGTGACATTCCTTCCACTATACTTTGCCCACCCTGTATCCAAGCTCTGATGATTTTGCTTTCATTTTCACATCTACTGGCTCAGGGAACATTGCCGAAAGTGTGACTGTAAACATGCAGAGATCCCAGAGGCAGCAAGATGGTGACTCCATGGAGGTGGAGAGCCAAACACAGGACCTGAGTGTGTGGTGGTTTTAAACCCTTTTCTTCCCTACAATGGAGATCTTTCCAAGCCAGTCCTGCTGGAGATCCAAGTCATCAGACCATTATCCCCTTCCCAGTCTGAAAATGGCCATGTGTGTAGCCCCACCACTGCTCACTGATGAGCCCTGGTTCTCCCACTCAGCAGCATTCTTTCATGGTAAGATTTGTTCCTGTATCAGACTATAACCTGCTGCCTTCCTTTTTTCTTTGTTTTTTCCCAGGCTGTGTATGTGTTTATTTCCTTTGATGTTCCTCTTAAATAGGTCATTCCTTCCACCCTCTTGTCTATACCAGTTAATCTATACAATTACCTGTTTGCCTGCACTCTTTTCAGAAGGCCCTGCCCCAAGTGGTATTCCTATTAGCACTTCAAAAGAGGATTGATCTGGGTGTTTTTAATGAATTATCAGCCATAGCTTTCCATCAGCATTAGCATCCAAGAAGCTCTTCTGGATTACTCTTCTCCACAGCCTCTGGGGTTGCTGCTTTGACCTCTCTTTAGTGAGCAAAGTTACCCTGTGGATGTTTCTGCACTTAGATTTGTTAAATTTCTTGCTATTCCCACTATGTCCCACTCTTCATTTATTGAAATCCCTTTAGGATGGTGCTTCTAATAAATGATTTGCAATTCACACTCCAGCTGAGTGTTATCTTTGAATTTGATTGATGTATTTTTCTTCTTCTTCCTCAATGCTACTGCAGATGAATATAATGTCCAACTCAGCAGGAGTCCCTGAGGAGCCCAACATGGCAATATTTATAAGCCTACTCCACTTTCTATTGTAGGGGCTGATTTTAATTTCTTTCATTGTTATTCTCTGTATCCACCCTACCTCTTTCTTGTAGTGCTTTGGGCCCAGTCCAGCCACTGTTAAAGTCAACTGTGTCTGCATGGAATCCTTAGGGATGGATCAGGTTCTACAGGAATATTATGTCTGAAGAAACTGAGTAAAATTACTTACTGAAATCAAGGATCTTTCTGCAGAAGAGTTCCCTGTACAACCAGTTGCCTTGCCTGCCAGTGAAACCCTTGAGGGTAAATTTACTGAGTGACTCAAGGGACCATATCCCTTCTTCCTCCCACCAGCATGTCCCACTATGCTGTATACTCATCCCACATGATGGATAAGCAGCTGCTTATCCTTCACTCTCCCCACCCAACACTTCCCACTCCACGTGGTTTTCCTCCTCCCATCAACACTGTGAGTATAATCTGTCTGCAGGGTCTATCAATTGGGTGCAACTGCTCCTCGTAATGTGACCTCTGTGTGTGACACACTTCTGCTTTGTTCCTCCTGCAGAACAGCTAAGGGTGCTTTCTGACTATTAAGAGACCAAGTTTCACCTGGAAAGGATGCCAAGTTAATTGATCTGTAATTCCCCTTTTGGAAAAGAAGCGTGATGTTTTCCCTCTGCCAGTCACCAGGGCTTCCTCAGTTCTCCAGGAGCACTTGAATATAATGGATAATGGGCCTAAGAGTTTTTCAGCTAATTCCTTTAATACCCTTGGGTATGTACCATCTGGCCCTCTGTGCCGATTTGAATGCATTGTGCTCTTTATATTTCTTTGCTCATTCTTTAATGATTTTGCTAACTCTCGGCTCTAAGTTTCTTGGCTGTCCTTTGACTGCTCATTGCACATCATGTTTTTAAAGGAATTCTAGAAAACTGGAATAAGTGACCTTTTTTTCAGCTTACTGTATCCATGGAAGAAATTAACCCACTTTTTAAATGAACCTTTCATCAAGAAGCATTGTGTCTTGAAAGTTTGAGCTGAGATTATTATCTTTTATCCTATCCAGGCAAGACTGCATCTATAGGACATTTCCTGCTGTTGGAAAGAGAAAGGCATTCAAGAGAATTTTCTGTGAGACCCTATATCCAGGACTTGTCTTCTCAATACTGGTAGGGAATTTTTCCTTCTTTCTATTATTTCCTATTTTCTCTTTCTTCAAGTGCATTAATGTGATGCTGGTTACATCCCTCAGTTACTTGTAGACTCAAGTCTGCTATTTTCTTATCTCTTCGCCATCCTATATCTAAGTGTCACTTCATGAATCAAACCCACACCAAATGATCTGATCATGTCTCTTCTCTCCTTTGAGGCCCCTGATTTCACAGGGTATGGTGTTGAGAGTCCAAGAAATTCACCGTGACCTTCCAGCTGTGAATAAACCAGGCAGATGAGGGTGCTGCCCACTGGGGATGGCAGGGAATTTCACAATGACAGCTGGCTGCCAGAAGTTACAGGTAGATTCTCCTCCTACATCACTTCCCAGCTTTCATTAACATGGCTGCTTCCAAGTGTCCTTTGGGAATATTTTTCCCTGAGTGGTGGTAGCCCATATTATTCCACTTTCATGATTTTATTTTATGGCCACACTGCTAATCTCTGTAGGTGCCACAGGGTAAATTCTCTGTTCAACAACACTCAGATCTCCTCCCATTTTAGCATCAACACCATCTTGCTGTGCTGTGCATTTTCCCTGCTTACTTGCATGTGACTTGCTTTCATTTTTCTCCACACTTCTCTTTCCATTATCCAATATTCTTCCCACAATATTTTCCATTTTAAATGGCTTCTGTAGAATTTCCTTTTCCTTTTTTAAAAACAAACAGAAAAGCTTTTTTCTCCTTTTTACATAGGCATATAAGACATGACAGGTTTATACCTGTCTACCTCTAATACATGGTGTCCTTGAAATAGCTACAGACAATGATGGTCTACCCACACGCTGAAAGATGGAGAAAAAGGTAAGTAAAATTCATTAGATGAAGCAGCACAAGTAGGCAGCACAATAACCAGGGAATGGTCACAGGATGCTTTTGATTTGAATGTGAATCATTCCCTGTACAATCCACTGAGGCTGGAAGGGACAGTCCCCTCCTGTCTTGCATTTAGGTGGCATCAGATGAGGGTAGTTGTGGTTGCCTTCCCTCCACCCTGGTTTTGGAGAGTGGTAATGAGATGGACCCCAGCTCTCCATTCCTCTGGCACATCCAGTGAGGTGGTGCCTGGATGTGGACCAGCCCATGCCTGTCAAAGTGCTGGATGGGAATCAGAGCAGGATTGGGACACTCGATAACTTCCCCGAGCCTTCGGGCTACAGAGGAAAAATGACCCCCTTTTTCTTTGCAGAGACAATAAACAAAAGGCTGCATTAAAACCTTTGTTTGCAGGAGATTATGGAGATTTCAGCAGTACCATACTCCCCTGCAGGAGGAGCGATTAAGAGGGTTACAGAACAGATTTACAAGCCCTGGAGAGAGTAAGTATCCAATGGAAATCTTTGGCAATCCCCTTCCCTTCCTCTTCTGCATCTCAACCTGGCTTCTGGTAACACTTAGAAAAAAACCACCAGCTCTTGCTTATTTTAGTGTGTTCTCTATTTTACACTGAACCAAAATGAAACATCAAAGGTCTGGCTCAAGCACTTGCAAGTAAAAATAGCTCTAAGGCCAATATATTTCAGGCCCTTGAATGATATCTCTGAAATAAGTCATCCTAAGCCCATGAGAGGGGAATGGTGTTGTTTGTTGAAGGAATGTGTGTGGTGCTGATAGTGGGCAGCACTGACATGTAAAGAGCAATGAGTGATACTGCAAAACAAAAGGAAGGTGAGAAAAGGGGCATGAAGACTGCATTGCACTGTATTGTGGAAGAAGAGCAAAATATATTTAAGATAAAAGCCAGTTTCAAGCTGCCTTTATTTTCTTTCCCATCTGATTATCTCCTCCATTCTGAGAAATTTAGATTTGAGCATCTTTCTTGGTACATGAGAGAATGGTAAATCATGGTACATCCTTGGTACATGAGGATATGACCCTCTCTCTCCCACAAAATACTGCAATTTGTTTATGACCATCCAGGACTCATTTATTCCCTGTGATGTGCCCGTTTTTGAAGTGAGACAAATCAAGGCTGTGAAGGCATCAGGCACATCCCATGTAGTCCTTTTGAATCAGCCTTTTGTCTGCATTGCTCTGTGTTTGAATAAAACATTATGCTTTTATTCTCTGTCACTACCAACCTCCGTCTTAAATTCCTTTGCTTTACAGGTAAACAATATTTTCTGTGAATGCACCTTTGCAGTTATTAATCCATACTGCCTTCTCTGTCTCACTGAAACTTGGGCAAGGACAGCTGGACCCACTGTGATACCAATACCAAGTGGGATTTTCTGGAACAGATCAGTCTATGTCCTGTCTTCCTTTGACCTGATGTTTTTCACCACCATTTTTTTTCCCCAGCAAATGTCTCCCAAATGCAACCTTTGTAATTGGTCTTTCTCAGATATGATGGAGGTATATCATCTCAGGATGTAAACACAGGGTATTCCATGGATTCCTGCCTGTCCTGGCCAGTCCTGGCCTGTCCTGGCAGACAATTTATGAAGTCTCTTGAGTCATAGAGGAGGCTTTATATACTAGGAAGGCACTCGAAAGAAGTTGGAAAGTGTGCTTGATTTTAAGCACACCCATCTTTCAAAGGCTGATGTATAGACAAACCCACTGAAGTGAATCCTTATGGCTCATCCATGAGGGGCATGAATGGAGCAGATGCAGGTATCAAACCACTGTCTGTGAGCAATGCAGTTGAGAGTCCTGTTAGCTGAACCAGAGAAAAGGCCAATAATGGGTCAGAACTGGCCAGATATACAAGGGGCTAGTGTTGGAGGGTGTGAAAAAGCCCCACTCTTATGGCCCTCAAGGCTGTTCTCTTAACATGAGGGCTTGCTGCAGTTATTTAAGCAGGATGAACAAGATAAAAAGGGCTTGTTGGTGTTGGATGCTGAGGCAGTTTTTAAGACATCCCTGACTCACAGCTCACAAGCTGGGACTCGTTTTGCAAGTTCAGTCCCTGTTCAGATAGGATCAGGGAATGTCTCTGGGCTGGATTGCGAAGGAAGCAGTCTTGCCAAATATGCTCTGCCCACAGCACCGTCCAGACCCGTCAGATGATATTTCTTCTAATTTTACTAATGTATGCTTGGCCCCAATTCCACGCTACCTGAGGCTACAGCCGTAATAAAAACACAGCACACATGTTGTGGGTGGGTGCATGCAGCTGGTGGGAGTTGAGGCACGTGAAAATGAAAAACACAACCCTTTCTTAATTGCAGCAGAGGAATCAAGAAATAATATCCCACTGAATCCTTTCCTTGTCCCACTCTGTCTGTGGCACAGCCTCACCCATAGCCCTGTGAGAAGATGGCAGCAGGTTTCCTCTGTACGGAGATTGTTCCATACCTGAGCAATGCTGACATTTTCAGGCACAAGTGGGCTTGTATTGCCACACACAGCTTGTGTTGGGGTGTGGCTCTTACACCAGGATCATCCCACGTACCCATCTTGTGGGTTATGCTGGTGGATGGGGTGTTGGTGATTTAGTCCCTGCCCAAGGATGAAACCATCAGGCTGCCCTCTTGCTATGGTCATGCAGGTCAAACACACTCCTATAAAGGAGTGAAAAAACTCTGGGCACGCATTTGTCTCCTACCCATGAACCCTTCTGGTGGAGATGAGTTGGGCTGCAGTTCTGGGCTGGGTGAAACTCTCACTGAGCACCTCATGAGATTAAAAAAGTTTGACTTCTTTGAGCCACGAGCCCTCACAAATATGGCAACTTATAACAACATCACTGCTGTGTCTATAGAGAAGAAATTAAAACAGACACCCCTGTGAAGGCAAGGGACTGCTGGGGAAAAGAAGGGAAGGGGCAGAGAGGAACTCCTTGATGCAGCCCTTGTTTGTGCTCTCAGGATGTAAACACAGAGGGATACTCCCTCAGAGGAGCAGAACATGTTGAGGTCCTGATACCATCCTCACCACTGAATCCAGCCAGCCATCGCTGCTCTTGATCTCCCTGCCCTATCATCCCACTAACACGTATCCCTGATATCACTTGTTAGGAACCACCTTGTTCTCTGACAGCTATTCCTACTGGAATCTCTTGAAGAAAAAACCACGGGTTAGAGAAACCCGTGGGTAGTGCTGAGAAGGCAGTTTATGTGCCGGGAAATTTGGGATTTTTATGGACTTGCAGAAGTTTCAAGCTTCTGACATTAGTCTGAATCCTTTTTTTCTGAGCTTATAGTGAGCACTGCACATATCAGGAGTGCTTTCAGTCTGAAAATTTGTATTCACCACACATAGCACAGTCTATTTGTGTTGATTTTAAACAACAGCATTTTATTTACTGGCAGCATTTTTTGTTGGCTGATATTTAGCAGCTCCACCTGCCGATGCCCAACCCTGGAGGCTGATATGCAAGTAAAGACGATACAAGAATTAGAAAACAGTCGCTTCCTTCTTCCACTTCTGATTCATTTCACACACTTGATATATTAATGATTGCTTTTTTCACTGGTCTGTGCTTTCTCAGATGCCTTAAAAACACTCGCCCAAGCAATGTAGTGTCACATCAGAAGGAGTTTATTTTCTTTGCTCTCTCCAGGGGGACCTCCACCCCTCTCTAGGAAAAACACATGAGATGCTAAGGCTTAAAATTTATGGAGCCTGATTTAAAAGCCAGGATGTGTCCTGGTCTCAAGGGAAGGGAAATGACCCTTGGCTTATTTTGCAGTCACTCCTTTTCAGAGAAGGAAGTGCTAATAAGCGCTCACTTGAGGCACAGCAGCTTAGTGCAACTGCAGGCCAAAAAGCAGACACATAATTGCTGTGACTGGGAATAGAGGAGCCAAGAAGAACATGTGAGAAGTTATCCCTTGTGAGTGGTGCTCTGTGAGCGATGCACATCATCAGTCATGGTACTGTCTGAGGTGGGAGCTACCCACCATCCAGGACTGCCCCAGGGATCCCAAAGCAGCTCACTTGGAGCTGGGGATGGGTCCGTGGTTGCAGCATGGGTGAGGAGACAGAAAGGAGAGACATCACTTGGAAAAGGAAATTCCTGAAAGACATCATAGGCATTGGTAGGAATTCCACATGGAGACAGTCCATTGCCACACTCTGTAGATACACGAGCTCCTGAGCAGTTGGAGAACAGCTCTGAAAGCCCATCATGTTCACCCAGGGGAAATATCAGGTGGAATTTCAAAGCACAGCACCCTCAGGCTCTCAGGAGCCCTCCTGGAAGAGCATCACCATGCACAAAAATGACACAAACACAACACATGATGCAGCTGGAAACCAGAAGGGGCTGTTAGTTTGTCTTACCTGGCTTGGCAATCACAGAGCATCAGATTTCACATGACTGCTGCATCAGGCGACTTGGTCACACAAAATATCTTGATCCTCTCAAGACTATAATGTCTCAGGCAGAATCTAGGAATGGAATGGGCTGATCCTCAGCAGTGCCACAAAAGGGCTTGGGTGAGCTGTACCTCGGTGACACCTCCAGGCGACCTGCAACTCACTACTGTAGAGGAAAGCAATATGAATCAAGATTCTTCTTCTCTGGTCTGAGGAAAAAAACAGTTTTGAACCTCAAATGGAGTATTCACTTTGACCCTCAGCAAGTTAGAGTCAAAAGGGGATGTAGAAACAGTGCCATGTGCAAATGTTGCACCACCTTTCTCATTACATTTCCACTTATTGCTCAAGAATGGTCCACGACCGTTTCGGCCAGGACTTGCCAGTGTTTGTGACTAAAAGTTCAGCATGATAGTGGCTAACACCCTTATTAGTAACTTTTAATAAGTCCCAGACTATGTGTAAAATGAACATAAGTAATTTCTTAAAGACTTGATGCACAAAGGCTTCTGCATGCCATTTGAATACTATAAAGAGTTTATAAGAAAATCAGTTATGAGGCAGTAAATCTAGGAGTCCTAGGCAATAAATTCTTTTGTGTTCCTCATTTCTATGGCTTCTTCTTGCTGTTACAAGGTGTCAGAAGGGCATGTGCTGTCATGGATGTGTGCAAACACATATTCCCACCAGATCTTTCAGGGATGATGCTCCTCTCTAACGTCCTTGTCTTGGAACAGGGGGGGTTGGAATGGCAGCACCTCAGCCTCTCCCCAAAAAGAAATTCACAAATCAAGAGAGGGGATTATCTTGCTGCATTTAGCATTGGTGCAGCCTCACTTTGAGGACCATATTCTGTTCTGGGCTCCAAAATTTAAGAAAGTTGTTAAGATACTTGAATGCATCCAGAGGAAGGCAACAAATCTGGTCAAAGGGCTGGAAGGAATGTTCTGTGAGGAACAGCTGGGTATTTTGGGCTTTTCCAGTTTGGAGAAAAGGAGGCTGGGGAGTGAACTTATTGCTCTCTGCAGCTCCCTGAGGAGGGGAAGTGGAGAGAGGGCTGATCCCTTCTGCCCAGGATCCAGTGATAGGGAGCACGGAAATTGTTCAAAGCTGCTCCAGAAGAATTTCACTCTTGACGTTACAAAATACTTCTTTACTGGGAGGGTGGTCAAACACTGGAACAGGATTCCTTGAGAGGTGGTTGATGCCCCCAGGTCAGTATTTAAGAGGACAGTGTTTAAAGAGATATTTGGACAATGCCCTGAACAACATGCTGTAACCTCTGGTCAGCCCTGCGGTGGTCAGGCACTTGGACTGGATGATCATCATAGCTCCATTCCAACTGAAATAGTTCTATTCTATTCTATTCTATTCTATTGCATTCTATTCTATTGCATTTGGCTTAGGATGTAGCTGCTGGCAAAGGCCCCTACTTGCTTTCCACACAGGCCACAAAGCCCAGCTTTGCTGGGTTGTTCAAACTGAGTCCAAAAGAAATAACTGCTTGGTGAGTGTGCTTTGGTGAGTCCAGCCTGCCAGCTCAGCTGCCTACGCTCGTGCTCTGTCTGGGGGAAATGACACCTGGGCATTTCCAGTAAGCCCAGCATCCTTTCACTGGCTGCTGCTGGGAACTCCCCACTGAATCACCCAACCCTCTGCAGACATACACGCATTTCCTTCTCTTCCCTTCTGGAGAAACTGATCTGTGTGCACCCCCTGAGAGCATGTGAGGTCTTGACAGCAAGGCCAATCAGCCACATATCAGACAGGCAGAAGTATGTTTTCAGGAACACTTCAGTTTTCAGGTTTGTCACTTTTTACTGTCATATTGGGAACTGGAAGTATCCTGAACCTTCAGAGGGAAGTGGTAAATGAGCAAAAATTATACCCTTAGCATGCAGCTACTCCTGCAGGAGCCGTGAGCTTTTATTACTGTCATATTCCAAAGACTGAGCCGTGTGTGTGATAACCACCTGGAGAAAAAATGCAGCTGGCCTTCCTCTCCATAATGTCCAGGAAGAGGGAGAGCAGGAGTTGGATTCAGAGGGCAGAGTATTCCCCACACCATGCAAGTTTTCCCTCTTGTACATGCTCACTTCACTGAAGAGTATTGCCAGTAGCTGGATTGAAGCACATCATGCAGAAAAACATCCTTCCTTGCTACAACAAAGTGGAAGGGTGATGTGTCAGTGGACTCCTTACGGCAAGGTTTGGTTTGCCAGGCTTCATGTTGTTTGCTCATGTTGCACCCTCACTAGCAAGACTCAAAAGTGCCTCCAGTTCCCTTTGTTCAGTTCTCTTTCCAGGTGGAATCACTCATCTCCTTTGATTGTCACTTCTCAAACTGATGTCTGACAAATAGAGAGCATCCTGGCCCCCAAAGCTCATTTTCCAGCTGCAGCCTGGCTTCATTGATCCTCCTTTACACCCTCTGGTGTCTTCACGTCCCCTTGCTGCCCTAGCACAAGACACTCTGGTAACAGATGTGAGATTGCTTTCCTGATTGCATGTCATTCCACCTTCCACCCCTCTGTGAAAGGGCCAGACACTCCTTGTCCCTCCTCTGCACAGAAAGCATCTCTAGACTCTGCTGGCACCCCTTCCCCAAGCAGTCTTCTGTCCTATGGGCAGACCCAGAGTTTGAGATGGAGAACTTGCAGCCACGCCAGGCTTCCCAGGTAGCATGTGCCAGAGCATATGTAGTTTAAGAGAACAGAAATGTAAAGAAGAGGCTGACTGTCCCTACCCCTCGCCAGCCAAGTTCTGCACATGTTCCCCAATAAAATTCCCACATGAGGTCAAGGCGTTTAACTCATTATCATCACAGAGTTCCCCCACCAGACTGAAGGGTTGGCAGACAGATGATAAACACTCCATCTAAGCCATGTGGATCACCAAAATCCACCACTGCAGCACAGCTGCTTTGGGCTGGAACACAGCAGGTCTCTCAAGCCAGGAGTGTTACACAACCATTGCCTAGAAAGGAAGAAGTCAACAAAACTTCTCTAGTTTAAATTGCAGTAGAAAATTAAGTGAGTTAAAACTTAGCTTGGTCAATGACATTCAGGCTCCAACAGCTGGGAAGGGAAGGTCCTGGTGGTTCTGGTGGCCACAAGCCACCAGGAAATTAGAAGTAGCTTTCTATTTGGAAGATTGGAGGCCAGCAACACCATGGCCCCTACCAGCACTGAATTAGTCCTAGGTTGACCCCACCTGACAGCACTTCCTGCAACATCTGGATAGTCTTTGGATTTCTCTGCCAAGTTGCAGCTTGTTCCAAGCCTGATGAGTTCATGAGACCTGAAAACACACATCTGCCTGAGAGCTGGCAGCATCAAAGGAAAGAACTGTACTGAGAGCTTGGTTATCCCTTTGCCAGGAATCAGGTGGGCACAGAGTGGGCAGAGGCTGCTGGGGATGGTCTGTACTTTGCTAGCAACAGCCAGCCCCACTGCTGGCCATGGCAGGGTGGCTCAGAGGTGGCCAGGTCCTGTCCCCACCCCTGACAGCTCTGCCCAGGGGGTGAGACACACAGAGCAGCCTGCATCCAAGCTCCAACAGGATCCACTCTCAGGGAGGGGTTTGCCCTCCCTCACACCAGCTGACTGTGCAGGATGATGGTGAGTCATGCACCTGGGGGGCAGCTGAGTGAACAGGGCTCCCCGGGACAGATGTGCCTCTGTCTGTCCAACACATTCCCTGCAGTGCCTTGGGCCAAGCTTGCCCACAGGCACTAACTCCAGAAGAATTTTCCCTGTCTTTTGTGTGAACTCCCACCCAAGCAGAGTGCTTACCTCTGGAGTCAGTTAAAATTTTGGTGCCCTCTGCAAACCACGGGGCATCTGCACCATAACAAAACATCAGATCTGGTTTGAAAAGGTATCATCCTGTGTCAGAGAGGCCCTACAGGACACAGGGATGATAAGGACATGAGCAAATGCCTGACTGCAATGGGTCACGATGGCTGGCAGAGCTGATTGGGGTGTCCATGCTGGCGGTGGCACAGTGGGTGACAGGCATTGTAGGTTTCCTCAGTGGCACAGCTGCCTGAGCTGAGCTGAACTTTTTAGTAAGAAAGCAAAGCCCTGGTTTAGTGTTTTTGTGCATGTGGAGGGTGTGCCGTGGAGCCAGAGTGTCTGGGACAGCCGTGGCCAGAGGAAGCCGCTGCGGCCGCTCGCGGAGGAGGAAGTCGGCGAGTGCTGGGTTTTGCTGGAAAGCAGGGGAGGTGGCGGGGGAGTTGGAGAAGGGAGTCCAGCCTAAGAAAAGAGCAAGGAAGGAAGAGGCTTGGAAAGTGCACTGCTGGTGCGGACGTGGAGGAGAGGGCTGGGAAAGGAGCTTGTCCCTGCAGACGGCTTCGTGCGAGGTGGGAGAAAGGGCTGAGGTTTCAAGATGGAGGAACTGGAAGGAGCAGGAAGACACAGCTGGGTGAGGTGGAGAATTGCTTCCAAGTGGAAAATAGTCCAGGAAATGGTGGCTGGAACTGGAGGGTAAAACCCAAGCATACTAAGAGATACGGAAAATGTTACTAGTGATCAAAAGTCATCATTCAGAATGGCTGAAATTGTGTGTGAAAGGAGAGGCATCCTGGAGCAACCAAGATGAATAAAACACAAAACTTTGCCCTCAGGTATCTGAAGCAAACAAGCAATCAGTCTTACCTTGTAGACTCATGGCTTCATTTCACCATCATTTTTGTTTTGCTCGGTTAAAACCCTTAAGCTTTACCTGGCACCATTTAAATCTGATGAAAAGGAGCAGAAAAGCAGGGAATGGGCATTTGTGTTTTGCTGGAAAATCCCCAAGTGCCTGTACACAAGCAGAGAGCAGACCAAAGTCATGCAGTCAGGAGTAGGCTGGAAACATCCAGCAGTACATGAGGCACATCACCAGCATGTGCTGTAGGCATCTCTTCCACTGCATGGAGAAGCCAAGCCAGCAAATATTGGTGTACATAACCCCAAGGTCAATGGCAACCAGCCATGGGGCAGTGACAGGGCAGGATTTCTAGGGACCTGGGGCAGGAGATCTGCTATGTCACAGCCACAAGACAGCCCCCCTAAAAGGGGTTCTGGGTATGAGTTTTACCAGCCAGTTCTGTTAAACCAGACCCAAGTGTGCATGTCCAGAGCAGGGTGACAAAGCTAGGGAAAGGTCTGGAGTGCAAGGCCTATGAGGAACAGCTGTGGAAGCTTTGGGTGTTTAGCCTGGAGAAAAGGAGGCTCAGGGGGTACCTTATCCCTCTGTAAAACTCCCTGAGAAGAGGTTGTAGCAAGGTAGGGGTCACCTCTTCTCCACAGTAAAAAGCGATGGACAAGGGGAAGCAGCCTTGAGCTGTGCATGGATTGGATGTTAGGAAAAAATTCTGTACAGAAATGTTGGTCAGGCACAGAAAGAGGCTGTCCAGGGAAATGGTTGAATTTCTGTCCCTGAAGGGATGTGTAGATGTGGCACTCAGTGTCTGCACTGGTGGACTTGGCAGTGTTGGGTGATCGTCTTAGAGGTCTTTTGCAACCTTAACGATCTTATGATCCTAAGTGCTTCCTGCCCAGCCCAGCCCAGCCTAGGATTAAAAACTGTGCTTGTTGTTGTGTCCTAACACCTATATCCCTTTGAATGTGCCCTGGAGATGTGTCCTAATCAACTACTGATTGAGTAAACTCTTTACCCAAGGGCAGTGCAGGATTTAGCAACAGCCTACAGTGCAGCTGGCAGCACCCAGCAGTGCTCTCCAGTGCATGGCAGCCCCTTGGTTTATGCTGCTTGGTTCCTGGCACTTGCTGCCATCAAAGGGTTTGCAGAAATCCAGGTGGGAGATGTCTGATGCTCAGCAGTGTCAGGATGATCTGCAGGAATGCTGTGTTGGGCTCAGACTGGCTGGAGTTCAGAAGAGATGTGTGAGTGAAAGAAGCATGTCTTGCTGATGTGGCTTGTAACTCCTGGGCTGTGGGCTGAGTTCCTTATGTTGGCATCTGATGTGTACCTGGTGAGGTTTAAAAACAAGTAACTCTGAGAACAAACAAAGAGGCAGAGCCGAGCTGCCCAGGGTTGCCTGTCTTGTGACTGGAGACTCCAGAGTCCAATAAAACATAAAATGCAGCTGTGGCAGGTTTGTTACAACATCTGTAGACACCCTTTGTGCCTGCTGTGGTTGAGGTCCTTTTGCTGCTTTCCCCTGCAAGCTAATGAGGTTTCTCTCTCCTTAAAGCAGAGACAAGAATTCACAGAAATAGTAAGAGTGCAGCATATCTGGGTGTCCTCCCTGTTTGCCAAGTGTTTGTTGCAAGCAGCCAAAATGATCAAATGTTGACCTGGAGGGGAAAAGAACGATACAGACACATTTGCAAATCCTGACTAAAGAAACTGCATGAAGCAAAGATAAAAAATTGTACTGTCTTTTTAGTTAAGTAGAGTTTTAGTAAGGAGTGGCATGTGTTGTGGCTAGCACATACAGAATTTTGATGTATTAAATATTTCTAAAATTATATGGCACTCTGTTATGTGTTATTATAGGTCTATTTGGGGTTTTTACCTGCAACAGTCCTAACAATTAAGTCTGTATAATTCCTGCTAAACCATCCTGCACCGTCAGAATTGTGGTCTGTGCTTCAGCAAAGAGAAGAGCTGAGGTTCATGAAGAGCAACTTGCCAGGCTGGAAAACATGTAGCACCTGCATTCTCCCATCACACATGGGAAAACAGACACTGGTTTTCCCCACCAGCATTTTTCCTGGTCTGCAGTATCTGTACTGAGTACTGTCAGCCTGTGGAAGGAGGTAACAATGTCATGGGCACTGAAGTAATTTCTAATAGCAATGGAAAGTGCCCAAAAATGGCTTCCTGCAAACACAATCTAAGTTTACCGTTTCTGCTCCTGATGAGCAACACCGTAGGCAGTTCTGGATGTCTTCTTGATTTTCAAATGTGACTTGGACCATGTTAATGTTAATTACAAGTACCAAGAGCTTTGCATGTTCTGCTGATTTGGATGGAAAAGCAAAATATATCCTGTCTTGTTTCATGATTCAGTCCTGTAATTGGTAGTTTCAGTTCTGATAGCAAAAATCACCATGGTAGTAGAGATGCAGAAATAGTAAGCTGTTGTTCAGATTCCCAGCCTGATCTTTGCTGTACCAGTTGTAAATCTGAAACTTCTACAAAATAAAAGCTGTATCATCGTTCTTAGCAGACAGGGAATTTATAGAGCACAATATACAATTACCCTACAACATATATTCCTTTCTTTAGTAAGCCTGTCACTACAACTTTCCATTAAATACGGAAAATTTAGTGTAAACATATTAAACATTTGTCATAGAAAAATACTGATAACTATATATGCATATATGTATATGTACACATATGTGTGTGTGTATATATATATATGCGCCCATGTATACACATACATACCTAAAAGCACATAAACATTTTTTCATAGGTTGGTGATTTCTCACTGGAAGAGCCTTCTGGTAGTGCTGGATAGAGGTGTTTATCTGCTAAAAAAATGTATATATATATATATACATGATGTTCAGGTAATGGTTCTTATCAGCCTTGCCTGCCTGTGGCTGCATCCCCCCAAGTATTGCTGAGCTTTTACAACCTGCCTGAATAGCTCAAAATAAAGATCTTAATTAAGAAAAGTCAACTGGGCCTGCTTGGCCTTAGGCACCTTTCCTCCTGCTTTCCACCTGAAATCAGCCTTCTAGCGGGCAGGGATGAAAACCCAGTGAAAAACTGGTAAAGGATGAGGAATGCCCTCAATACAGGGACCCAGAGAGAATAAAGGTGGGGACTGTGTTTCATCTTTAGGCATAAGGTAAGAGGATGGCCATGCAATAGCGCAAATAGAGACATTATCAAAATCTGAACCTTGTTTTCTCTTACAAGCCTTTGCTCAGGGAACCTGACAGAAAAGTCTAGAAATAAAACTGATGCTGAGTATATCCAAATAGGGGTTTTTATAGCTATAGACTCAATGCACATGATGGGTAGTGAGCACCTACATGCGTTGGACAGCTGTCAATATAAAAATGTTGTCAGATTTTGCACAGGTACAATAGAGAACCATAGAGATGAGCAGGAAGTTGCCCAAAAAGCCTGTTTGGTTTCACTCAAAGAAGACTACATGGACAATTAGCACATTTCCAGGGAAATGACGTATTCCAGCAGAGGTTTGGAGCCAGAAGGGACTGAGGCACAGAGTGATGTAACCCCACCAGCTCGGATCAGGAAGCCACACTGGTCCAGTGCACCCAATTTCTATGTCTGACCCCACTGAAGCGTGCTTGGTTTGATCTGCACCCACGCTTGCCAGCTGTGTGTTACCAGTGAGAGTGTTTATTCACTGGAACAAACTGGGCAGGGAGTTGCTGGTATCTGCCTCTTTGGTCTGGCTGGAAGCTTTGCTGCAGCCTCAACATAAAATTATAGGGCTCACTGGAAGAACCACTGTGACCTGCAGCATTCAGGAGGTTGGCCTGGGTGACCTAAGTGTCCCCTTTGGCCTTAAGCTCTATGAATACTCCTGCAAGACCAACTGCCTTAATCCCTTACCAGAGAGGTGGGGGATACTGATCTTCTCTAGTAAGTCTTTCCATCTCTATTATGGCACACAGTCTTAAGCAGCTCACGTTCACCCATATGGCCAAGCACATACTTTGCATTTGTCTTCTGCTCTGGTGTTAATGATCCTACCAGATGCATTCACAGCTTCACCCAGCATGTGCAGTCCTTTCAGAATTGTGCATGGGGTAAGAGATACCGGCTTCCAGGAGCTGAGCGTGGGGAGCTTGTATTGACTCCTTCCAGCAATTTGTGCAGAACAAAAGAAATAGGTGAATTCCCTTCTTCCTCACAAAGTTTCCTGCCACTGACTCAAGCGTTTGTTCAAAGGATTTTCCCCCTCCTCAGATGTCCTCAGACACTGAATTTGTAGTATCTGATAACACACATTTCCATAGCAACAAATAGTGATGACCCAAACACAGGATTATGTGACTTCACTCAGAGTTGAGCAGAATATTAACAAGGATACTGATAGCTAATACTTTCCATTCTGTGGCACCTCCCTGCGGAGGATTTCAGGGAGCTTTACGCACATCATCCCCAATTTGCAGATGGAGAAATGAGGAGGAGAAGTAAGTGATCTATTCTAAGACCAAGAAAAGAGGCTGGGCTCCAAGTGCCCAGGAAGGAGGGAGGGAGGACAAGAGTCACAAAGACCAGGTCTTCTGAACTCCAAGCAGCAATGGAGCTGTTGAGATCCTTCTGCCCAGGGTGTCCTTCTACCCCATTCCTGAGAGCTGTTTTCTCTGGGCTAACACATCCACCTGGCTGCTTCCCACCCCCCCTGTCTGTTCCCTCTGGGGGTTCTCTGCAGTAAAATGGCATCAGTAGGTCCAGCTGCCTTCTGCTATCATTCAGTGGGCTGGTGTTGCCCCTCCCTAACAATCCCCAAAATCTTGGAGGTTTCCTTCACTCAAAGCAATTTACTTCAGGTGATGGGAAGGCAGAGGCAGTTTACAAACACAGAGTGCCTCACACCTGAAATGCATGAAATGCAGCTCCAGGAGTTTAAACTTCAGCAAAGGGATGTTAAGGAAGGTACTAGATGAGCAAGCACCATGAAATGCTCTACTGGAGTCAAGGAAGGAGGGAGAGATCCCACTGTCTGAACTTGCACATGTCGTGGAAAACAACCTGTATCTCACTGACGGTGAGTTGAAAAGACTTTTGCATCTTCAGAAACTTAGGGAGTCTTTTAATTTCAAAAGAAATTTAATGAAAATGATAAAAGGAAGCGCATCCCTATCTCTCCTCCCTCAGATAATTGGGTGTAAATACCAGCTTCTTTTCATGCATCAAACCTTTTATCTGTAATTAGAATTGGCTTCATCCAGATCCACCGGTATCCTGTGCTAAGAGAGTTCTGGTGGTGGAATAAAGTGCCATGTGATTATTTATTTACTGTTACAATACGTGTCAGAACAACTTTGAGCAATTTGTCTGGGTTTGGAAATAGAGCTCTGAAAGGCTGCTCCAGCTGAAGCCCAAGAAGAGATTCCTTGGCTCTTCCCTATGATACTGTGCTGCCATGGTTGTCTCCCTGTGTTTGGACAACAGGGGGAATTCATTCAGCCAAGCACTTGGGCATGAGTCGACCTCCAAATATTGTAGAAAGTACCTTTAGGAACCAGGGAAAGTTAACTGCATGCTTGAACCAGGCTAGAAAAAATCTGAGGTTTTCTTTTGGTTTGCTGTGTGTTTCAGAAAACCAATAAAACTTAAAAAAACCAGACCAAATAAAAATTGTTTTTCAGTCCTAGTTATCTGTTTCGCCTGGGGCTACTTGAAGACTTCTTTTACTGGAAAATAAAAGGATAATTAGGAGGGAAAGGGACCAGAATTGAAGAGGATTTTGGATGTGTGTGTAGGTTAGGGAAGCAGGAACTGGATGCTGCCTGTATGCCACAGCCCAGTGAGTAGGATGCCCACCTACTGCATGGGAATCCCCTTTTGTTGCACTGGGAGAACCACATAAACCTTGGTTCTTCCTCCCATCCCTCTGGGCGAGTGCCCAGGCACCTATTTTGCAGAGCACTGGTTGCATAAAGCCTGTTTTTCACAGTCCCTCTCAGAAGGTTGTAGCCTACAGGGAATTTGTCAGATATCCATGGGATGTCACCTTGACCCTGCAGCAAATAAATGGTTTCTTAATATTGGTAATACTGAGCCAGATAAAATGGGACAAGGACTTTTCAGACCTGCAGATGTGTTGTATAGTATGAGAGCACAGAAAAAAGTATCCTGTACTCAGTCTGCATCTTCTCACCAGCAATAAGCCTCCCACCACCTTTTCTACCTCCCATTTGAGAAGAGTTTGGGTTTTCTTTAAAAAAAACATACTGTGTGGCTCTCAGGGCCTTTTAGAGGGAACTAATAATACTCCGTGACAAAAGACCTGACTGGGTTTAGGGTGGAATTTCTGAGGGGCAGACCTTGCTGAGGATTTGAGGCAACCCCGTATCCAGTTGCTGTCCTGGTTCATGAAATGCTATGTATAACACGAAAAGGTGCAGAGTAAACCAGCCGAGTGTTAAAGCTCTAAGCGAGCTCATAAATTAACATCCACTATGAAAGAAAATACATGTGTGTTACTGCACAGTTATTACACATCTCTGCTGGAGAACAGCTGCAAAATCCTTGAGCAGCTACTGGAGCCGCGGGCTACACTGCACAACTCGGGGAGGCTTTAGCTGTGGCTCGAGTACCCTCTAGGGAGACAGACTGGGCTTTGGAAAAAACATGAAACCAAACCAAACCCACAGAAAAGCAGTCTTGCTCTGGGCTTTCTGCATGTGACATGAGCAGTCAGCCTGTCAAAGGAGAATTCCTTCAGGTTGTAACTCCAAAACACAGTTTCTTGAGGCTCGTTCTAAAGAAGAGACATTTTGTATTTTTGACTATCATAGGGTGTTGATGATAGAATTTACAGAACACTGTGATACTGATAAAAAGTAAACTTTTCTTTTGCCCTTGTGGCTGGAATAAAGTGGACACAAAGTGCTGTGTCCTACAAGATCCTGTTACATTTATATCTGGATGCTAAAATAATCTCCAAATCTTCAAATGAATTCAGGGAGAGAAGTGTTTTGCATGGCAATCCTTTTCCTGTCAGCTTCATGGTACCTATCAGCTGACACACTCTTCCTAGTAGTGCTAATCTAAAAAAAAATTAGAGAAAGGGGATTTTTTATTACTCAAAGAGCTACCTAAAAACTGCAGAGCAAAGCAAAGCATCTTCCAGCTAAACTCAGGCCAGCAGTTAGAAGTGACTTGGAAGCCAAAGCTCATTAGGTTATGTCAGAAGCAAGCTGCAGTGCATCCTGCTGAAGTCCAGAGGGATCATCACACCCTGGGCTGATTGCAATGGCCTTGCAAACACCCACCACCACCAGCAGATGTGCTACAAGCAGGAAGCCTGTCTGGAAACTCAAGTGCATCTCTGTGTGCTCTGATACATCCAGATAAGTGGACCAAAGAAGCCACCTGAATTCCTGGGCAGATGTCACCCACATCCCCATGAATTCCGCTGGGGGCTCACAGCAGTCCCTGCACATTAGGACCCCGTTGGCAGACCTGGAGCACATTGTTTTCTTCAAGTAAAAAAGCAGGATATGACAGGCTGAATTTTACCCTGAATTCTGTGGATAGGATGACTCAGAGCCTGGGATATTTCAGGGGCAAAAGAGATCAGTGCTTGCTGGGCAGAGGAAGGTCTTTGCAGCGAGGAAGCCGATGCAATTAGCCCTTGCCTTTAGGGAGCTTATGGAGCCTGTGTTCAGCCAGGGACTTCTCCTCACCACGTCACTGCAGACATTGCTTCAGTTAATTTGGTGAAGAAACACTGCAGGGGAAGTGACTTTGATGTTTCCTGCAGGAAAGTATATATAGACCTGCCAGTGCCTTGTGCTTTACACGCATGGCCCAGTCAGGGTGGATTTTACACTCAAACACTCAAGAGTTGTAGCACAATGGACCTGTGTGGGAGGGAGGGAGGGACCAGATGCTCAGAAGTTTCTTTCCCCACCCTGCCCCAGTAGTGGCATGCACATATCTTGCTTCTCCATCCTAAAGAGCACTGCCAGTTCCAACTTCATGCAGGACTTCCAAAGGGCTCAGTCCCAGGCTGACTACCATGCACCAGGCTTCATTTCCACTACTTGCATTACATAGAATATTCCTTGTTACTAGTTGTTTTGGTGGTTTTTTGTGTGTGTGTTTTTTTGGGTTTTTTTTTATGAGATGGAAGAAAGAATAACTTTGGACCACTTAGACCTTCTGCAAAGAAAATGCTTAATTTCTTTGCAAGTTGCTTAAGCCCTTCATAAAAACTTAGAAGGAGGGGACTATGAAAAGAGGCTGAGAATGGAATGAAAAGAAGGTATTTCCAAATGAAACAAAGAGAATTCAAAATCTTGTTCGACCTTTTCATCATCATCTTCAACCTCCCATATCCATCTTCTACACTTCATCCCCACACAGAATGTGTTTGCATTCAGCTGGGCCAAAACTCTTGGTAAATTCTACCTGTTTGCATGAATAGAACCCATTTCTCCAAAACTCCATTTGTGGGTTTGTTGAATGGACTGGTTTGCACAGAAACCCAATCCAGCTCGAATACTTAAGTCAGCAGGAAGCTATAGGTATATTTTTCTTTCCTATAGTGATTATTAAAGCCTTTCCCCACCAAATCCTCCTGGGGTAGAGACTGAGGAAAGGCTCAAGCATGGGCTGAGCTGTAATATCACTTTTGCTCACTGGAGAGGTTTGTCCCCAAGGTAACTCACACTGGAAAAGTTTGTTTGCCATGAAAGTAAACACTGCTATAGTAACCTGCCCTGTGCAGAACGGCCCGTGCCAGCAAATCTAATAATTCCTTGTGTTCACAGACATAACTGCAGGACAGATGCACCCAAACTGCCTTAAAATGACTCACTTTTGAGCAGCACATTGCTCAGTGCACGCTCTTGTTCAAGGCTTATCCCACTGTCGACAGTTCTTGCCTGTGCTCTGCCCCAAACAATCCCAGCTGCTTCTCTCCCAGCTCCCTGTCTGGATGGTTTATCTCTTCCTTTTGTTTCCCACTATTTCCTGACCTAGGAGGCAAATGAACCCCAGTTTCATGCTTTCTGGAGCCTTTACCAAGGCTCTGTATTTTTCTTGCCTTGTGGTAAATGTCTGTCTCACTGGCTTCTGCCTTCTACCTCATACCAGGGCTCTCCCTCTGACCTGCTTTGCCTCTTTGTCTCTTTCTGTCACTGTACTGCCCGTTCCATCTGCCTGAACCAGGCACCCACCATCTCCTCAGCCTCTAGAAAGGGCATCTTTGCCCAGTCAGGACAAATATCCTCCAGCTCCCTCTCCCAGTGCCACATCAGTCCTCTCCTCACACACAGTTCTTGGGAGTCCTTGCAGCAGGGCGTTGGAGAGTTCAGACATTTTCATGAAGTCACCACCAGATCACAACACAAGAAATCATTGAGGGCTATGTGGCTACGAGTCCTGGGCCGGGAAGTGAGAGTGCCATGTAATCCCAGAGGATAGCAATATTCCAGAAACATGTGCATCTGCCATACTCTTATCATTTACAAGCACCACATCCAGTAGGTCAAGGCCAAGAGTGAGATTTCTGGGCAAGGTGTGTTTGACGACTGAATTGGCAGACCCCTTCTCATGTTTTGTTGAATTTATCCTCCACATCTTCCATTCCAGAGGGAGCTCTCAACCCCCTGCACTCACATCAGTTGTCCATCATGTCCAGCTGAAAAGAGAAGGAACAGACTAAGCAAGTTCAACCACTGGAAATGTTGAGGCTGCTGTAGGTCTGGAGGACATCAACTTGTCCAGGCCTCTCCTTGGTAGGCTCATTCTGCATTCTGCTCATTCCCAAGCACCAGTGATAATGCAGGGCTTGTCCTGTCCAGGCTGCTGTTCCTGTCCTTATGTTGTCTTGGTTTAAGAGCTCAGTGGCTTTTCCTCTTCCACTGTTCTCTCCATCTGCCACAAATTCCCACAGCATCAGCTCAGAGGGTCTGAGATCTTTTGGACTCTCTCCTTCTGAATCCAGAACCACCTTTGCTGTATTTTAGGCATCTCTAAGAAGCAGATGATCTCTGGGGAAAGCTGTAGGGTTTGTGAGCATACTCAGTAGTAGACCCTTTACTTTTACTGACCATCTTACACAGGCCAGGTCTGTACAGCTTTTAAGACATCCCTCCACACATTTCTACAACCACGGTCCTCAGCCTTTCAAATTAGGAGCCATGGAGAGGCAACCAATTCCCTCCCTACCTCATGCACACAAAAAGTATCACTACGTTAGGACACCTCATAAATAAAACATATGTCAGAAGTTTTCCTCTCATCGAGCACAGTAAACAAATGCATTCAGTCCTGTTTGAGTGAGGAGACATTTGTGCCAAGCTGTGCTGCAGGAAATCATGTTTATACCTGCATAGATATTGCTCAAGATTATTATGTCCTTGCGAAACTATTACTTCTGTCCCCTCCCTCTCTCCCCCAGCCCCTCCACAGCCAAGGTCTGGGATAGCCAAGGCTCTTTGGGCACAGGACTGAAACTACGCAAGTGCAGCCTGCCTGGATGCCACTGGTCTGTTTGCTCAGTGACTCAGAGCACTCTTCTCATTCCTCCTTCTTCCCAGTTATTCTTTGTCCCCTCCCATTTTTACCCCATGCCCAGATTGCAGTGGGAGCCCCTTCTTCCTCAGAAAGCCTGGAGAACTCCAGGAGCAGAGAATGGCCTTTGGGAGAAGGCAGGGGGCTGCACTCCACTCCCGCTTAGCAGCTGTGATCCTGCTGTGAGCAGTCATCATAAAGAACGTATGGAAAGGGTTGAGGAAAACACCAAGTTCAGCAGTTGACCATCTTATAAGGTATCAGCACAGAAATCCTGTCCAAACCATGTATATTTTGGTGTACTAACCTACAGAAGATTGAAGCAGGACCACAGCTGGCCCCAGTTCAAAAGCTCAGAATTTCAGTGGCTGATAACAATGTCTGGGAAAAGGTGAAGATGGATGTGACAGAGAGAGGAATCTGACTTCTCTCTTTCATTTCATTTATTAGGAAAGACAGCAGCCTTAATTAGTTTTTTGGTTTGTGTTGGGGTTTTTTGTTTGTTTGGTTTGGTTTTGGTTTTTTTTTGTCCTGATCTGAATTTGGCCATCCACAGCTGAGTATATATGAGACTGAACATCATAATTTTTCTGCTGTGTGATGCATTGTTGAACAACTGCTTTGCAACAAAACTTTTCAGAGCAGAGACATTATAAGTCAGGACTCCTTTGTACCAAGAAGACCCTTGTCTGTGTGCACTGGAGAGCTGGGGCCAAGCCAAACCTTTGGAAGGTCTAGCAAATCAGGAGGTGTGTCTCTGGGAAGAGGACACTTTGCTCAATAGGGGCAGGTGATCAAATCCTGAAGAGTTCATGAAAATGAAGAGGATGCTTTCATTGTTATTTGGAAGGGAGCAGTGATGATAACCACTTCCTCTGTTCTCTTCATGGCAGAGAGCAAACGTTCATCACCAATTTATCACTTGCACACAAACAGAGGCCAGGGTGAAGTGAGAGGACATCACCTTTCCCTGGACTGCCTGTGGGAACAGTGTGAGCTGTCACACACCTCTTTCGGTTGAAACCACTTCATACTGCAGCTGCTGAACCCTTGCTGTGTTTAGTGGCCCCACTTGCAATACTTGGGTAATTAAGTTGATCCATAGAATTTAAATAACGCAGCTGAGTAAATGAAAAATACAGCGTGCAGGCAGCCTGTGCTGAGCCTGGGAGGAAGGCTTCTCAAACAGAGCTGCTTGTCAGATGGGGAACAGGTAAACAGCCCATCACTGTACATATCCCCTTTTACTGAACTCAGAATTGAATCAAAATCAATGCCTGATAAAGGGCCAGAGAGATCCTCTTGGTCATTTACACAGGTCATGCAATTTCACGTCACAGTTCCTGAATCTTCCCTCATAATTTTTAACTGATTTAAAACAAGTCTTTCAAAAATTATACGATCATGATTTACCAAATTCAAACTTCAGGGAGTCTGCTGCACCTGCTGGCAATAACCTACAATGAGAATTTGCCTTCTCTGATCAATAAAAAAACTGTACCTCACTTAGTAGGATTTGTTTGCAGGGAGCTGCTGACCATCAGTATGTATCTTACTCTCTAATTATTTAATATTTTAAAATTGGGCTAGGCAGAGGAATATCAGTGGAAATAAGACTAATTGTTTCTATTAAAATCTGGAAGATTCATAAAATCAAGCAGAAAAGTTGTTGAAACATCTTATTCCACCTTTTGAAAATAAAGTATTTTTCAATTTCTACCATAGAACAGCTTCTCATTTTAATATCCTACTGCAACATGGATCAAAATGTAACAAAGTAGCTATAAAATATAGTGCAAAATGGAAACATTGAAAAATAAAAATTAATTAGATCAAAAGATTGAATTTAAATCAAACAAACTCATGTTTGTTTGTGTTCTTTTTCCAAAAGGTTTCCCTTACAGCAATTTTGAAGTTTCAGGTTCTCAATCCCGCTCTGAATAAACTCTGGAAATCTTCCCAAGGCAGAACATCAACATTCAGTAGGACCTTCCAAGATTTATGTTGCTGACCCAGCTTGCATTACCAGGGGACACAGCATAGCTGTATCAGATACAGAGATCCTGCCTTTAGTGTACACACAGCTACATCTGGGGTCTCTGCCAACGCAGCCATTCCAGCACAGCCTCTGAAGGAGAAACTCAACTTCCATCACTGCTTATCCTGTCTGTTCCTGTTTAGCTTCATATCTCCACACTGGCTCAAAAATGAGCATTTATCTGAAACAAAGCTGGAGCTTGGGATTTCACCTGGCTTGTAAAATTTGGTCCTACCCATTTTTTCTTTGTTTGATTTTTTAATGTGTACATATACATGCTTATATGTACATGTGCATTCACACATACACAGAAATGTACAGTGTTAAAAGACAGAATACAGGCTTTTAAAAATGTTTTCCAGGTGGTTTTCAGGCCCAACAGCTGAGGCTTTTTTTTCTTTCTTAAGTACTAAGAGGATAAATATTGCCATTTAAAAAATAAACTTCCTCAAAATTGTCCTTTCTGCTCTGAAAGACCATCTTGTTCTTTAGGTGATTTATGATATCAATCTGTAACTCCACGTGTATTGTTCAGAGTGTTCAGCAAACAAGATGTGTGTGTTTGAAACACTTCAGGGCAGGAAGACGCACGAAACAGTGAAACAGCCTCCCAGTTCTAGTACAGGCACTTGAAATCCAGTGTCTTCTTTCCTGCTGATACATCTCATGCTGTCATTGCCTCTTCATTTCCACATAAATGAGCATTGACAGGCCAGCTAAGCCAGATATTTGCTGTGCAGAGACCAAAACCAGCTTAAGTTGAGTACATTCCCACTTTTTAAAGTGTTAGGCCATTGGCCAGCTGGGTGAAAATTGTCTGATTCCTTTTTTTTTGAGTGAATACTTACTCAATGCCCAGGCAAAATTTCAGTGTAGGAATGTGGGCCAAGTAAAATGCAGGAGCATGATGAATGTTAGGAAATTGGTGTACCATGACCATGGAAACCACCGTTTGGTGGCAGGGCTGGGCCAGCCCTTCCTGGGCCAGTTAAATCCCAGAGGTTCCCACCATGGACCTGCTACCTGAGGAAACCAATTTCTGTTTCAAGGGGCTGGAAAAGGAAAGCCTCGAGAGAGGAGAGCAAAGAAGTCAGCCTTAAAAGACATGAGCCCTGAGAGTATTATGGGAATCCTGAGGGTTTCTGGGCAAGATGGGAGCCCAAAGTCCTGCAAGACCAGCCATGTTGGGGAAAAAGCAAGACAGTGGGGAGGAGAGGGAAGAAAGAGAGGAGTAAAAAGAAGACCTGGTAACTTGGTTAGAGGACCAAGGAATAATTTAGGCTGGGAGGAACCTCTGGAACAGCTCAGTCCAACTTGAGTTGGATCAAGATCAGCTTGCTCAGGGACTTGTTCAGTCCAGCCTTCAACATCTCTGAGGATGGGAAATCCCACAGCCTTTCTGGGTGGCTTGTGCTATATTTGACCACTGTCATGGTAAAACATTTTTTGGCCTTATATCTAACTGGAATTTTCCATGTTCCAACTCGTGACATTCGAGGGCACATCCCTGCTTGCACCTTTTGTTTATGAATTTGTGTAATCCCTGGCTCTGCTGTCACTCCTTGTCTCCACAGCCTTCTAAAGCAACAAACTCCCCAAGGTGAGTCCCAGCTGTGCAAGAAAGGCTAATCCTGGTGGTCTAAGCCAAGAATGACCTTGGGGTGGTGGCAGGAAGATGGACAACAGATTGTTCCCTCTTCATACACGTTCCTTTGTCTGTTAAGATCCATTTTTCCATCATAACCTCTTTTCTAGACTGGGGCTCTGGGACCAACAGTTCCACAAGCATTTGATTTGCCTGAAGACTATTGCAAAGGTTATTAATTTAATCAGTGACTTATTTACATAAATTTGTTCAGCCAGCACTACAATAGCTGTCTCTGGCCAAGTCTGAATGAGTTACACATCTACTATTATCTATCTCACAAATGTTATGTGTGTATCACCTACGTGTGCATGTACTCACACACACATTCATTGCCTCCATACATCCTTTCATGTCAGGTATGTGAATTATTCTGTTTATAAGAAACAAAGTTCCCTCCCCGTGCCAGGATTAAGAAGACCTGCGTTCCTTTCCTGCCTCTCCTTGGGATCCCATGTGATCTGGCCAAGTCATTTCATGTCTCTGTGCCTCTGCCTCCTGTCTGGAGGGGCAGCACTTGAGAAGAAACCGCGCGGTTCGGAGCTGCATCCCGGAGATGCCGAGTGGGAAGAGCAGGGATGTGTCATTCTCTGCAGAACAATGGCAATCCTGACATTCCTAATGCCATGGCAATATGAATATTCAAAATAGCAGGGCCTTTGTCAGAGATCCTGATTAATCGGTGATTAATATCACTGTCATTTCCTTAGAATAACATGTGCTATGCTGTTATCTGGAGAAAAGGGGAAGAGAGAGAGGGGTAAGATGGTGCCTGAGTGTGCTGGTGCAGGGACTTCAGTCATGTCAGACAAAGCCTGGAGACTCAATTATGAACCAACACCGGTCCCCAGACCAGCCCTATTCCTGTGACATTTACGCTGCTCAGGTTCATGTACTTAACACTCAGCTCCAGGAACCCTCCCTGACTCCCGAGTGCTGCTGGTGTAAAGTGTCAAACCCACCAAACTCCAGGATGACAATTAGACACTGCAGCTATTTTCATCTTTCTCTTGTGGATATGCCATGTGCCTCAGCTGATCCAGCTTGGCCAAACTCTCCTCTGAGCCACGAAGCACACAGAAGATCCACATTACACCTTGTTGTAATATTGGTCCCTAATTAAGTTATTTCAACATGAAGGCATCTTTGAAGGACACATATATTTCAGTGGAAAATTAAATTATTAAGTAAAGTATTTGGGACGTTTCTATTTCACTGAACCATCTGAAGATAACTTTACCATCAAAGTAACCATATCACATAATTGCACTCAAGCTGCTGGCCACAGTACATCTCCAGAACACCTTCTTACCCCATTATGTGGCTCAGACAGAAAAACTTTGCCCTCAAATTCTTGTTATGCACACATACAGTGCATATTTTCCTAGTAGACAAAGCTTAACCGTGTACAATTCCTCTGCAATGAATTACTTCTGTAGGATTTAACTACAAAGGCCCATTTGGAAACCATAAACGCAGCATCGACCCCAAAGGACAAATCCTACACTTTCATCAAGGCAAAACATAGAAACTACATAACTATGTCAAAACATGGGCCGGAGTACTAGCTACACCTCTTCAGAAGGGATCTACATTTGACAGACAGAAATGTCTACTTCAACCAAGGAGCAAAGAAAAGAGTCTAGTTCAGTATCTGAAATAATCAAAGGGGGTGCAAATTTCATTCATACTTAAGCTCTTAAATTAAGATGGATATGAAAATGTGTGTTCCTAAGAGGACATTTAAGCTAAGATAAGCAGTTAAGTGCTCACAGCTTTGCTTGTGTCAGTGTTATCTGTAGTTTTTTTCCATAACACTCTGAGTGACTTTTTAATGTAAAGATAATGTGTTCCTTAAATGCAGCCCATATACATGCACTGTGAATGGCTCCACCATTAATAATGTAAATTTTGCCATTTAATAAAAATAGTGTTCCTTTCAGGATTCTTCTTTCTGCTTTTGTTTGATGAAGTCTCTTTAAATGTGCTGCATGGAGTATTTCAGCAATGGCTTTTCCATCAGTGCTGCACTAGACTGCCCTGTCTGCTGAGAAAGGTGGTGGCTCTGTTTTGGTAGCAGGGAGGGAAGTTTCGTGCCAGAAGTCTCACACTTGCAATTCTTAGAAAGGTCAGAAACTGGGACTAAATTTTAAACAGATGCAAACTTTGCTTCCCTGTTAAAAACTGCCAGATCCTTCTGGGTTCTCCAGGCCAGGAATGTCCTGGGGTCTGAGGGGAGTTCTGATGTCCTGGTTGCTCATGTTTTTCTTCATGAGGAATCACTATCAGCAATGGCCAAAGTTAAACTCCCTGTTTTCACTCCCAGTCTGCTCTTTTTCCACCTTCCTCCACCACTCTTGGCAAAATTTCCATCTGTCCTGTTCTTAGTGCTCTCCTGACTTTGTTTCCTTAACTTTTACTGCATGATCCCAACTCTGCCACTCACTTTTCTGTAAGCTCATCCTTCAAGCCCATCCCTGCTCCAGGTTTCCACATCCTCCATGTTCACCAGCCTGTAGCATTTACTGTTTTCATGCTCAGATCATCTTAAGTATTGCAGCAACAAAAGAACAGCAGAACTGTCTTATTTTCTTCATTTAATCACAATGCTTCTAGCATCTGAAAAGTTAAACTTGATCTGCAGTAAGCCCTGCATAAAGATGAATATATAGAGAGATATTTACCAGTTCAAGGAATTTACAGGGAGAGGAAAATGCTCACTGCAGTGATGGGAAATTGAGAAATGGGAGAAACACGGGCACTTATCAAGGTCACGTGGGAAGCCTGTGGCAGAGCATGGTATAGACTGCACAATACTCAGGCACCAGCCCAGGCCTTTGCCAAGCAACTATCCAGCTCCTTAAAAAATTCATGGAAGAAAGACAGGCTTGTGCAATGCTCCACAAATAAGACGGAACAAATGACAAGTCATTACCCTGTAGTAGGGCAGACTGCAGAAACTGAATTTGAGGGGTTATTATCTGCTGGTAGAAGGTTGTAGATATTGCCAAATGCTAATTTAAAATATTTTTCTGGTTTACAGCGTTCAGGGAAAGTGAGAAGTTTTATTCTCAGCTTTAAGCACTGCAGCAAATTCTGTCCAGTGGAGTTAAACTGGCCATGTTAGCAATCCAGAATTTATATGTCACTGTTTTATCAGATTTCCAGAGACATATAATGTCTCTTTCTCCTGCCAGTAAAACCAGATGCAGAAGTATCCTTGTGTGTTTATTTAGCACAGGATTGTTAATGGCTGGGAGTAGCACACACTGGGGTGTGGCTTCCATGTCTTGCACAGAGAAATCAGTGTTAAGAGACCAGAATTAAAACAGACTGAAGCAGAAGTGCAACTGACTGACCTTGGCGCCAGCAGAGTGGGAAAAACATTATGAAAATCTGGACTCAGCAGCCAGGTCAAGGCTGATTTTTACCCCTTGAAATTCAAAGGTACTTGATACAAAGCATTAATATAAGTAAATTCTTTGCTTTCCGTTTCCTTCAGGAAACAAACTTTCAGGCTGCAGGCAGTCCTTTTCATCTCAACTTAAAGGGAAGAAAGAAAATGCTGGGTTGGTCTTTTCAGTGAAGAACTTTTTGCATAACTTCATTAAGACAAAACAAGATGGCATCATAGATTAAAGGCTTCTGTTAAGCAGGAGGTTAAACAAGTCTTTAAACTCAGCTCCTGCTTCATGTGCTAATCCTAATTTCATGACTGTTTGGAGGTGCAGTGTTTTCCTCTGGCTCTGCTTGGCTCAGCTTGAGTCTGAACATCCCTGGTTGAAAACAAATCTGGCACCAGCAGCGTTTACTTTGAGCAAAAAGGGGATGTTGCTCCAAGATGCCTTTGCTGGGAAACTTACAGTGTCAGTGGAGTTATCTCCTCTCTCACTCTCACAAAGCTCTTCATCAACAAAAGGCAAAGCACCCTGAGCTCTCCTGCAGCACACAATCCAGGGAGCACAGAGGATCAAAACACCTGAGACACGGGGGGGTTGTTATGCCACTCACAACGCTTTGTGCTGTGCTCTGCTGCAGTGTGAGGAAGGCAGCCACATCCCCAGAAAAGTCTTTGGCTGGGAGAAACGGTGTGGTTGTTCCTTACACAACTGCACAACAGTTACAGCCTTGCTGAGAATTCAGACTGGGGATAAAGTAAAGGTGAGGGCTGAAAAAACCGCTCCAGAGAAGGGTTAAGGCAGGACCAAGGGCAGTTCTGGGTTAGAAAACCCAAACCCAAAAATCTCCTTCGCACAGAAATGCCCATGTCCAACCAAGGCAGCATCCTTACCAGTGTTAAAGTCACATTTAAAGCAATAAACTCCTCACTCTGCCTCTGAAGAAGCAGCAGCAGCAATCACTGATAAATGGGAAGGGAGGAGAAGCGCATTTTACATTCTCATGGTTCCTTGGCTCACTCCAGCCCTGTTTGATTAACTGGGAGCAAGATTTATGTGCTATAAAGTGCTCTGGGGAGGTTGTTGATGCCAAAGCTCTGCACCTGGGTTTTGAAAGCCTCTCTAAAGTGATGAGAATATCTGTATATTCTCATCTAGGAAAAGAAAGCCCCCCTGAAAACCAAAAGTAACTACTGCTTTTTGGCAGAACAGCAGAGTGCAATTTCACCTAGGAGGGAGATTTGCAAAGATACTGACAGCCACTAAATGGCCTGGTCCCACAGAAATTGGATGTGAGTATTTCATGGCCATTTACCCCTGGGGAGAGGTGTCCTCTTACCCCTGATTACCTTGGATTCTTCCATACAAGGAAGAGTAAAGAAATACCCCATTAAATTATTTCAGGATTGTTATTGTTTTTCAATCTTAAATTATTCTCCCTAGTATAATCCCATGGAAACTTGCTTCAGAAGACAAAGGAGCTCAGCATCTCTTAATGGTTAGTGGAGGCACATTCCTGTGTGACATCTGTCTCTAATATGATTGCTTGGGAACGAGCATGCCAGAAGGACGAGCAGTGCAACCAGGGATGTTATCAGCCTCTCAACAGACTTGGAAATTGATTTTCATCAACTGCTGTTTAAGACTATTGTGCTGAGCGTTGCAATTGGCCCGTTTTGCAAATAATTATGCTGTGCTGATGATGTTTTCAAGCCCTTTTAGAAGTCATCAATAGTCTGCAATATCTGGGTGTTGTGCAGGCTTTGTCTGGAAATGGCATCCAGCCTCCTGCAGGATCTGACTGGGTGGAGAATACCCAAGGGGATGTGTTGGCACCAATTTCCACCAAGCAAGGTTTCTCTCAGACATGTGCTGCTGTTTATCACCAGCTGATGCCACATGTGGTCAGAGCCCTCATTTGATTTGATTATTGTTTCAGGCTTGAGCATTGTGAACTGGGACAAACTTTACAGCCTGCAAGAGCTGTGGTGGCTTCAGACTGTCCAAGAATAGGATGGGAGAAGAGAGTAGGTGTCTGCACTTCAACAAAGGTGGAGAAATTGCAGAGGCAAAACAGCCTTGAGGAAGAGAAGCTGAGGCAAAAGATGCTCAGAGACCAAGATTTTGACAAATCTTGGAGATCAGTGGCCTTGGGCAGAGAGAGGGAAGGGGGGAGATGATACTTTAAATGGAAAACATGCAGCCAAAGGAATTTCTTTGCCGTCATGCCTCCACACCAGTGTTCAGTGGTGCAACCTTAGAGGCTCATGCCTGGATGGCCATGGAGCACAGCTGCCTGCTCCCAGGGAGGACAGGGCTCTCAGTCTCATCCTTGTGCTTTCCAGGAGGGAGGGTGGGAGCCAAGAAGGTGGTGGTTGAGTGGCAAAATACTGGGAGAGAAAGAGGGTTTGGGGTGTGAAGAGGTGCCTTGGAGTTGAAGGTCTTTGAAATTCAGGTGGGAAAAAAATGCTTTTTCAAAATCATTTGGGGTCTCACTTCTGGCACACACTGAGGAATCTGCAGTGTTGGAGGCAGTCCCTGCATCATTACAAGAAAAGCTGAACAGCAACTAGCAGGACTTTTATCTTCCAGCCTTTTTGTGGCAAGGTGCTGCCATTACTTGCTGCTGATCCTCAGACAGTGCCCTCTGCACCTCCCACCTCTGTACTCGTGCCAAGCCCTTCAACCACACAAGGTACAAGAACAAAATTTGCATTTAGTCTTTGAAGCAGGAACAGTATCTCCAGGGCTTCACGTGGATTAGGTCATTAGATCTCTCCTGTTGGACAGCAGCTCCCTGAAGGATTGCAAGGAAGTAAGCACTGTTTTGTCTTTGAAAGAAGTCAAGAGCCATGGATTTAACTCCCATTTGATCCTTCCAATTATGGAACCTGGTTCAAATCTAGAGAGGACTTGAGGAGAAGAGAAGCTGTGGTTCTGCATGCAATTTGAAGACACCCAATACCACCAAATTAAGTGGTATTTGACTCTGACAAAAGGCTGGTCTTCAAACACCCACACTGCCTGGCTTGTTTCTCGGTGTCCAGGCTCCCTTAGGACTTGATGTTCATGTGAAAAAGAAATTCTCCAAATGTCAAGGCACTTCCTGGCACCTGCCCATACTGGGTGCCTTGTACTCGCTGCTCACTGCACAGAGCTCCCTGCTAGATGATGCTGATGCCATTGGAAATGCCTGCAGCCATCTCCAGCCTGTTGTCTGAGGGCCTTGTGGTCATTTCATGTGTCATCCAAAAGATTTTCCCGGAGTGCTGGAGGAGAAAGCCAAACCAGGTTTACCTGCATTGTCTCCAGACCTTTGCAAATTCTCCTCATAGGAGCAGAGCTAATTTGGCAGCAGGAGCACAAGTGCTGGTAGACCCCTTGGAAAAAATCAGTCTTGATATCACAGGAATCTGCTTTGTTTTCTTTCCAAAGGGGTGCAGATCACAGAGTTTGTTCAGCAGCTCTTAAGGCATCAGCTGTCCTCTTTGCGAGGCTGAAGAAAAGCTGATTTTTTAAATCTCTTATGATGCTGTAGGTATACCTCAAGACCAGTTCTACAGATAAGTGGTCCATCTCATTTTGAAATGCAAAATAGTTAAATGTACATGAGAAGGACTTTTCCAGCATTATAAGTAACCAGCTGATAAGCTGGAGTGAACCAATCCAACACTACCCCACAACCATGAAGTGTGAAGAGTTAAATGAGCTTTAAGAGATTGATCTAGAAAAGAGATATTTCAGATGGTGAGCTGATGGAGCCAGCAGTGCAGTCTGGGCCTGTGACAATCCTGTTGACATGCTAGCTATAAAATTGCACCCACATCCATACACACATTTATGCATATTTAAATATATTAATCTCCTAATTGGCCTGTAAATGAGATGTTGGTGCTATCTCAAAATGAGACATAGCACACAGTGAGGAGTGCAAGGACTTTATCTGTGGGATTATTTGTAAAATTCTGGCATTTAAATTCAATGCACTTCTAAATTTTTGCAATCTGGATGAGTGGGTGGGGACAAATTGTGGTGCTGCTGCTGCTGGAGCTGCAGGAGCACAGATCAGCAGACAGCCCAACCCATGCAGAACAACATAAACATCAGTTCCTCCTGTTTCCTTGTGAAAACTGGTGTGATTCCTCTCGCTGATGAAGTGGCAAATCTGTCTTCCACAATTCCAGCTGGCATGGTGTGAGTCTGTACACTGTTCTCCATTGATGGTAATTTATGAAACTTTAACAAGAAGGGGTTTAACTGGTGCTAGAGAGCTTGATTTCTTGAACCTCAGATCGAATCTCCATGTATGCAGAGAAGTCCAGATATAAGTAATTCCTATGCTGTTTTATAAACTATTCTAAGTAACAAAAATCATCTGTTAACCTTATTTGCAATTGGTACATGCAGCTAAAGGAAACAAATGAACTGCTGCTGAATTAATTCACAGCCCATCCAGAAACTTTTTTGCACTTTGTCTGGAAATTTTCCAGGCAGCAGAGCAGCTGGCATGCAAAAAGTGGGTGGCTTCCGAGGAAAGGGGGGGTGGCTATTTTTTTATTTTTTTTTTTAATACAATTTGTTTACAAAAGTATCTACCTTTGTTCAGATTTAATTCTGCCAACCTGCCTGGAGTAGTCCATTTTGAAGGGAGTGTGTTGATTCAAACAGGCCTTTTTTTGTCATTGATGGGACAAGCTATAAGCCAGTGAGAAGACACAGCCCCTTCCTCTCAGTAATCCCCTTAGGGTGAGTAAACCTCCTGGTGGTGTCCACCTCTCTGCCACAGATGGGACTAAATCAACTCCTCTAAACAGAGCTCTGAAGTTTTTCATGATCCCTGGGAGGGCAGGGAGAGAGTGTGATGGTTTTGGGGGTTGCTGGGACCTGAAGGTGAAGGAGCTCTCAGTGTGTGCCTCTCCCTTGGGTTAGCAGGTTAGCAGGCAGACCTCTGCTGGGCTGCAGGCAGTTCCTGTCTAGGGGGGAACTTTATAAATAATCTCTCTTTTCTAGGAATGTGACAAATTTCTTATGTCAGTTTCCCTACTGTGTTTGCAGTGAGAGAAAAACAACAAAAAGAATTTTCTAAAACACTCCTTCTCAAGAAAAAACACTTCTCCCAGAAATGCAGCTACAAAAATTCTCCTTCATCTCTTCTGTACAAGCTGGTGGTTTTTTTTTTGGTTTTTTTTTGGTTTTTTTGGTTTTTTTGGTTTTTTTCTGTTGCATGTCTAGGTCAGGCCTCCCATGGTGTGTGCTGCAGGATGTGCAGGATGTGGCCCAGAGCCCTCCTGCTTCCATGGCCCTGAGCTCACACTTGTTCCAAAGGTAATAACAACACTGCTAATAAGGATAATGACTGCAGAGCTGGAAGAGTATATCTGATGTTTTCACAGGTGATGTAACTTTTCTTGATATGGAGATGCCTCTCAAACCCCTTCAGCTATACTCTTTATTACACACCATTTTCTTTTATCTTTTTTTTTTTTTCTAAATACACTTTTGATTCAGGTATAAAACAGCTGACGCACTCATGGACAGACAAGTTTCCACAAGCAATTAAATTTTGGGTGCAGACATTGGTGTCCTATAAATGGCATTTCTTTTGAGGAAGGGAGGAAACACAATGGAAAATAAACTATTTTAACTTCAAAAACAACAACAATAAAAACCTGAAGCAATTTCCTAGAAGAGAAAAGAATTAAGAGCCAAATGACTGCTTTAAGCACAATATGAAGCCTTCATCAATAATGAAAAATTGAACAAAATGGCTTGAAAACTAAAGAGAAAGCTAAAGAGCCCCTCAGCTGTGTGGGGATGAAGGTGGCACCAGAGGGAAGATGGCACAAGTGCCATGCCTCGTCCCCTCCCAGTGCCAAAGGACACGGTGGTGTTACTATTGAGGCTGTTTGGAAAAGTTTTAAGCCAAAGGGTGATGTCAATTACTGTGTCTGGAGCAGCTCCACTAACTTCATCTCTAAATGCTACTCCAAACTTTGTCATGCTTGTGGGTGGTGGGAGTTTGGTCTGCTTTCCCTGGAGTCACCCTGCAGGTGTGCCTGTGCCTTTCCCTGCCCTTCCCTTCCCTGCAGGAGCACGTCCTGCACCTCTGTAACACATCGCCTGCTGCCGCGAGGGAAGTGAGGGGAATATTGCACTCGTGATTAATGCCTGAAGTTTTTATGGATGTTCGTTAGACATCACTTTCTGTGACCACAGGAATTCAAAGCTTAGTCAAGGTATTAGATCTCAAATGTTTTCACTGAGGTATTTTGCTTTCGAAAACAGAAACAAAGCAAAATCCTTATTCTTTCATCTGCAGAAAGAAATATGCTCCTGATGAGCTACAGGAGGGTGTAACAGAAAGCAGGATCCCTTCCCATTCCAACCCAGGGGCAATGCTGAAGTCACTGCTCTGGGGTGGCTCCATTTCATCCTGAGATGAAGGAGAGCCACTTTGGAGCTGCAGCCTGCCAAGGTGCCCACTGGATACCCACTTGGGTACACAGCTCTGAGCCTCCTCAGGGACATAGGAGCTCCTCCAGAGCTCCCAGGGGATGGCACCCTCTGCTTGGCTTCATTGTTCGTGCTTGCAGGAAGCACTCAAGACAGCGTGGGCAGCATGGGCTGGCACAGGAAGGAAGGCATGGCCACCGTGAACGAGGCTGGAAGGTGCCCCAGCATGCTGGACCTGGGCAGGCAGGCCTGGGGCTGCAGGGCTGGGGCTCACTGGGGGTCGTGGGGCTGGCTGGGAAAACACATGGGAAGTGTTTCAACATCACACCAGGATGGACCCACATTCAGCTCCCACCTCTCCTTGGAGGGGGACACCCAACAACTTCACATGGTGATATGCCCTCCTACCAAAGCCTGACTTTTCACCCAGTTCAGTCGGGGCAGGGCAGCACTTACAAGCTGAGAAGGGGAAGCCCACGTCCCTGCCTTGTGGGGGGACCCTGTGGCCCTCCCTTGGCCATCATGCTACCCCTCAGCCCCATGTGGGTGAGCATTGCTTGGATTTCAGGCAGAGCAGCCAAATCTGTGCCCTGAGGGAGCCCATTCTTCCTGCCCCATGCGCCCCAGTAACCCTGCAGGAACCAGGCACCAGGATGTCGGCAGAGCTGCCAGGCACGCGCCAGTGCCCCACCAGCACCGCGGTGTGCAGGGCCCCTCCCCATCACCCAGAAGCCATGGAGAGTGTATTCCTGCCAGAGCCAAGAGCGAATACCAGAGGCATGAATCCTGCCCGAACAGCTCATGGTTTGCAGAGCTAAATTAAAATGATAAAGCGGCGGCAAGGCCGGGCAGGCTCGCTGGCACAGCGCTGGTGGCAGCGGCGGGGCCGTCAGCTCCGCTGGGTTCTCAGCACCGAGGCGTCCGAGCCGGGGAAGGGCTGCTCATGCCCACTCATCTGCTGCTCCCGGTGTCTTGGGAAGGAGCTCATCTCCCAGGACAGAGAGGGATCCACCTGGTGCTCAGGTTCCACCCTTGCCCGGGGTGTGTCTGAGCAGCTGTGGTGGGTTTAGCCCTATTTCTGTACAGACACTCAAACACACCCGTTTGGAAGACCCACTGTGGTCTGCACCAAGGGACACCGTTGCCATTTTTCTCTTCAGCTTGCCTTTCTCTTCAGCCTTTGATGTTGAAGGTTCAGGCTGTTGTTGTGAAGGGCAAAGCATTTGAGGGATTTGCTCTTTTCCAACCCCCACAACTGCATTGATTGGAGGGATTCAGCTCATCCTCCCTTGGTTTAGGAAAGCTTCAAGATTCATCTCTTCCCTTTAACCTAACCCAACTTCTACCCATGCAGAGGTCCCACCCTTACACACTGTGTCTCTGGTCCACCAGAAGAGACCCTTTCCCTTCCCCTGGCTTCCACAGCCAGAGGCTGTGAAGTTTGTTGGTTTTCCCACACCCCAGCTTAAACTGATAACTTTTTGCATGGACAAATACTTTTGTCCACACAAAATTTCCTCAGATTAGTCCCAAGGATAAGAAACCTTCCACAGCCCTGGTTGTACCTCACTGCCAGTGCTCCTCTTCCATCTTTCCCACAAGAGCTCCCCTCCCCTCTTGCCATCCACACCCATTTGTGGGTTTAGGTAATCAGGAATAAATGCCATAGGAAGCATGTTCATGTGGTTGGAATATCCCCATGATCCCTGAGCAACTTGTCTCTTTGCTGCCTCTCTGTAGGAATAAATGTTATTAAAATGCAAGTGGTTTTCAAAGGGCCTGAATTCTTACTCAATTTGTATGGGGATCCTTTACTGTTCTTAGAAATTTTCTGCCTTTCCAACAGCCCGCAAGATGTCACAGAAACCACAAAAGCCTAAGGTACACATATTTATGTTTCCTGGAGCTCACTGGCTGTTACAATGCCCTGAGACATTCTCCCTGCTCTTCCTCCTCAGGGGCATAGCTGAGCTGCTTCAAGGACAACTATTCCAGTTATAGACAAAGCAGGGAGGCAGGTGTTAACATCCAGCTTACTGCTCCAGCTTTTCCAGTGCCTCTTTGGAGGTTTCCAGGCGGTAAATGTAATCCCCTCTGCTTCCCTTTCTGTCCACAGGTCTCACTGTTGTCACGTCTCTGTCACCTCCTGGTAAAATGGGAAACACCTGAATGACACCTCTGCAAAAGGAGAGCAGGGAGGGAGACATGACAGGCATGTGGAGCACCCTGACTTCATGGGAGAGCGTGAGTGGTCACCCCAAAACCTGCCACCAGGTGAACTGGGTATAGGGTTGCAAAGCTGATTGCTGAGGAGAGCAGCCAAAGGACTTGCTCTTCATCCCCACTCAGCTGTTGGAGGATGTCCCTGTATCCCCCACCTCTGCTCTGCCACAGATGAGTTGGAATGCCATGGATGTATCACTTATACCCACAGGACAGCAATAGGATCTGTATCAAGCACTCTTGCAAAGAATGTCCCATCCTATCCTGTCCTATCTTAAACTACCATTACCAGAGGTAAAATAAAAATGATGTCAAAGACAACCAACCTTTTTTTCATGGACCATGGAACCCTGAGGATTAGTAATCCTCTGTAATAACTAATCCAGTAAATATGTGCCAGGTAAAAGCCCCTATCATTCATTGGTAACATTCTGTTCTGCCATATTTTTCATTCAACTTTTTCCATCTCCAGGGATAGCAGTGTCAGAACTGAATGGACAAAATGCCTGACAGGGAATGGGCCACCAGGAGAAAGAAGTCCCAGTTTTAATGCTGCAACCTCAGGCAGCATCACTTCTCTGCCCCACTGTTTATGCTTCCACACTTTGTGTGTCTTGTCTGTCCAGACTACAGGTGCTTTGGGACAGACACCCTCTCCCAAAATTTGTTTGCAACAATTCCCCTGTGAGGGCAAAGAAGAACATAATAAGTGCTTAGCCTACCATAAAATTATTTAGTAAATAACAGGCAGTAGTGAGTCACTGCCCTGTAACTCCATGTCTGGTTCTTGGTGAGTGTTTTTATACACAACTAAGAGACACAATGACCTACACCCCATCTTCAAAAGGAGGGACCTGAGGGTCTTTATCCACAAGGAGTTATAAATGCAGTGGCTGAGGCAGGCAGATATCCTGACTCTCTGGATGGGGAACATGAAGAGGACAGCTGGGAGCAGTCCCTGGCTTCAGCTGTCCCACTGTGTAGTGACAACCACAAGTCCCTGAGCTCCCATTACCTCAATCTTTTTAGCCCCTTCTGAAAACAGCTTCATTTCTTGACACATAAGAACCTACTGGTCTTTTGGCACTAAAATATCTATTTATTTTGCTGTGTTTGTTTTGCCTTGGTTATTTTTTTCTGGCTTCCGAGCAGTATTTTATCTTCTTTATGGTATTGTTTCATGATATAAAAAGGTTTGCTGAGGAACATCTACGAATGAACTTTGGTCTGCAGAGCACCTGAGAGGCACCCAGCTGTGGGGACAGCTTAATCTGTGGTCACCTTGTGAGTGATGTGTCCCACTGCCCCTTCCCTTCTTCACCTACTGTCGAACTTCATTCAGACTTTGTGATAGCTTGGTAAAAAATATTGAGTAATCCTGGTGAATGCACATCACAGGATGTGAGTTTTTTGCACCCAAGAGGCATTTCAACACCTGATAACATTGGTGAGTCTCAAGCTCATGCTGTCAGGTCTCTTCCACTGGCTGTTTCAGCAGTGCAATAAAACTGCTGCCGGCTGAGATGGTAGCAGGAGGTGGGATAAAGTGCATTTGTCTTGGTGAACATGAAGATCTGGTAATCAGCTGGATCAGCCAGATGTTTCACCATGTTCAGAGGACTGTTTGAAGGGGTGAGATGTGGAAGCAGCATGTTCTTTCTCTCATCAAAGAGCTTTGCATGTACCCCACAGATAAGGGAGCAATCTTAGGCGTTTTCATGTGATAATCTTGTCTGACCAATTAAACCAACCTCCAGATATTGTGTCCTGCATTGAAAAGAGAATGTCTGTGCAACGGTGCCAGCAGGAGGGCAAATTAAAAATTAAAATGCACAGAAACTTGGCTTAGAGTGAAAAAATGGGGGATATTTAGAAGCGGGCTGTGTTTAAGAGAAAGCAAGCACTTCCTAGATCAGAACCATTCCTTATCCTCCCCATATCCATGCCATCAAAGCAGCATCACAACCTGACTGGCAGGGCTCTGCTGCCACGTGATCCCCCTGCAATAACCCTTTGGAGACAAAACTAGAGGTCCCAGGCCATCAAGTGCATTTTATTCTGGCAAAAACGCCAGGGCTCTTCATCCTGAGTCCCAGTGCATTCCTCCTGCCGCTTCTCCTTAAAAGGCATCACCCACCTGGCCCGATTACGAACATGAACTCAGCAGCCTCACACTCACCCTTGCATAGCAACTGCTGGATAGTGACAGATTTTCAGGGAATTGGTGGTTATCTGATACATAGTTGAGCAGCCACGTCCAAGGCTATAATTGATCCTTGCTCCCTTTTCTTTGCCACAAGCCCACCTGCTAACTGCAGCTCTTTCCATCAGGTTGTCCTCTAAAAAAACCAAGGGATTAATCTTGTGGCGTAGCTCAAATTACACAGGAGTTATTTGGTAGAATAATATCTGTGCACTGAGCTAAAGAAACAACCTGGGAGTAAAGAAATCAAACAGGGCTGTTCTCTTAATGTTTAAAACCTAGAGAGATGGTGTAACAGGCAACACAGAGGGCAGATTTGCATTTTTATTTTCATTTTGAAGGGGTTCTCTTGTGCTGTGACATGTGCTCCAGGCTAATGCTGCTTTACCTTAAACTGCTCCCCTCGGGTGAATTCTAACAGCTAACAGCTCTCATGTTATTCCAGCTGTAGGCAAAATGTGTGGCACTGTGCTTTTTATTCGAAAAAGAAAGTCACACTGGTGCAAATAAATGAGACTGAAATCACTGATGCTGCGGATTATTTGCAGCTTGGGAAGTACATGAGGTTGAAAAAATACCTCATTTATGGGCAGGTCACTATGGAGGTTAAGACCTGAAATGGAGTCATTAGCCATGTTCTATAGCTATGTTTGGTAATGTTTCTTAAATTATTCTTTCTACTGAGATAAAATCACTGCTTTCCTTTCTCCATTTTCTGGTTTTATGATTGCAGAATACATTAACATATATTCATATGTGTTTTTTGCACATTTATAGTTGCCTTCACATGTTTATGAACACAAGTGAATTTAGCACAGGGGCATTTGGACGCAGACAATGATTCACCATCTTAAAGGTGAGGAAGAAGACCTGGGGGTAAATAGCAGGGAAGGAGAAAGTGGCTGGAGGCAGCTGAGAATGCCAAGGAGAATCCAACATGCTCCACATGGCACCTGGATTTGCTGGTCACCAGCATGCAACCCTGCACTCAGACATGGGCACAGGGGGAATTCCTTAGGGAAAAAAGGGTCATGGAAGCCTGGCCTGGGAGTTTTAATTGCTGCTTGACAGCCAGTTCTGCTGATGTCAGGGCAACGCAATGAAGGGGAAAATCCCCCCTGGCCATGCTGCCACCTCGTGCCTCTGTCTGCCCACAAGCAGAATCCCTCTTTTCCCAGGTCTCTGTGAGCATCTCAGGGAATTCTCACCAGGGGAACAAGCCTGCAGTGACAGTGACCAATCCACGCCACAAGGACAATGCTTTTAGAAATTTCAGAAAGTGCTTCTTTTTGACAGCCCTACCAACAAATTCACTGACAAAAGAGCTGTTTTTTGGACAGGAGGCTGCAAACATTGAAGCCTGACCTCAGCTGTGATTACATGGGACTCTGCTGCAGTTGGTATCACCTCAGTTCACAGAAATTAGGAGGTGAATTAAACCCCTGTTTGCAGAAGGGGCTGTGCATTCATATGTCCCTATAAGCCAGGGACATATCGATTTTCCAGCTGGGCTAATTTACAATTTAATGAATTACTACTGAAATAAGGAAAAAAAAAAGAAGTTTTCTCCCACTCATTGCAATCACACACGAATGCTGGGGCTCAGCTGGCCAGCCAGAATCTGCAAAGTGCTGATAAACAGAGCAGTTCTTCAGTTACACAGGGACAGTTCTCCCAGATTTTGAGCATGATTGCAGGTCAGATCTTCTCAGGACAAAGCAGAAATGTGCATGGCCAGATACCCCACATGGAGCACCATACCAAACCAGCCACAGTCCACACCTCCCTGCAATGGCACATGAAAAGAGCTGTGCAAAGAAGCCCTTGGAAGGTGCAGAGTGAGTGGACAGGCTTTGGGCAGCGCAGCATCCCCATGGCATCAAAATCCGTGGCGTTAATATCACTTATTCCTCAGCCGTCATTTGTGAATTGTTTGGGCTTTTATTTAATGTGCCCTTGCTCTTCCCTTCCCCCCCATCCCCAAGTTTATGAAGCAATTTATGCATGTGTGGAGAGATTGACATTTAATAGGATGTTGGAAAAATGGAATTTAAAAATCCAGGAAGGAAAATTACATTTGATATTTTAAATGAGTCAAATAGGGAGAAATGAAGAGATGTCAAGGGATGATGTGGGGCTGACAGGGAAGTGCAGATAGAGGCACTTACATATCACACAAACTTTTACAGATTTGTTCTACTTTGAAAAAAAAATACTGGAACTTTCTTCAAGTTTTAGATAATTTTCTGATAAATGTAGCACCTGCTTTGGCTTTATTGTTTTTTTGTAGGCAGTGCACCAGAGCTCCAGATAAAATGTGTTTCTGATCCATGTGTTGGGTTCCCCTGTTGTCATTGCAACATCTGTCACATCACAAAACACATCTGCTCCCTGGTCAGTGACAAATCTGCTCATAGCTGCTAGAAGATTGGTCTTGCTTAAAACATTCTCTCACCTTTCATGAAGTATTCAACTACATGCTGGGGAGGTTTAGAGAAATAATGTCTATAATTTTACTAAATCTGGTTTGTACTTTTCTGCTTAAAATGCTCTTTTGCCCAAAATTTGGAATATATGTGAAAATTTTGGATTTTCCTAAATATAACATTTGTAAAACAACCCAAAACAACTCCTTTTCTGACAAGTGGAGAAATTCAATTTTCTGTTTTTTTTTTTCCTTTCAAGTTATAGCACGTCTTTGTTTTATTCCTCCTTTTGTCCTTGTAAGCCCAGTATTGTGCAGTTATTGGAAAGTCACAGATGACAGGGGTTGTCACCCTCTTTCTCTGTCTCAGATTTAGATGTCCAGTGAAAGCTAAGCTCAGCCTTTTGCTCCTTCCTAGAGAGCGTGGGATAAACTGCCAGCTGGGTCTCCCTCTGCCCACTGTAAAATGAGCCCAGAAGATCAGCCCCAGTGAGTACCTGACTCCCAAATGGCTGAAATTGCGTCAGATGATTTGCACCCAGAGTCACTGGGAGAGAAACGAGACACGGGCAAACAGATGATTGCAAGAAAGCTGAAAAGAAAATGCAGATTATCACAAAATCTATGTGATGTTGAGTGACAAGTGAGGAACAAAGGGACTTGGAATGAAGAGTAGAAGGGGAAAGATAAAGAAGAGAATTGCAATTTCAAGCATTTTAATAGATCAGTATCAATAGCTTGAATTATTGATATGTTTCAGTAAAAAATTCATGATTTCTCACAAGTCTACCTTCATCATTCTAGGATTTGTTTCTAGCTTTTCCCTGATATATGTTGCAAAATAAATGAAACCCCTGCATCTACCAAAATAGTTTCTGGCATCACTAACAGCTTCCTCTGTCTTTCTCTGCTTCTCCTTTCCAGCTTCAGCTGTTGTCATCTGCCTTCACACATGCTCTGTGCTGCTCTCCCTGCCTCCAGATGGCCGGAGAGAAGACAGTCAGCCAACACAGTGCAGGCACTCTGGGGCAGCCCCAGCAGCCTGGAGCAGAGACAATCCATTTCTCCCTTTCTGGGATCACCCTGCTGCATGTTTCCCGGCTGTGCAGGACGTGGTGTAGGTGGAATACCAGCCCTTACACAAGTGATTATGTGGGTAAGCCTGCCCAGCTGCTTGTTCCTGCAGCCTGGAGCATGGCCCTGTGTGCTTCCATCTTCCCAGAGCTTCTCTCCAGGGTGTACAGTCTCCATTTTAACCATTCTGACTGGTGGCAGGATGACCTCAGTGTTACTTTCGGCTGGAATAATAGGTAAGAAATATTCATGTTGGAGGGTCATCCTGTGGGGTCCAATGGAGACCTGGTGCCAAATACTGTGGGGCGTGGATACAGTCCATTTATGTCATTTGGTGCCCATGCCTCATCACCCTCACAGCCAAGAATTTCTTCCTGATGTGTAATCAAAACCTGCCCTTTGTCAACTTGAAGCCATTATCCCTTGTCCTGTCATAACACACCCTGGTAAAAAGTCCCTCTCCAGCCTTCTTGGAGCCCCCTTTAGGCACTGGAAGGTTGCTGTCATTGTAATGACTGCTTCACTGGTTCCCATTCTTGGTTTTTCCAAGGTTGTAGCAGATCCTCAGGAAGTTGCATCATTTGAAAGGGTCACTGGACGAAAGGTTCAACTTGTAGATGTGTATTCAAATCTGGAAGACTAAGTACAAAGTAGACCCCTAGACCTGTAGGGGAAATGTGAACAAGATGGATATGAATTCAGACCGTGCCAACAACAACAACAACAAAAAATCCCTGTTGGCATTATGACTTGTCATCCTTCATAGTACTATGAATTTGGAAGCTGAAAGAAAAATAGGGAACCTTGGAAGTCACTAGTAGCTGTTATGGGAAATGGTATAGCTGTAGTCAAATAAATGTGTCCCACTTCCAACATTCTAATATATTTTGTCATTTTTCTGGAAGAGGTGAGAGAATATAATGGAAATTAGGTTTCATTTTCCATTGTTCATTTCTAGCAGTTCTAGAAATATCTGCAGAAAACCTGCTAATCCCAGCTACACACCCACAGAGAGACTCATATTGGAAGCATGTCTAAAAATATTTCGAGCCAACCCACAGGTTATATTAGCATTATGATACCTCCTACAGATGCTAAGATTGGGCACTTTGGGGTAGTCCTTGAATAAGCATATGCTGAGAAATGGTGCTTGTGCCACACCACTGACACCCCAGTGCCCAGGAGAGTGTAGAGGTGGGCAAGGACTAAGAAGCAGTGTCCAAACTGGAGTCAGACTCCGTAAAGTTGAAACTAAAATCCAGTTCTGAATTCACTTTTAGTGGCATACTTGGCCAAGTTGCCTACTCTCTTACATCCATAAATGCTTTACGTCAGTCAGTCATAAAGTGCTTTGCCCGTATCTTCTTCCCTTTGAAATGGATATAAACCCAAATACCAGTGGATCCCTGCAAAGGATCCTTGGCCATTTCTGCTGCCTCTGTAACTTCTGATGTCCCGATGAGATCAGCCATGACTGATTTGATTTGGTGCTAACACACAGTGTTGCCATGACTCTTCCCCTTGCAAACTCTTTTCTTCTTTTCCCAAAGTCAAATATGGAAAAGCTGTGACAGCAGCATGAGCAAAAGGATATTGGAAATAATCCTCTTCATTCAGCCTGCATGCAAGATTTAGTGGTGCAGTGGCATTGCGAGGATGATTTCCACGCATCTGATAACACTGTGACACCCTATAATAAAACATATACCTTCTGTTTCATTTTATCCATTTAAGCCCTTTGAGCAACCAGCAGTTGTTGAGTTCCCCACTCCTGCTATTAATAGTCGGGGCAGACCACTCTGCCTACTTAGATTTATTACATTTTAACTAATCTTGATTGAAGTCTTTGTATGTAAGGGCTCCAGGGCAGTCACTCACCAGGGTTACACACAACATAGACACACAAAATTTGCCCTGAAATTAGCTCATTAGGTGTCACATAATAACCATTTAATGTGAAAAAAACAGGCTTTGGTTTCCCCTTTTCATTAGGAAACCTGGACAGCTAAACATGAGAATCCCTTCTTTCACCATGATGGATGTATTCTGGAATTCTACCCATTTGAAAATCCCTCTGAAGTCTGTGGGCAGATTTCCCTGAGTAGGGAAACTTGTGCAACTCCACAGGTTTTGCCTGTACTGGGTAGCCATGGTTCAAAAGACATCACATACAGAAGAGAAATTCCTCCCCAGTACTCCATATTTTTTTTGCTGAATATTTTCTATGATTGACTTTATGTTGCAGGTCTTGTTAGTGACATGTGAAAATCTGCTCAGGGGAAAATTTGTGGTGCAGTTTCTCAGCTGCAAGATGAGATCTAACAAGCCCCACATACATATTGCACAGGAATGATGAAAAGGGTGATGTTTCCCCCATGGCAAAGAGGGTTTGGATGCTGCCATGTCCCTCTGTCCCTCCTGCCTCCCCCAGGACAGCAGGAGCAAGCTGGGTGCCTGGCCGAGAAAGGACTTCTGAAGACACTGTGAACATTTTGCTTTAAATGCAACCTTGCAGCTCCTGTAGACAAAATGTTTTGGTAAATGTTTATGTTTCAGTTTCTATTACTCCAGCAACGAGTCATTCATGCTCACTTTCTAAGTGATATATCAATATTAAATGCTTTTCTGAGAAGCATCTGAAACCTAAAAATAAAATAAAATAAAATAGAATAAAATGGAATAAAATAAGATAGAATAGAATAAAAACAAATAGAATAGAATAGAATAGAATAGAATAGAATAGAATAGAATAGAATAGAATAGAATAGAATAGAATAGAATAGAATAGAATAGAATAAATAAAATAAAGTACTTCCCATTCTGGGCAGGAACATCACCATTCTTAGATTCAACCCACCATGAGTGTTTCCAGGAACTGAATTTGCTGGTGAACGAGGTTCACACCAACAATGCACCCTGACTGCCCACAGCCCTCTCTGGGGTGAGCTAGGCAAACCTGGGAGGTCCTGCTCCAGGAGAATAGGCTGCCAGCCTTTAAAAACCCTCAAGAGGCATCTTATTTTGCCTGAAACTGATTTTCTCTGGATGCTGGCTGCAGCTGGTGCCGGGGGCAGGCATAGATGCACTGGCATGGAGGCTGGGTTAGCAGATGCTCCTGTTGCAAGAATAAGATAAATCTCTTGGGTTTCTAAAGATTGGCTTTGAAGTGCTTGCAGCTGGTGATCTGCAGCTTGGGAAGGGCAGTGGGTTTGTCCCAGCTGAGAACATGCAGGAGTTTGGGCAAGATGCAGCAGGTATGGATGGAGAAACTGCACAGATCAGGGAGGGCACAGCAGCAGTGCTGGGTGCAGTCAGCTCCTGCAAAAAGCACTGTACAGGAAATCTGATGGGTTCAGAACACGTGGAGCTTCCTGACCATGTACAGGCCTCCTCCACCACTTGTGCACAGCAGGTCCAAGGTGTTCAGGGTGCACTCAATGCATTCATCATGTGCTGCATGTCCAGCTTGAAGGTGGCAAGGCCGGACTGTGGGATCTGGGGATGCTGTCAGCACTCTGCAGGCCCCTGAGAGAGTGTGCACATGAACTGCAGAGACCTTCCCATGTGTTTCTGGAAACTGTGAAGAAACTTGGCTATTGCCAAAACTCTACATTTTGGGGAGGGGTGGCAAGAGGCTGATAAGAAACTGTTTTCTTGACAGTTCAGCGAAAATCCCAGGTGGAATGATAACCAGGGAGGGGCTTGTTCCATCTGAGGTTTGGCACTGGGTTATGGCTCAAACAGAGACTTTCAACCAGTTAAAGCCCTCCTATTCTTTGGGCCCAGGACCGAGGTGACAGCTTGTTTCCTCTTGCTTTCTTCCTCTGGCTCGTTGGGGTTTCTGGCCTTTCACTGGAAATTTTAGGTGTTGGGCACAGCCCTGATCCTGCACTGCATGGTGGGGAAATGCAGAGGCAACACTGGAGAGCTGAGTGATGCTCACAGTGTTGGTGGGGCTGGACTGGACGGCCCCATACGTCTTCCCATCCCACTTTGGGTGTTATCTTCTGCTTTGAACCAGTGCTTTGACCCACAAGCTGGAGGATGATCATTCGTGCTGCTCTGATGTGGGAAACAGGTAGAAAATTCACCCTTTTACTGATCTTTCTGTCCCTGGTTGTGCAATGTGCCTCTGCCTGCCTGGTCAGGGAAGGAGCCTTGCATGGAGAGCTGGTGACTGGTGGCATTTGTTGTCACGAACAAAGTTGAAGGGAGATGTAGGAGTCAATGTTAGGTGTGGAAAGGTGATGGGGACACTGCTTCAGTGCTTGCATGGATGCTTGAAAGAGAGCAAACTGTGTGTTCCAGTGATGTCTGCTGGGAGTAGCACAGGGTGTTTGGCTCGTGACACTGGCACACACCATTCGTAGCTAAAGGGACCTCTGCATACCCACTTGAATCGTAAAAACATCAGCTGCAGGGGATTTGCATCTAATGTCTTTCTTGGCACAAACAGGGCCTCCCCACCCCCAGCAGCCAAATAATCCATTCCCTATCAGCTTTTGCCATAACATGTAATGCAGATCAGCATTCCCATCAGGGGAAGCTAAACATTTTATAAGCAATTTCCTATAAAGGTGCTTCTCTGAGCCCACATAAAGCAGGATCTGGAACAAGAGATACAACACAGTGATGAATCCATCCATCCATCACCAGCAACATATTTGGGAAATTTTATGTCTTTTTATGTCTCACCTATTGCAAAACTCTGTATCTTATCAGTTGTTCTAAACAGTGTCCAGATTTCCTATGTAAATCATTTTTAATTCCCAGCCATCACTTTGTGGCTGTTAATGACACTATTCACAACACATTTTTACAGTTACCAGCAGCTTGATATATGTATATATTCCAGTGAAAAAAATAATTGAGCAGCCAAGCAAAGCATGAAGATTAAAATGTTGTTTTAAGACTATTGAGGCATGACAGGGATGGAAGAAAGTTTTGGTGGGAGAAAGAGAGAAATCTCAGTTGGCATTTTGGAGCAAAGGCTTGGGGCCATGACTGTGGTTTCTGCTGGGCATGCCAGGCTGTGAAACAGGCTTTGCTGTTTTCTGCCAGCTGAGGAACACCCTCCTTTTCCCTGGGTGCAGATTTTTCCTTAAACACTGCAGTGTGTTTTCCCAGGGGTTTGCATGGAAGGCAGGAGCCCATGGGTCAGTGCTGGGGAGGCAGCCACTGTTGCTGCACCCCTTCCCCAGCTGATGGGGTGCCCTGGTCTGGAATGGAGCTCTCATCCTCATCCCAGTCTGCAGGGATTTGCCAGCAGTGCTGAACCCATGGGAAACCCAGACCTTGCCAAGGGTTGAGAGCAGCAACAGCCCTCCCTGAGGTTCATTCCTGGGCTGGCCTCAGCATAAAGCTGGCCCATAGCAAGGAAATGTGTGTGGGAGAGCAGGCAGGGAAGGGAAGCATAGCTGTGAGGAAGGGGAGAGGCTGGGATGGAATATCCGTGATCATCCAAAGCCCGAAGGAAAAGCTCCAGAGGCAAGCAGTGGGTACTGAGGTGTGGAGGCCAGACTGAGTCTGCCAAATGCTGGGGAAAGGCTTTTGCAATCCAGGAGAAATTGCAGTCAAGACCTGGCAGAAGTGTTTGTTCAAGCCGTGCTTCTTTGATGCTGCTGTGGCCAAAGTACATTGAAAAGAAAAACCCTGTTTAAAAGAAAATAAAGGGCTTAACAGAGCGTATCAATTATATAATGACAATACTTATAAAACCATCTGCTGGTCTCCGATGCCTCACTTAGTCACGAGCAATTATTTGGTGTATTTTATTTTCTAAAGAGCAAGAAGTTCCCTGCAGAAAGCAAACTCAGAGCTGCTTCCTGGGAGAAGCTGCTTTGAAGTGAAGTAACATCCCAGTTACTGAAACCCCTGCTATAAGCCAGCACATCAAGGAAAAAGAGTGTTTCACTCAGCTTTTCCTCCTGGGAATCATTTTGGAGGAAGCCTCCACCATAAAGCAAGACCGTGCCACCAGCTCTGGCCCACTCTTTTTAAACATCACCTCAGGCTTTGCAATGGGCTTGGGTGGGCTCAGCCAAGCCTGGCACGAGAGGAATGCCTTAAAAAATGATCTGCATGCCCCCCTTGAGCCTCTTCGTGCTTGTGCTCCCCCCACCCTGGGGAGGCAGGAGGACTTTGTGAGGCTGCCATGGTCCAGACAGACTTGAAGCAGCCCCACAGGAGTGATTGATGGGCACTGTGGTGGTGGGAGCGCTGAAAATAATCCCAACACATGTTTCCCAGTAGCACCTGGCAGCCAACCAGAAGACAGCACCAGCATTTCCTAAATGCTGGAAAAATGACTGTCACCGCAGATGCCTGGCTAAATATAACCCCGGTGATGTGGCAGCCTGGGAAAGGCTGCAGAGGGGCAGCCACCCAGGACATACGCACAGCTCTGGTCCCATCTGAGCCCTGGCTGCCATCCCTGCACTGCTAGATCCCCAGTGCTGCTTGTGGAACAGGCTTTGAAGCCACAGACCTGACGAGGAAGTGCCACTCAAGGCGTAGGTGCCAGCAAGACACTGGGAATTAGAAATACAGAGCTACCTGAGCAGAGCAGGCTGGTGCTGTCCATGGGGGAAGGTGTGATTGGGGTGTCTCTCTGGGAGGGCCAGGCACTTGTGAGCACCCATGGTGCCTGCACAGAACCCAGGCAAGGCCCTACCTGCAGTCGCCAGCTGAGAGCTGGGCAGCTTGGACCCCTAAAATTTCCTGGCTCTTGTGAGTGTTTTCACTGAGCAAAGGGCAGCGCTGGAGCAGTGGAACATGGTGTTTAATTTTTAAAGGAGGTGAGGATTATCCTCCCCAGTGTGCCCCTCTCCCCTTTGCCCCCTGGCCTCACCATGAGGATTGGTTTACCAGCAGAGTCCAGTGGTTCCTCGGGTGACAGCACTGCCAAGCATCAGTCCTGGGAGCTGCTCTGGATTGTGTTACAGGACAAGCCAAGGGCTAGCGCTGCCAGTGTTTGCTTTAGCAGCTTGCTGGGCCACCAGATGCATCCAAATACGTGGTTCTGACTCTGATACCTGAGTCTCATTTTCCCAAGCTGGCTTTTGTAGCAGGGAGTAGAGTTGAAGGGACCTCATGGGTCTTTTGTGAAATCTGGGCTCTGGGACAAGCCCTGGTCAAGGTGTTTCATGCTTCTGAGACTCAGAGGTATCACTTTAATGGCCAAAATGTCAAATAGCATGTCTAGGTTTGTACTTCTAAGACAGAAGAGTTTGTCTGGAGAGGTTTCATTTGCTTTCCAGCCTGCTGTCACCCCCCAGCATGAAGTGGGCTGCTCAGTTGCAGACACAGCCCTAAGGAGCTGTGTCATGAACCCTACCAGGTGAGAACCAAGGGGCAGAAATCAGAATTTTAAATGAATGGTGTTTTTCTTTGCTGCTTACTCCCTCCATGGGACTTAGGAGGCATGAAGAGTGACAAAAGAGGTGATAGAGGAGAGCATTCCAGTCTAGGAGCACAGAAAGCCTCAATGAGGAGGAGTTTCTAGCCAAGAGATGAAAGCCTGAGTGAGGCTGCAGAGCAAGATGGTCACTGTAAAATGTCCAACTTACTTGGGTCCCCAGCGGGGTTGTTTTCCTGTTACCTGTGCTTGATCACGCTCATGTCATGCATCCTTGCTAGATATGTGCCATCAGTGTTCTAACTTTCTGAGGAAAACCCCACAGACAAGGCAACTCCCCCTGTAAAAAACCCGTTTAAAAAGTATTTTCCTAGTTTTGTACTCTAGGAAATTGTGGGAATGTCTTTTGGCCTCAGTTTAATTTCAGCAATGCAGAAGGAGCATCTGAGTGGGAGATTTGCTATTCTGGATTTGGCCTTGTCACAGAATCACAGAATCTGAGCTGTGTGAAGCTGCAAGACACCTTTTTACAGCTCTTATTAATGAGCAGCATTAAAAAAAATCAAAACAAAAAGAGCAGAATAGAATGAAAATGTAAACTCTGGTCTATGTCCTTTCTATATGTTTGCAGGGTGCCTGCTAGAACAAGCTCAGGGATCCTGTATCATCAGTTAGTTAACAAAGGAAGGCAACTCAAATCCATCACCTAATATACTGGCAGAGGGGAATTTTGGAAAACATTATCTGAGCTGCCATCTTGTAGATGCGGCTCCCCCATCCGCAGTTCCAGCCACTCACTGGAAATTCTAACTTGTCCCCTTTTTAAATGACTCAGGCTTCAGCCCATCAAGATGATCAATTAATTTCCAACCCAAGGAGCACAGGGTTTCAGACTTGCAGGTGTTCTCTCCAGCAGGAGCTGTCATAGGAACGGTTCCTACAGCAGAGTAGGTAAACAAACGGATATAGAACACAGTCCTCCAAAGGACAGCTGGTGAGAAAACCTGTAAGGGCAGAAGTGTCATTTAAACAAAAATAGCTAATTTGGGATCTCCTGCACAGGATCCTTGTGAGTTGCCACTGTTTGACCATATCTGAGCATGGCTATGGCTGATCCATTTTTGTCTCCAGGGTGATCTGTACAACCCAGAATGCAGCAGGTGAATTTTTTTGATGCAATGAAATGGGCAAAAGAGATCTCAATATGGGGATGTGCAGCTTCACCAGCACCTCCCGAATTTCTGGGTTTCCTTTTTTGCCACGTGCTTTCCTCCAGCCTGTCTGTCTGTGCCCACCTGTTGCCTGTGCTCTTACGTTTCGATTGTGAGCACTTTGGGATGGGAAGGGTTATCTTCCCACAGGGCACTTGTGCAGGGTGTTAAAGCTCTGAAACTATATGTAATAGTCTCCTATAGCACTGTGGGAAAATGTAGGAGCTTTCTGGTTTGATAAACCTATAAAGCTCTCTCTGTAGGTATGTAGAAAAGCCTGTGCTCACACAGGTGTGCAGACTGCCTGGACTGCAGACTGAAGCATTTTGTGACCCCTGGAAGTTGGGGGTGTTGGGGTGTGACCAGCAGGCACAGAGCTGGATGCATCTGCTGCTGAGCCACCCATCCCAGCTGGGGGAAGGGACCCATCCTGTCCACAGTAACATCTCCTGTCTGTCCCAGGACATGGCTGTGTGTCCATCCCTGGAGCCTGGGATGGTGCACCTGGGCAGGGTCTCACAGTGTGGGGCAGCAAGGGGCTGTGCCATATGGAGTCAGCAGCTCCTGACACAGAGGGAGGAGCAGGGCTTTTGGGAGTGAAGCTGAAGTGTGAGTGATGAAATTCTGTCCCCTTTCCAGCATGCCATAGGGTAAATCACCCTCTCAGGACCTTGCTCTCTCGCTCATGTTTGTCCTGCCATCCTCCACTTCATCTCCTGCCAGTCTATACCCTGCAGAACTATTTGTTTGTGGCACATGGTGGAGATGGACTTGCTCCTTGCAGGTCCCTTTCAGCTCAGGAGGTTCTGTGGTGGAGAAGTGAGCACAGGATTGGGTCCTTCAGCCCACCTTTCTGGTTCTTCCCTGGCTCCTGCACAGCTGTCCTGCAGGCTATGGGAGGAAAGTCTCTTGGCAAATCAGCTGATCTGGGCCCTTTGAGAGTTCATCACTGCAAATCTCACATCCTATAAGGATATTTCCCAGGATTCCCCCTGCCTCACTTCAGCATGCTTGAGGATGCTCTCAGGTGGTTTTTGTGAGCAGCCCTCCATGGCTGAGACTCAGAGCTCTGGATGTCTCTGCTTCAGCTCCCCCCCAGTGGCATGCTGGCTCCTGAGAGCCATTACAGGGCATGAAGCAAAATCAGCTGATCAAACAGCTCCCTTTATCCTCATACACACCTTCTTTAGGAAGCACCATTTTGTGTCTTCCCTGCATTCAGGTTTTAGCAAAGTTAACAGGCACCTCAGGAACCATTAGGATTTTAATATTCATGCACTTTCCTAATTGTTTGCTTCCCAGTGCCTTCTCTTCCTGCCAGAAGATGAAAATGTTCCTCGCCTAGAGCCAGACTCCTCCAGCTCCCTGACTAATTTTCCTACAAATTTTGCAGCCAAAGCAGTTGGCTGGTGGACCTGCTCAACACTTAAATTGTACCTAGAGTGAAATTCATCTCCCTAGCTCCAGGTGCCTCCATCTATCTGGGTACCAGCTAGCCTGCTGCTGTCTTTTTAGAATCACTGTCTTCAAGAAGGATCTATCTCATGCTGAAATAGGTGCCCAAAATCAATTACTGCCATCCTTTGGTCTGTGGTACGGCTGTGGAGGAAGCTCTGATAAGACGGCAGTGGTGTGAGCATCTAAAACTCTGTGAGGTGAATCCTACACTTGTGCCATGAATGCTGTTCTCTAGTAATTAAAGCTGCTTAAAAAGAACCCAAGGAATTATGAAAAATCCTCAGCTGCACTGAGAAAAGTCATCAAAAGACCTGACTCCTTTCTCATTGTTTTGATTGAAGAGTTCCTATTTCTTCGATTCCAAACACCCTCTTCAACATCCCAATCCCAATCATGACCTCAAGAAATTTATATGGAGATTCTGTATCCATTTTCAAGGGGTATACACACAGATTGTTACCTTATCTGTAATGAAGTGTCCCTTTCTGTAGCAGAACTGCAGGTCTGGATGCCTGAAACAGCAACTTTTGAGGACTGTAGCTGTGAATTTGGGGCAGGCTGATGAGCTGTACCTGTGCTTTGCACACCCATGCCCACACCAGGGCAAACACAGGCAAAAAGAGAATCAAAGAATCCCAGAATGGTTTGGGTTGAAAGGAACTTTAATGTTCATCTGGCTCCCACCTCCCTGCCATAAACAAGGACACCTTCCATCACGTCAGGTTGCTCAAAGCCCCACCCAACCTGGCCTTGAACACTTCCATGGATGGGGCTTCTCTGGGACCCTGTGCCTGTGCCTCACCACCCTCACAGGGAAGAATTTCTTTCTAATATCCATCTAATCTGCCCTCTCTCATCTTAAAACCCTCCCCTCTTGTCCAGCTTGTCTTATCACTCTATATCCTAATTTCTCCTGAAAGCCTCCAGGTGGGGAGGAGAGAAATCTTCACTTTGGTCATGAATCCAGCATTTTGAGTCCTCTCAGTGCCTATGAAACCTTGGAGAGTCTCTAATTTAGTGGGACTTTGGCTCATTAAAATATAGCCACCTAGCAAACCTCACTCCTGTCTTCAAGTTATGCTCTTGCTCTATGGTGTCCAATGGACTGGAGACTGTGAGTCTGCAGATACACACACGTGCACAGACACACAGCTGGTTCCCAAACTATCAATTACAGCACAGAAAGTTAAATATCTTCTAGGACACACAGCTGAAGGGGAAAAAATTAAAAAGAAAAAAAAAAAGAAAAAAGAAGGAAAAAAATAAAAGAAAGAAAAGCAAAGAAAGAATGCACAGAGGTGGCTAGAGAACTGTCCAGAAGTAATAAGTGAAGTTTTTAAGCTAAGTTTGAAGACTAGCTGCAACTTGCTACACAGGAAAAAACAGAAGACAAAAGCACCATTATGCTTTCTTAAAAATGTTAGAGTACAGCACACACATTCCCTGACAAGGTCATTAAACATGGGCTCAGAGACCCACAGCAGCATATGCCCAGGTACAATGGGTGTTTACTCTCTGACTGAACGAGGTGCTGGTATGCATAGGGGTTACTGTCGCCTGAAGAATCTCGTTTTTGGCACTGTGTGGATCACAACTGCTTGGTTTGGTTAGTGCACAGAAATGTGGCTAAACCCTCCCCTTCAGATATCTAATTTGTTTGGAATGACAGGCATGTCCTGACTAAAAATTAATTCTGCCAGGTGATACAACTTGTTTGAATTCGCAGGAATTTGCCATTTGGAAAAAGGAAAAAGGAAAGACTTTTAATTAGAGATGGAGCTAAAGCAGCTAATTTGATCTTTCTATGGAAAGAAAAATAAATTACAGGTTAAAAATGAAGGCTGTGTGCTCTGGGTGAAGCATGCTCCCTGCTTGCAGGTATGCTTTGATGAGGCTTCTTCTGTTAAGAAATGCAGCACACTTTTGTGCCCAAGCAACAACTTTATCTTGCTGTTTGTTGTCCTCCTGCCCCTGACTCTGAGCAGATGGCCCAGCCATGCCAGGTGTTTATCCAGGGGCCTTCACCCTGGCACTGGGCTCTTTGTGGCATGTGGCACAGCACCCACAAGGTGGGTAAAGGCAAAGCCAGCTGCTGTGGCACAGGGAACCCACAGAGCTCTCTCCACAGCTTCCCACCCCATGCACTGCCTCAGCTCAGCCTGTCCTCTCTCCTTTCCAGGAAGGAGACTCTTTACACCCCTTCCATTTCCCTGGAGCTGGGCAATCCCTTTTACCTGCAGTGTTTTATCACACCAAAACCCCATGGCACAGCCCCTGGAAGAGGAATGGTGTGGTGGGGAGCTAAGGGCAGGTGGACAAAGGGCCACCATGGTCAGGGCTGCCCTGAGCATGGCCATGAGACCACTGCCCACAGCTTTGCTGTGCCCTATGGAGCCCCAGGGCAGCCTCGAAGGAGCATCTGTGTTTGTCACATCCCCCAGGATATCTCAGCCCCTGCCCAGATGCAGAACCAGCCTTGCAGATTGGTTTGACCTCCAGCCCACAGAAACCCAGGCAAATTTCCTGTTGGCTTCCAGCACTGCAGATCATTAGTAGCACCAAGGACATGTCTCAGCAGCAATGGCTTTTGGGCTTCCTCCTCCCCAGGGAGGTCTAGGACTCCATTTCCCCTTCTGCTTCCCCTGGGACACCCAGTCCAGGAGCATGATTCAAGAGAGCTTCGTCACCTGCCACACTGGAGTGGTTTGAATGCAGATGGGTTCAGACTCACCCTTCCCCTGGCCATGAGCAGATGGTCTAGACCACTAAAACTGCATTTTCTGGAAGTAGGTTCTCAGATGGAGTCACTTCCTGACAGGGCTCTTTGTCTTTTATCAGGAGGAGTGTAATCAGAAAGAAAAGCTAATTATTTACTGGAGGGAGCTTTTTTGTTTAAAACTTTTCTCTTTTCTTATTAGTGTCCTTCCAGTTTATTACTCATCTGTGGCTTTTTTTACAAGCTGTCTTTCAGGTGAGGCGCAGTGAAGTGGTGTTACATTCCATACATGTAGGGGCTTAGCTGCAGTTTCATTGTGTATTCAACCCTATAATTAAGACTCAGATGGAAGACTTTATGCCTCTAAAGCAAAGAAATTCTAGGTTTCTTGGCAAAACATTTGGCTGAGTACATAGAGAGCACCTTAAGTACTTAAATGGTCTCTACGTGAGGAAATCTGATGCCAGAAATGATGTACCTTAAAGGCAGGCTGTTGGGAAAAGGCAAACAAACCAGTGCTAAAATGCTTGATGTCCCAAGCTGCATTCTTCCTGAGCATTATTTTTTTCTTGGAAGATGCTCTGTGAGAGGAATTGTATTCTCAAAATGACTTGTTGCTGGCACCAGATTAGCGTGAGCTGGGTAAGGTGTGGGAGTCAGCAAAAACCACCCGGCTGGTTCTCAATAAATTGTGAGGGACTCGATCGTCACCTTGAAGCAAATCAAGGCAGCACTGCTGTGGTGTGCCAACAGCCAGGAATACTCCATGGGAGGTAGCCAGCATCTTTCTTAGGGCATGTCCGTGCATGGCTGCAGTGCCTGGTCCCTTTGAGGGGAAGGAGGAGGGACTGTGGGTTTTTCAGTGAGTGTGGGGCATTGGCACAGGAGAGCTTTACCCACAAGAAAACCCCCACAGGGAAAAGGGGAAGTGCGTCTCCTTCAGCCCAAAGCTCTGCATGGGACAGCCAAGGACTGTGCTCCTGCCTGGGGATGGGCTGGGGCAATCACAGGCAGGAGAAGATGTTCTGCTCTTGCCAGCTATGTTTTCCACCTGGGCATGCACTTGTCATCTTCCTCTGCCTCTCCCCTCTGCATGCCACCCTGCAGCCTTCCTGCATCCCCCAGGGCCTGCTGATGTGCAAATCACTGCTGGAAGAAAGGCTTTGGATATGGGGGTCAGCAGAGCAGCCCTGTGACCCACCTCACCAACAAATCTGCTCTTTTATTTTTTGTCTCCTTCTGGCAGGCAGTGCCACTCACTGCCGACTCAGAAGCTGGAATTGTTAGGTAGGAAGAAGAACACAGTCATTGGACTCAGGAGTATCACCCACCTTGTGCTCAGGTGCCTGGGTGGAGCAACGTGGGCTGGCAGCCTTAGCAGCCACCACTGGGGTAATAAAAGGCAGCACGAATGTTAATGCTAACAGTAGTGGTGTCTGGTTCACATAGATCTTCTTCCAGCAGTTGATCTCAAAATACTACAAGAAAGAGATCAATAACCTTTTTTTTTTTAATAGATGGAGAAACAGTGGCACAGAGCAGTGACCTTGTCACTGTCATCCAGCTGACTCCCAGCAGAGCCAGCAGCAGAATTAAATTCTTAGCCCATGCCTTCCTCAGCCTAAAACAATCTCAGCTTTGCCAATTTGACTTTTCACAATGCCATTCTAAAATTTGGCAGAGAAACGCCCATGTATCCTCCACTCACCTCCCTTGTGTTTGGAGCCTATCAAATGCTAAATGAAGCAGCAGAACCAGAGCAATAAAGAGTTCTATCAATGGGGACCTCCCACTGCACAAGGAATGTATTTAGTTTGACCTTCAAAAGTAAGCATTTTGCCAAAAGTCTGCCCGAGTTTTTTAGGGGTATCTCTGCTTCTTTCAAGGAGATGGTCTGCGTATCAGATGAGCCAGAATCTTTTGGGATGTGCAAATTACAACAGCCTTTTTTTTTTTTTTNTAAGCATCAGAGTAAATAAGTATAAGCCATGTATGGAGCATCTTGTTGGGGCATACATTGTATATGCTCCAGGGCGCAAATATTTTACACACCCTCCCCTTTGATTTTTTTTTTTAATGGAATATGCAAATTGTGCATGTTTCAGCTGGGATTGTCTCTCTTTGATCTGACTGTTCTCCATCCTGGAATTTCTCGCAGCACGGAAGAACTGAACTGAGATGTAGGGCTACAGGGAATTTCACCCTGCACTTTCTCCAAGCCTGTTGGGAGCAGCAAACTCACTACACAGACCTTGGAGGGTGGCAACGGGCTTGAAATAAAGTGTCTGCAAAGGCAGGGCCAGAGAGCACTGCTCCAGGCCATTGCCAAGCATGAGCAAAAGGGCTTGGGTGCCATCTATGTGAGGATTCACACAACTGGGACAGAGACACGACAAAAAACCATGATTTCCTTTGAACTTCAATGCCTGTTCTCAGCATGAGGTGGTGGAGGCACTGAGAGCAGGTCATGGTGTGTGCAGCAGGGTGGGGAGCAGCGTTTGGCCCTCCTGCCCAAGCAAAGACCTACACCAGTCAAATCCCTGTCAGCACCTGCTCTTAGTGCTGCTGTGTGTGTTCTGCTCACGGCTCCGTTCGCTGCCTTTGCCCAGCACCTCTTGGCCCCGCAGGGTCCTAAAGATAATTCAGGGTGCAAACTGCCCCGTGGTGGCACCTTCAGGTGTCCAGCCAAGCAGGGCAGGAGCTGCTCCATCCACAGAGGAGTCACAGGAAATAGGCTCTAGAAAGCACAGAGGGGGAAAGGCTGGGGTGAGAGCCACCTGCCCCCGGCCGGGAGGGCGGGCAGGGCCGCGGAGGAGAGGTCAGCTGGAGCAAGGAGCGGTGCCTTGGCTACGCTGCCAAAACAGCTCCTGCCAGGGCTTGAATTACGGCTTTTGTGCAAACAGCCACCGCCAGCAGCTCCCGTGTCTGATGGAGCAGATAGGGCTGGAAGGAAAACAGAACGCCGAGAGAAAGCGACATATGGCGATAGGGGTGGGTTTGCTGGGTGAAACGTGCTGCTGCTCCCGCTGGAGCCAGGGCAGGTTCTGCCTCTGACCACAAAGTGAAGCTCAGGGGCCTCGACTGGTGGGGTGTTTTTGGCACACAGGGAAAAGAGCTGATGGAGGGACACATCCATGGCCAGGATGACCATCCACCTGTATTCCAGGCTGTGCTGTGGCAAACCAAGCAGGTTCAGAAATTCAGAAGTTTTCAGACAACCATTTAAGTTGTCTGCAGAAAAATCTACTTATACTAGGGAAATGAAGGAAAAAGAGAGGGAGGGTGCCCTTCCTGATTTTGGAAAGCATTCCTGTTTATTTCTGCTTGCCTGTGGGGGAGAGGGAAGCTCAATGAATCATCCCAGCCACATAAAGAGCACAACCAAGATTTTACCTGCGCAAGAAAAAAGATTTTCCATGGCTCATAAATGCTTATTGATTTGTCCTTTTCTATTTGTGTGCCTCTGCATTTCTGGGAGCACAAGTGGAAAGAAAACATCCCTGAAAAACCTCACAACACTATTAGCAGAGGTCTGACCCTCAGCCCTTGACAGAGACGCAGCCACTTGCCTCCAGCAATGGATTTGGTCCATCCTCTGCTGACAAAAGCAAACCAGCCCTGGCATGTGGAGTCCCTGGAGTGTGGAACCCCTGGCCTGCAGCAGTGCCCTCCTGTGCTCCCCAGTGCCTCTCCCCTGCACACATTTGCCTTTCAGGCAAGTGCAGGACACTGCCAGGGGTCAGCTGGGGGGTAGCCAAGAGTTTGGCCTGCAGTGTCTTGGAGCTTATCAATGGGCTGTTGTTCAGCTTGGGATTCCTGAGCTCCTTAGTCACATCTTTGCAGGTAACTATAAATCACCTTCTGCAGAACCTGGGGTTTTGCAATACTTGGCCCTCTGCAATTCTGCCTCTTCTGCAAATAACAGGAGTGGCCATTTTTGCTCTGCTTCAGACAGGCCTTCCAGTTACATGCTCTGGATTCACAAAGAATTAGTTGGGCTTTTTCTGCCTCCTTGCCGAATTTATTAAATTTCATTAGAAGCAGCTAAAAACACCTTAAGTTTCTCTATGCTCTTGTTTGTCCATATAAGGAATAGTTGCCAGTGGGCTGGAAAGTTGGCAAAAACAACCCTAAAAGCATCATTAAACAGGCTCAGGAAAAGACTGGGAGGAGGTTGCACACCTGCCCAAGGTACGTCTGGTCCAGGCCACTGGTGGGTGGCCTTTCCCCTCAGGTGGGCTCAGTGGGGCTGCTGGTTGAAGTCCCCCTGCTGTGTGACACTGCTCAGCTGTGCAGAAGAAGGTGACTTCTGGGGTCTCTTTTGCCCCGCATCAGATCCCATCCACCTCTGTGGGGGATGGAGTCCCCGAGGGCAAACCCCTCATCCACACTCTTCCTGTGTATTCCATGCTGTGCAGTTTCACAGTGCAGCAGTTTGACTGGGAGCAGGGTTGCATGGCTAAATGTGAGGCCAGGCAGTTTCAGCAGATGGTTTAGGAGTGCTGTGGCCATGGTAGGGCTCTGCCCAGGGCAGGGGCCCTGCCACCACTCCCACATGTGCTCTGGGACCAAGGGGATGTGCCAGCAGGGGACCCAAGGCTGAGCTGCTTTGCACTAACCATGGTGTCCACCAGCCTTGGGTGACAGCAGTGCCACCCCATGTGGGGTTTGGCTCTGGGGCAGCTCATCCAGTGGCAAAGCACTCCCAGTCCCTCAGCACTGAGCTGATCAGCACAGAAACAAGTGTACTGCAGGCTTTAATGTTTACTGCCTCATTTTTCACACGGGCTCCTTCCCAGTCTACAAATGGGCTAAAACCATGGAAAAACCCCACGCTGCTGCAGCAAACCATCAGCATGGCTGTCATGTCTCTGTGCCTGCTCCGCTCTGCCCAGGGGAGCAGCTGCTGCATCGGCTGCCGAGGCTGCTCAGGGCTGGATTTATTTTTAAATTTCTTTTTTATTGCGGGGATAGTTTTGACTTCTACACTTTTTCAGGTTTACTCACCCTCTGGTTGGTGTCTCTCCCCGTCTGAGCTCACTTAATAATGCATGACAAGGGCTGGCTGTGCCACAGCAGCAATAACGCAGCGCGGCCCCGCTCCGTGCGGGGTCAGGTTTCTGCCGCTCGGGAATTCGACAGATGGAAACGCTGGGATTCTTTCCATGGCCCTCCTGCCTCCCAGGCCCCCAGGATAGCAGAAGATTATCGAGGGCATATCCCAGCACAGTCGTACGCATGGGAGAGGGAGGACCTGTGGCAAGGGTGGTGGGGAGGAAGAAGGGGTATGAGTCATTATTTTAATGAAACTGGTGAAGATGAGAACTTTTCCTATGCCTGGGAAGGCAGTGCACTCATAATCATATTGCTAATTAAATCAGTTTGGCTTCTTCAAGCTGATTTTATTTCACTCTCATCATTCAACTAATTAAAAAACTCAGACACCAGGCCTCCTCTCCTCCATCCCCAAAATTATTCTGGTGTTTCCTTTCCTTTGTTTTTTTCTTCATCACATCCGAAGCAGTCCTCTGTTCCAAGGGGGTCTGAAGATGATGTCCAAATGCTGGGTCTGCCTCACCCAGCAGGGATGAGACCATGTTTTGAAGCTGTAGTGTTTCTGCACAACATTGTGCTGCCACCCCTGAGTCATTGTTGCTTTTAGAGATCCACATCTAGAGATGCAGGGGCTGGTCCATATGATCAGGCCCTTTCCCTGTCTGTGCAGAAATGCTGTTTTCACATCAGTCCTTCTTGGGCCAATCGCCCCACAGGTGCCAGCCTGATGCAGTAGAGGAGGAAAGGGAATTTTGGGAGCTGGTCTGGTGATAGAGCAATGTGGGATCTTATTTCCCTAATCTGTGTTGACTGTGAGAGCTAGGGTCTTCATGTGACAGAAGACAGGACACAAAAACATGGATTAGGAAAAGCAGAAATGCACATGGAGTCACTGAAAAAAGGAGCAACTGGGAGGATTTCACAGCCAAAGCTAAAAAAGATCAAAAAAGACAGTTCATTTGAACAGGTTTGCCATATGAAAACAAAGCACTAATGATAGTTTACTGTGTCATATGTCTTTGTTTCTCTACACTGAGAAGTATGGATGGGAGCAGCAGCATGCACAGGCCAGGGATATTGGGGTTTCTGGATGAAGTGTCAGCCAATGCTTGAATGCACAGGTGAGGCCATCCTGAAAGATGGGCTGAAACCACACTCATCCTCCAGCCCTGAGGCTGCCTGCCATCCCCTCTCACATTCACTGACTTTGGGGCATGATGGTTTCTGACTTCAGCCCCAGTCCTCTATGTGGGGAAAGACCTGGGCTTCTTTGTCCCCAAAATTCATCTTTCCTTCCAAAAACCCAAAATCCCAGCTACCTTCCGGATTTCATCCCAGTTTTAATAGCTGCTTGTTTCAGCAAGAGTTGTCCACACAGTAACGAAAACATTCATCTTCATTTTAGAGCAGGAAAAATTGCAAAAGCTGAAGCTGGTTATACTTTATGGTTATGTCAGCTGGCTGAAGCAAAAGTCCCACAAAAACAACGTTGCTGTCAGAAATGATTGTTGAAATATGGAGACACCACTGCAGCAGAGAGTGTCAAGTTTTGGGGACCATTCCACTGCTTCTGCAGCTGCTTTCAGGGGAGAAAGGGTTGAACAGGACCCCAGCACTCAATGCCATGCAGTGCCAGTTCCCAGCTGGGATGGCCAATTATGGCTGAGTGAGCACAAGGACAGCAGGCTGCTGCCTAGGCTGGGTGCATTCCCTCAGCCTTCTGAAGTTGCCACTCACATATTGCCACCCAACGCTGCCCCACAGCAACCAAGCTTCTGAACATGGGACTTAGACACGTCCATACTGTGAATTCATTGATTTTTGTCTTGGCCAGGATATGCACAATGCTCTGGCAGCCATGGGGGCCGAGCATGCATGAGCAGGAGCAGTGATGCTGCGGACACTGATGTAGCTCTGGTGCTCCATGGCCTGCAAAGCTGGGAGGGGAAGGAGGATATGGGCTGAACTTTCACATCCTCAGGTCCCAGTCAGGGCTCAGGGTAGTGGGCAAGACGTGGTGTGGCCCAGCAGGGCTGTTTCAGTGCCTCTGGCTGGAGGGGGACAGCTGGCTGCTGGCAGGGACATCACCACGGGCACGGTGGCCCTCCCCTCAGCTCCAGAGAGGAGAGGCAGGGTGTAACGTGGAACATCAGGCAGCCATATCATTTGACTTTATCCCTTTATGAGGCCACTTTGTGGTCTCTGTCAATCCTGGATGACAAGATATGTAGATGGAAGCCAGCATTTGCTCCGTGTCTCAGTTTGCCTGCTCCAGCCAGGCTTAAAGTGCCTTGGGAACAGGGACAGAGACAGGTCCTGCACCAAAATATGTCACTGCTGGCTGACGCAATCCAGGCAAGAGACAGGGGGACTTAAGACAGCTCATGAAAAATATGCCACGAGACTCTCCTTTAAACCTTGCCTTCAGGCTTTTGGACTTAAAAATAACCCACACACCGTTGGCCATTTATGTTTAGCTCACTGGGGGCTTTCTTTCCCGCAGGAATGCGAGGATTAGATGGTCTCCTCCGCTTGTGCTGTGGTGACTCCAGCAGTGATCATGTTCTTCTCTCCTAAAGCCCGGGCTGGATTGGCAGCAGTGGTGCAACAGCAGATGCATGAATGGGATTCCAGCGCTCCCCATCCCGTCCTGGCGGGAAGGGCAGGCACTGCTGGGCAGGACAGGCTCGGGGACAGGCTGGAGCAGGGCCTGCGAGCCAAGGGAAGGCTCCGAGAAGAAAGTGGGTGACATTCAGGTCTGTTTTGTAGGCAACAAACCCTAGTGATTGCAATCCCCTGATTTCTGAGGGTGGTCAGACCCAGCTGAAATCGGTGACGTGGTGCCGGCAGGTTTCAGTGCAGTGAAGTGAGAATGATGGCAGAAGTGGCTGCAGAGTTTTGTTAATCAAGGAAGTGTTAGATAGGCAGGTACTCAGCAGGATGCTGCATAATCATCAGAGAAGAGAGGTGTAACGCTGGCTGGAGTATTAGCTGGGGCTGGGGGTGTTGGGGGCTTGTAAACCTCATTCTGCCATCAAAGCTGAGCTCTCTGCAATTCATCAAAATAACGTGTGGGGTAAAACAAGTGACGTGCCTGCTGCTGGCTCTGCTCCAGTTTCCTCAGTTAAGCACTTTTTTGGCCATGTAGCAGTTTGGGGGTGGTGGGTAAGACAGAAATAGAAGAGGAGGTTTACTAGGAGATGCCTAGAATGAGCATCCCCAAAACCTGAGAACAGGTTTCCATCTCAGAACACACCGAGGTGTGGGCTCTGCATCACAGCAGAAGACAGCTTTGTCACAGGGAGACCCATTTGTGTCTCCATCCCTTGGGGGACAGATGAGAGATGGAGGAGTGTCCCAGAGCAAGCCTGACTTGCCTGGAGATTGTCTTGCAGATGCAGGGAGGCAAATCTTGTTCAGAGGGAATTTCATTTTCAGGCACAGTGAGGTTGGGCCGGGTGCTGGTTGCCATGCTGGGTGTTGATGTGCTTTCCCTCTGTGCTCCCTCAGGAGCAGTCCAGCCATCCAGCCAGAGGGATGTGGCACTAGGCACTGCTGAACTCTGGGCTGTGCACTTCAAAAAATTATTCACAGGCGAGGTGGGGAAGTGGTTTAAGCCCAGACAACACAACAGCTCCCCATCCATCCACATCAGCTCAGGGAATCAGTGCTGCCTGCCAGAGGCTGCTGAGATTGCCATGACTTTCTCCTGCAGTTTCAGGCCTTCCTAATGCCTCCTTCTTGTGTCATTTCACCCATTTTGGGGTGTAGTTAAAACACCTTCATACTACTGCCTCTTAACACGTTTTACCTCCAAGAGAGGTAAGAGCTGCTGCTGTTCCTTTGGTTCCCAGGCCTCCTAAGGCACTCCTTTTAGAGGCTCTGTCACTGTATCACTACTGCTGGGGAATAGCCTCCTCCAGCCTGCTGCACTGCATGGAGATAAACAGCCTTCCTCCAAACTGCTTCAGCCTCCTATGGTCTTTATGGAGCAATTTGTAATGTCGAGTGTAGGACGTTGCATGGGGGACCAGGGCAGTGGTCCTTAAAATGTGCTTGCTGGAGAAGGAACACTTTGCAAAGGTGAACTTGAGGTGACAGGAACACATAGCTCAGAAGTCAAATGCTGTGCTGAAGAAGTGTTTGGTGGTGAAATAAAGATCAGTAAACTCTGTTGTGATGTCTGGTTTGAGAGATCAAGTATTGCCTTCAGGCTGACTGTAAAAATGTGGAGGATCTAAAGGCACATGGGGCTGGAGAAAGAGAAAAGTGTTAGATGATCATTCATACCAATCTAATAATGCTGGAAATAATTTGAAACAAATTAGAGGTGGAAAACAGAGAGTCAAATTTAAAAAAAATGAAGGTAGGAAAGAACAACCTGTAGGTATTGCTAATATTTCTTTTCCTGTATGAGAGAAAAATTTTCCTTGTGGATAATTGGACTCTCCAGCCAAGTAAGAATGTGTAATTGTAACTCATGTGGAGAAGAAATTGTTGGTTGTCATCATTAGTGATAATATATTAGTACTGGATGTTCTGATGAGGGCCCTCTGTGGTCAGGTAAACATGCCTGCAAGGCTAAGGAATAGTCCCTTCCTTTGAGAGAGCACTTAATTACATCTAGAGAGACCTATTGCACTTTCAAACATGATGAATTACCTTTGCTAAGCTTCTGACACTAGAGTTGCCTATCTGCTGAGCAGTGGTGGGGATCAGGAGACTCGGTAGGTAGTTCCTCAGTAAAGCAGAAATCATTACCACCATCTGAGTCTATCCTTCATGTGTTTTATTTCCACATACCTCCTCATCTCCTGGGTCTGAGCTGGCCAAATGACACACGTGATTTTCTTCTCTTCTGACCTCCCAGCCCCTTGCCAAGGTGCAATTCCCAGGAGACAAAACACCAGGAGAAGTTCTACCACAGTCATTGACTTGACCCAGCTCTCAGGATGAAAGGAGGTAGCTCACCCAGCAGGTGTTCACAGCACTAAGCAACCCATGAAGATTCATGAAAATGCCTGTGTTGAGCCATTTTGCCTCAGGACAGCTGCAGAGGTATTTACCAGAGCAATTTCACTGCCTCTGAGGGGAAGAGATTGTCTCTGCCTCAGGAATCCCTTTCAGAAGCTGGCTTGAAGGACAACAGAACCCTCTGGTGATCCCTCTGTATTTATGCAAATTAGCTCTTAATGGGGGGAAAAAGAGCTTCAGAGTGTTTTTCCTGGTCACATTTCTGATTTGCAAAGTTTTACCCAGTGGTCCCTATTACAACATTCCTGGGGAGCCATTGGGGTGGCACTGTTCAGGCAGGCCAGGAGGAGTTCAGAGGAGCAAACCAGCCCTCCTGATACAAATGAGCCCTCTGAGATAGCTGGAAAGATCTTTCTGGTGGGCTTTGCTGAATACCATGGTCTAAGGGGCCCTTATGTGCTCCTTTGTACTGGCTGCCTGTGCTGGATGCCCACCCTGACATGATGTGGTGCTGTCAGTCCAGGCTGCAGGTTGGGCACCCCTATTAAATCAGCACAGACACACTGAGCCTGCAAAAACAAGAGGTTCATAAACCACTTTTAGCTGTACACTGAGTCACATGGGCATGGGTTATACTTGGGCTGCATTTGTCTGTAGAATAAAGCTGTAGAATCATTAAAGTTGGGAAAAACTTTTAAGATCTTCAAGTCCAGTCATTAATCCAGCACTGACAAGCCCACCACTAAAATGTCCCCAGCTGCCACATCTACATGTCTTTTAAATTCCTTCCTGGATGGTGGCTCCACCACTTCCCTGGGCAGCCTGTTCCAGTGCTTGATCACCCCTTAAGCAAAGAAATTTTCCCTAATATCCAATCTAAACCTCCTGTGCAACTTGAGGCCATGTCCTCTCCTCCCATCACTCGTGAAACAGGAGAGGAGACTCCCTCCCCTGATCTACAGCTTTTCAGGTAGTTGTAGAGAATAAGGTCCCCCTTGAGCCTTCTTTTCCTCAGACTGAACAACCCCAAGTTCTTCAGCTGCTCCTTATCAGACTTGTGCTACAAGTTTCCCACTGGCATAGCCCCAGTGGCTTCTCTGCCATATAAACATGATAAGGATCCCATGGTAAGTGTCTGTGTCCTTACATTAGGGCTTGAATATCCTACAGTGGCACAACAGGTCTGCTTCTGAACTCAGGTGTGTTTTCTTCAAGTAACTGTAGGGAAATGATCAGAGAGGTGCAGTCCTGAGCAGATCTGGAGCTCTCTGCTTTGGTCTGCTGCTGCTGGGACTGGAGCTAAGCACGCTGTGAAGGACCAGAAACCCCTGTGATTGCTTGAAAGGAGAGTGATGATTTCCCTCAATAACTCGATGGAAATCAGGCAGGTGAAACCCTGTGAGTGAAGTCCCAATTCATCAAAGTCTTTCCCCACAGGTCAGCATATGGTCGACCCTAAAATACCAGTATCAGCCTGAAAATGAGGTGTTTAATGTTGAGTAAGAGCATTTTCCCAGCTCAGTGCCCGTGCAAATGGACAGTTCCATGGGAAAACATCACTGAGGGCTCCCCAGCCTTGCTTGTCCTGAGGCAGCAGAGGCTGCAGCAGCAGAGCTTGATGCAGTTTGCCAGACAGGCTTTTCTTTCCCTGGAAGCCAAGCCAACAAAGCCCATAGCAGGCATGCAAAGCTGCAGAGAGTTTCTCCATGTCTGTTTCTTCTGGACAAGGTGGTCAGGCTATGGTGGTTTGGAACTACTAGGGCTGTGCTGGACCAGCCCAATGGGGCAGTCATGGCATCCCTGGTGGTGCTGGGGAGAGCTGATGGAGTGAAGAACCTTTGCATTGCTGTGGGCCTCAGCTCCCCGGTGGCACCCAGCTGCAAACTGCTGCAAGGCAAAGAGAAACTGTTGCTCTGTAATCTTAGTTGCTTTTTGTCATACTTTCCGCGTTGGTTCACATCCTGTTCTCTTTTCACTGCAGCTCCCCTCTCCCCGTCTCTTCCAGGCCTGATGCCCTGCCAGGACATTTCCACTGGAAATCTCCCTGCCTGAGTCCCTGAGCCTGCACTGTGGCCGGGATGAGGGTACAGAGTGACGTTTATTTGCCACAGGGCGTCAGGGCTCGCGGCTCTGGTTTGCTCCTGCTTGCCTGCACATTCCCGCCCGGTATTGTCTCAAGGAGCGGCTGGCGTAGCTGTGGGCTCAGGAGACTTGTTTGGTCACGCCGCAATCAGAGCAGGAACTCTCTTATCTGCTCGTATCACGCAGCGCTGCAGTGCAGCTTCCCCAGCGCAGCGGATCCTCCGGGATCCTGCTAGCGTGGGACCAGGGGCTCCGGCGCAGCATCGCTGACCAGAAATGGGTCAGGCTGTCCTCCCTGTGCTGACAGCTGTGTTCTGCTTCCTTCAGGATCCCACAAAAGCACAGAGAGGAAGGGACAAGTGCAGGGGAAAACCTGTGTGTTCGTTGCAACTCCAAACGTGGGGCCAGCTGCTCCCTTCAAGCAGCATTGCATACAAAAACTGGACCTGGTCATGTTGTAAACCCCAGGGAAGTGGGTTTTGGCTACCCACGAGCCTGCCCAGGGAGCAACAATGGCTTGGCATCGGGCACTTTAGAGAGCACCCATTGGCCAGGATCTGCCTGTGTTACCTTATCCTGCAACCAGCCTTCATGTGCTCATGTCATAGGCTTAGGACTGAGCTTGGAGAAAGCTGAGCCACAGTTTTGGGCTGCTTGAGGGATGGAAAATAAGATACAAACTTCACCATGGTGTTTTCCAGCCCTCCAAATCCTGTGTGGTGCTGTCTGCCCAGTTTCTGATCAGGAGTGAAGGCAAGTTCCAGGTCTGCTCTGTACAGCAGTCCTTGGCACAGAGGGTCATCTTTTCAGGCAATGGCAACCAGGAGCAGCTAATTAACCCTTATTTGAAATAATTGCTACTCAAAACAGATGCATAGGAGTCTGGTTAATGCATGCCCTGCTCTGGGGTCAGTTGTCTCCTGGTGCTCCTGGGTAGCCAGGGTTTGGTGGTAGTTCACCTGGACATCTCCTTTTCCATATGGAGGGGTTGTGAGGGTGAGAACTCCGACTCTGAGATATGCCCTGTGCCCCCCTCTGCCAACTGCATGCATGTGTGACATGATGAGGCAAGAAAATGAAACAGGAGTGGGAATTTCTGATGGCATTTGAGCAGAAGGAGAGGTTGGTCTTTAGAAGCTCTGGGTTCAGGCTTGTTTCTGTACTGCCTTTTCAGAGGAAATGTCTCCAGAGTTTTCCAAGCCTCTCAAAAAAAAAGATGTTGAGCTCAGCAGACAGTACTCCAACATTTTGCCTCAGACCTTGCTCACCATGAAAATACTGTGATATTCAAAAATACAGAGACAACCCAGCAGCTGCAAGTTTTGGGCTGGGTCCAAGGGTGGGCAAACTGACCACTGTTGCTATCATAGCACCAGTTGTATCTTCCTCCCCTTGGTACCCCTGGGGCTGCTGTGGCTGACAACACCTTTATGGACCTCCCCCAAATCCAAGAACAGAGTTTTGCATCATGTGAGGACTGCTGTGATTTATTGTAGAATAATCAATTGAAAAGGGGTGGAAGAACTGTCAGGACAGGGAGGGGGGTCATGGTGTCCTGGACAGGGGCTGAAAACCAACGGGGCAGGAGTCTTTAGTGCAAAGCTGGGACATTGAAACAGTACCGATGCAAGGGGTAAGCCTTAGCTTCAGCAAAACAAGCTGCTGCCTTCAGGTTTAGGCTGCAGGATCAAACCCAGTAAAGCAAGTAAAATATTGCAGAGGAACAGGCAAAGACTGTCATGGGAAGGAAAGCACCACTGCCTGTTTGCTTTCCTCTCAGTGCTCTGCAAGGAGCATCGACAGCTAAGCAGCATCTCATGGGCTGGTCCTGCATCTGAGGCACTGACAGCATCCACAGGTCCACCGTGTCTATTACTTTACAATAAATCACAGCAGCTCTTCCCCGATGGAAACTCTCTGTTTGTTCTTGGATTTAGGGGCAGAGGCACGCTGGGGGCTGGCCAGGCTGAGATTGAATGTGTTTGCACATTCCCTCCCCTTGCAGGATTGAATCCCTGTCAGGCCAGTGATGGATGCACTGCTGAGCCAGTGTATCTGATAACCACAATCAGTAACTAAACTGTCGGAGGGTCAGGGGCTGGAGGGCCAAACACCATCCCTGCTCCTGGCTTTACAAGGTTCCTTTGTGGTGCTGTGTGTGAGCACAAGCTGTGTGGGCAGGGAAAGCCACCACCAGGCCCTGCCACTGTGGCCAAGCCACGGAGGGGACGTGGTGAGCCAGGGAGCAGCTGTTTGCACAAGGATGGGGAGAGGATTCTGGGGCTTGGGTTGCTCAGGTCTGCCCTATAGTTGGGAATGAATGCAGGATTCCCCACACTCACATCTTTGTTTGCTTTTCCTCTCTGCAGAAGGAGAAAGGGCACTGTGGTTGCACTGACTTCCACTCCTCATCTTCTTCACTGCCCTCTCCCCCTCCTCCTCTGGAAAAGGTCATCTGTGGGCCTCTCTCCTCTCTCCATCAGGGCCTCCCTGCAGTTTCTTGCTCTCTCACACATGCCCAGGTTCTCTTCTGGAGAATTGCCCTCCTCTGACTTACGTCTGAGGCACAAACATGTGTGGATCCCAGGGAGGCAGTTACTTTCCCAGGCAGATGTCTCCAAGTGTTAAAAAAATAATCAGCTGCAAGCTGGAATGCTCCTATTCATCCTGGAGGGCAAACTGCAGCAGAAAGAAAGGGATGTGACTGTCCCCTGGCGCTTTATGGAGGGTCTGTTTCTTAAGAGGCTATTGAACCAGATTCAGTGCACCACTGAGGCATCTAAGAAAGGATTTAGGGAATTAAAAGTTTGCCTGTGGGCACCAAATTCACTTTGTGAACAAATGGCTGGGATCCTGAAAAGGTTATCAGGCTGACAAAAGAGGGGGAAGAAGCAATCAACTCACATTGGGGTAGACAAGAGAGAATGAGAATAGGACAAAATGGCATCAGGATGCTCAGGTGGGCCCAAGATTGAGAGAAAAAACCCTGGGATGAAATTCCTGAGAGGGGAATGTGCTGCCCAGCAGCTTTGGGAAATACCCTGGAAAAAATGTAGAGGGGAAAATGTGTGATATTAAGTACATCCACTTCAGTGACCAAAAATACTTTTGCTCGTTCTTCAGTGTCACAAGAAGACATTTTTGTCATAGTTTATTTAGACAGCTGCCTGCAAATAATCAGGTTGAGTCCTATTCTGTCAGTAACATTAAGAAAAAAAGGAAAGGTGTGGAAAGGAAAGGTGAGGAAAGGTGAGGAAGGGAAAGGAAAGGAAAGGAAAGGAAAGGAAAGGAAAGGAAAGGAAAGGAAAGGAAAGGAAAATGCCATTCTTTAAATGAATTCAAACTTTCAAACTTTCTGTGGGAACATGTAGTTTTCAATCAAAAATGACTTTGCAGGAAGTTGAATTGGCACTTTCTTGGCAAGGTCAAGATGTTCTATCAGCCTTTTCTAAGAGCCTTCTTCTTTTTTTTTTTTTT